>CM050172.1:24404339-24649408 GCA_027410445.1 Discoglossus pictus | reverse complement strand
GCCACACACACACACAGGGGGACAGGGGACACAGGTGAGACACACACACACAGGGGGACAGGGGACACAGGTGAGAGACACACACACACACAGGGGGACAGAAGACACAGGTGAGACACACACACACACACACACACAGGGGGACAAGGGACACAGGTGAGAGACACACACACACAGGGGGCAGGGGATACAGGTGAGAGACACACACACACACAGGGGGACAGAAGACACAGGTGAGACACACACAGGGGGCAGGGGATACAGGTGAGAGACACACACACACAGGGGGGCAGGGGACACAGGTGAGAGAGACACACACACACAGGGAGACAGGGGACACAGGTGAGATACACACACAGGGGGAAAGGGGACACAGGGGAGAGACAAACACACAGGGTGCAGGGGACACAGGTGAGAGACACACACACACAGGGGGACAGAAGACACAGGTGAGACACACACAGGGGGACAGGGGACACAGGTGAGAGAGACACACACACACACAGGGGGACAGGGGACACAGGTGAGATACACACACAGGGGGAAAGGGGACACAGGGGAGAGACAAACACACAGGGTGCAGGGGACACAGGTGAGATACACACACAGGGGGAAAGGGGACACAGGGGAGAGACAAACACACAGGGTGCAGGGGACACAGGTGAGAGACAGATACACACAGGGGGACAGGGGACACAGGTGAGAGACACGCACACACAGGGGGACAGGGGACACAGGTGAGAGACACGCACACACAGGGGGACAGGGGGCACAGGTGAGATACACACACACACAGGGGGGAAAGGGGACACAGGGGAGAGACAAACACACAGGGTGCAGGGGACACAGGTGAGAGACACACACACACACAGGGGGACAGGGGGCACAGGTGAGATACACACACACACACAGGGGGGGACAGGGGACACAGGTGAGAGACACACACACACAGGGGGACAGGGGACACAGGTGAAAGATACACACACAGGGGGACAGGAGACACAGGTGAAAGATACACACACAGGGGGACAGGGGACACAGGTGAGAGACACACACACACACACAGGGGGACAGGGGACACAGGTGAGAGACACACACACATGGGGACAGGGGACACAGGTGAGAGACACACACACACACACACACAGGGGGACAGGGGACACAGGTGAGAGACACACACACATGGGGACAGGAGACACAGGTGAGAGACACACACACACAAGGGGGACAGAGGACACAGGTGAGAGACACACACACACACACACAGGGGGACAGGGGACACAGGTGAGAGACACACACACATGGGGACAGGGGACACAGGTGAGAGACACACACACAGGGGGACAGGGGACACTTGTGAGAGACACACACACTGGGGACAGTGGACGCAGGTGAGAGACACACACACACACACAGGGGGACAGGGGGCACAGGTGTGAGAGACACACAAACACACACACACAGGGGGACAGGGGGCACAGGTGAGAGACACACACACACAGGGGACAGGAGACACAGGTGAGAGACACACACACACAAGGGGGACAGGAGACACAGGTGAGAGACACACACAGGGGACAGTAGACGCAGGTGAGAGACACACACACACACACACACAGGGGGACAGGGGACACAGGTGAGACACACACACAGGGGGACAGGGGGCAAAGGTGAGAGACTCACACACAGGGGGACAGGAGACACAGGTGAGAGACACACACACAGGGGGACAGGGGGCACAGGTGAGGGGGCTGCAGGAGGGAGGGAGAAGAGTAGTGCAGGGGAAAGAGAAGTGGGATTTGTCACTAAGTTGCAACTGCGCGCCACCCTGCATGGATGGGTGCAGAAGAGAGGGAGAGGATGGGTACAGGGGAGAGAGTGCGGGGTTGTGGTGCAGGAGGGCTGGGCTGCACAAAGCACGGACACACATGAGCTCCCACATGATCTTTTGTGGTGTCAGGGACAGTGCGGCTTGGGGAGATAGGCAGGGTGATGCTCATATCCTCGTTACTCCTACCGACTTTAGCTCGTTGGGGCATGCTATTGGTGTCCGCGCTTTTGTGTGTGCATGCATGCGTCAGGTGCCTTAAAGTCGGGGTGCCTGGTCCAATTGCAAACTGTAATTGTAGCTAGTAGGACTTTGAAACCTACCCTCCTCTTTTTCAGTGATGTAATGATGATGATCTTCTTTTCCACTGGCTCTGTCTAAACTCGTAACTACAGGTTTGACTGATTGATCCTGCGCAGGGCTGCAAATTCAACCTCCGACGATTGAGTTACGGGCTTGCGTCTCAAGCTGGTAACTCGTAGACACTTCTAATTTAATAGCACCGTAACTCGACCAGATTTCAAGCCTTCAGCAGTTGCAGGTCTCACATTGCCCATACGGAGCTCAAATTGAATGTGGCTGACAGTCCATCCATTCCCCTTATTATTTTTGTTAACCTTCCTCTGCACTTTTTCCAGTTCTAAAATATCCTTTTAAGTGAGGAAAAAGAGGCTCTTTGAGTATGTGACTAGGCCTATAGAACAAACCTATTTAGGTCAGATTGAGCGCATCTTACTTTGTTGTTAATTATTCAAATCATCATATCAAGTTTATTTTTCATGTATTTTTATTTCATTGTAAGTATGATAAATGACACTTTATACTATATTACACTTTTGCTGTCTTAATTTGCTTAGTGTTTTAGAGTCTACTCTTGTCCATGTGTGACATATCTGTGTTCCCGTGTGCTGGGGCCACATGGGTTGATTTATGCTCATTCTAAAACCAAGCGCGAAAACACGTGTTTAGGCCACGTCTTAGCGTTTACGTCAATTTCCTGGTTAGACAGCCAAATTGCAGGCTTATAGCACTCTTAGCACTTTGTTTCTGGTAGTGTATCAATCAGGCATCCAGTTATTTATTTTCCCTTATTTGAATCATTTTGATTTAAATGTTACTGTTTATTACAGATATTTTGAAGTTATAATATGAACATTTCCATGTGATTGTACCTAGTGTTAGCTCCTAAGCTTGAGCCATATTTAATTGAGGTTTTGGGGGATTCGATTGCCCGTAAGTGGGGTCACAAGTTAATTTGCTATTCAATTGGCACCTTTTTGCGGGCTCCAAACGGTTTGCAAGTTATGGCCTTAAAGCCTTTGATCATTAACTTTCGCAAGAGTTACGATGGCTAAAATCACAAAATCGCTGTACAACTGATACCATTCCACAAGGCTGCACTTGCGTTCAAACCTGTAAATGGGAACTGTAGCCCAAAATCTGACGGGTACTAGAGAGGACTTGAAAGTGCTTTGAAAGAGCCCTTACGTATGCTCCACCTAAACGTCCTCTCGGCTCCTAAACCCCCCACTCCTAAAGTAAACCCCCATGATGCAGGGGTCCCCATCGGGGCCCCCACATTAAACCCTTGTTGCAGATCACAAAGCGCATTTTTTTTTTTAGGTCAGAGTATGTGCAGGGACCTTCAATTGCGGCAGGGTGCTCTTCAACAGAGAAGCTCTGTTAGTAGCAGTATTTTTTTAATAAAACGTCTGGATTTTGATGAGGGGCCTTTCCTGGCCCAGAAGAGTGAAAACCAGGGCATCACCACTGGAGGTCCTTTAAGGTCCTTTAAGGACCTGCGAGGCAGGATATTTGAATATCTAAATGCTGCGGGTGATGGAGTTTTATAAATTGTTTTTCTCCTCCCCTTTCCATCCCCTATGTCTCTTGCCCCTCTCCATTCCATGTCTCTTGCCCGTCTCCCTCCCCTGTGTCTCTTCCCTCCTCCCCCTGTGTCTCTCCCCCTCTCCCTCCCCTGTGTCTCTTCCCTCCCCTCTCCCTTTGTTTCTCCCCCTTCTCCTTCCCCTGTCTTTTCCCCCTATCCCTCCCCTGTTTCTCCTTCCCCCCTCTCCCTTCCCTATGTCTCATTCCCCCCTTGTGTCTCCTTTCCCCCTCCCCTGTGTCTCTCCGCCCCTTCATGTCTATTTCCTCCCTCTCCCTCCCCTGTGTCTATTTCCCACCTCTAACTCCCCTGTGTCTATTTCTTCCTTCTCTCTTCCACTGTGACTCTTCCCCCTCCCACCCCAGTGCCTCCTTTACGCCTCTCCCTCTTCTTTTCCAAACTCTCCCTCCTCTGTGTCTCCTTTCCCCCTCTCTCCCTCCCCAGTGTCTCCTTTCCCCCTCTCCCTCCCCAGTATTTTTGCCCCCTTTCTCCCTCCCAAGTCTCTTTTTGTCCCCTCTCTCCCTCTCGTCTCTCTTTGCCCCCTCTTTGCCCCCTATCCCCCTTCCCGGTCTCTCTCTTTGCCCCTCTCAACCTCCCCTGTATCTCTTTGCCCCCTCTCTCCCTCCCCAGTCTCTCTTTGCCCCCTCTCTCCCTGCCCTGTCTCTCTCTCTCTTTGCCCCCTCTCTCCCTCCCCATTTTCTCTTTACCCCCTCTATCCCCCTGTCTCTCTTTGCCCCTTCTCTCCCTCTCCTGTTTCTCTTTGCCCCCTTCCTCCCTCCACTGTCTCTCTTTGCCCCCTCTCTCCCTCCCTGTCTCTCTTTGCCCCCTCCCTTCCTCCCCTGTCTATCTTTGCCCCCTCTCTCCCTCACCTGTGTCTCTTTTCCCCCTCTATCCCTCCTCTGTGTCTCTCCCCCTCCCCTGTATCTCTTCTCCCCTCTCCCTCCCCTGTGTTTCCCCCCCTTCCCTCCCCTTTGCACTGTACCTGCTGATTCATGGCAGATATAGCAGATAGATCCGGGGTGAGGCTGAGGAGATCGGGGGCTGGGGTTGCGAGCCCCCTGCCTCCGCCTCCCTCTCCTTTATGGGCTTTTTCCCCCATTGTGGTAATTGCAAGATGTGCGCATGCGCAACCCGTAAATTATAACATTGTGTGACGACAACTTGCAATTACCACAACTATTATATGTGATATGTCATTATTATTATTATTTTCTTACAGAGTATTTTTAAAGAATCATGAATAAAGGTTACATTTTAATTGAAGTGAGTTATTTGGTGCTCTGTTTTGTAGTCCTTGGTTACGATAACATATACAGTGGATATAAAAAGTCTACACACCCCTGTTAAAATGTCAGGTTTCTGTGCTGTAAAAAAACGAGACAAAGATAAATCATTTCAGAACTTTTTCCACCAATAATGTGACCTATAAACTGTACAACTCCATTGAAAAACAAACTGAAATCTTTTAGGTGGAGGGAAGTAAAAAAAAAAAGAAAAATAATGTGGTTGCATAAGTCTGCACACCCTCTTATAACTGGGGATGTAGCTGTGTTAAGAATTAAGCAATCACATTCCAAATCATGTTAAATAGGAGTCAGCATACACCTGCCATCATTTAAAGTGCCTCTGATTAACCCCAAATAAAGTTCAGCTGCTCTAGTTGGTTTTTCCTGAAATTTTCTTAGGCGCATCCCACAGCAAAAGCCATGGTCCACAGAGAGCTTTCAAAGCTTCAGAGTGATCTCATTGTTAAAAGGTATCAGTCAGGAGAAGGGTACAAAAGAATTTCCAAGGCATTAGATATACCATGGAACACAGTGAAGACAGTCATCATCAAGTGGAGAAAATATGGCACAACAGTGACATTACCAAGAACTGGAGCTCCCTCCAAAATTGATGAAAAGACGAGAAGAAAACTGGTATGGGAGGCTACCAAGAAGCCTACAGCAACATTAAAGGAGCTGCAGGAATATCTGGCAAGTACTGGCTGTGTGGTACATGTGACAACAATCTCCCGTATTCTTCATATGTCTGGGCTATGGGGTAGAGTGGCAAGATGAAAGCCTTTTCTTACAAAGAAAAACATCCAAGCCAGGTTACATTTTGCAAAAACACATCTGAAGTCTCCCAAAAAGCATGTGGGGAAAGGTGTTATGGTCTAATGAAAACCAAGGTTGAACTTTTTGGCCATAATTCCAAAAGATATGTTTGGCACAAAAACAACTCTGCATATCACCAAAAGAATACCATACCCACAGTGAAGCATGGTGGTGGCAGCATCATGCTTTGGGGCTGTTTTTCTTCAGCTGGAACTGGGGCCTTAGTTAAGATAGAGGGAATTATAAACAGTTCCAAATACCAGTCAATAGTGGCAAAAAACCTTCAGGCTTTTGCTAGAAAGCTGAACATGAAGAGGAACTTCATCTTTCAGCATGACAACGACCCAAAGCATACATCCAAATCAACAAAGGAATGGCTTCACCAGAAGAAGATTAACGTTTTGGAATGGCCCAGCCAGAGCCCAGACCTGAATCGGAATGAAAATCTGTGGGGTGATCTGAAGAGGGCTGTGCACAGGAGATGCCCTCGCAATCTGGCAGATGTGGAGTGTTTTTGCAAAGAAGAGTGGGCAAATCTTGCCAAGTCAAAATGTGCCATGCTGATAGACTCATACCCAAAAAGACTGAGTGCTGTAATAAAATCAAAAGGTGCTTCAACAAAGTATTAGTTTAAGGGTGTGCAGACTTATGCAACCATATTATTTTATTTTTATATTTTTTCTTCCCTCTATCTAAAAGATTTCAGTTTGTTTTTCAATTGAGTTGTACAGTTTATAGGTCACATTAAAGGTGGAAAAAGTTCTGAAATGATTTATCTTTGTCTAATTTTTTTACAGCACAGAAACTTGACATTTTAACAGGGATGTGTATATATATATATATATATATATATAAAGGTTTTGGTGTTTCTCAAATGTTTCCACAGAGATTCCTGCTACCGTGTCTCCCTGTAACACCAACGCTAATGTCATCATATTGCAATGCATCCTCATCTGGAACCACAGCAGGAACTGAGAGCTGCAGCTACCAACTGGATTAACTAAAGGATTACCTAAGGACTGTGGAAATTTATTAAGCTGAAAAGATAGTTTTTGTAAATATCATCTAAGAAACTACAGCTCCTATTAATAAATTATTCCATATTTTAAATACGATAGTAGGTGAAATCTCTGAGTCACTCTCTGTGAATTTTGATGACAAAGAAGTAGCGGTTTTGCTTCCTTTCCTGGAAACAAAAATCAAAGTAGTGAAAAGCTGTGGTGTGGGTGCTGAAGTAGGGTAGACCCAGAGGAAGTGATGAGACATAGATAGGCTCATAGGGGGCTTATTTCGTGTAATAAACTACAATGGAGTAATTAGAAATTGCAAGGTGATATCTGCAAGGGATACCCTCACTACATGATATCAATTATTTCTGAGTTTACTTCAATGTATAAAGTCTTAATATTTATTGAAGAAGAACCAGTTTGCCCATTCACTCTGTTCTGAAATTACCATCAGATGAATGGTTGAAAAGCATGCGGGAAGAACATTTTCCTTTTTGACATTTTTACTAAATTGATTGACTTATGACAATTTGTACTTAGAAGTTTCAGAGTGGTTAAATGCACCAACAGAGTATCTATCTATTTATCTATCTATCTATCTATCTATCTATCTATCTATCTATCTATCTATCTATCTATCTATCTATCTATCTCTACAACAAGAAGTTAATGAGTCTATATACTACATCTTTAGAAAACATATGGTAAGCAACAGCTTACTACACTATGGGGTCACCATCCTAATGCCATACTGATAGGACAATACCTAATGGTGCGTAGGAACTTAATACCATTGATGACTTCCAATTGCTAGCTAGTTAATTGATTGATAGATTTAAAGAAAGAAGGGTACTCTATCAAAGAGCTTGAGGATAAAATAGAGGTAAACTACTTGGAAGACAACAACAATCTATGAGAATCAATGTAAGTGGATGTACTGGGAGATACAATGCACTGATTCCATGTACTCAAAATATATTTAAAAAATATTGGCAAATTCATTCAGGATAGACATTTTTCTGATGTCAGAAGTAATTAGCCATTAATTACATTCAGAACAGCAACACATCTTATTGATACACTAGTCAAAGGTCACTTTAAGACAAAACACAATCCATGTGAAGAAACCCAGGACTACTAGACTTCTGGGTTTCTTAGCGGCACTCTGATGGATGCTAGCCACTTGGCAAGATAGACCAAAAGCTGTTGTACTGGCCATAAAGACAACCCTAAAGACACTACATCACTTTGGTTAAGATTATAGGACCAAAGTTGAATTGTTATAATTCTTATGTTTGCCCAAACTCTGACTATGGACCCCCAAGTAACATTTTCACCAGGTCACCCCAGCCACGAGGGGCAACTTAAGTACTACAATGAAATCAGATGTGCTCAATCTGAGAACGAACAATACCGAAGTAGGTTTGTCCTATAGGTCTGGTTATCTACTCTGGTTATCTACTCACTTGTGCCCTTCACAGGGGGAAATATCCTGTAGTATATCAATGAAAGTACTAGAAAGTTTGAAACTCTAATTGGGTTAGGACAACTGATCTTTGATGTTTGGCATGTAGAAAATAGCATGCGACGTGACTCTCAGGCATCCTGCCGTTCCCCCCGTGCTGTGCGTGAGTGTGTTTTTATTTTTTTTATGTTTTTTGATCTTTGCGGTTCGTCCATTAAATTAGTATTTTTGCGAGGTCAGTTTTTTAGCCCCCGAGATTCCCAAGTCCTGCGTTACTCAACTGCTTGCAGGCTAAGTCCCGCGTGTTTCAATGCCTCAATGGCACGCTTTGCTTCACGAAACTCGCAAGCGTCATGACAACTGGCAGTTTGACAACTATTATATGTGATATGGTGGGCAAAAGAGTGATAGAAGCCCTCCACCGTACAGTAGTACAGTAAATAAATAGTACATCTATGTTCACATTTGGATGTCTAAAACAAGTTAAAAAACCTGCTTCTAGCTCAGAGTTCTGTGAAAAACAGTTATTACACTGCATTCTGGGAAGCTGAGCCGAGACATGCAAATGTGCCCACAAATGCCTCGCTCTTCAATCCATAGCCAGTTTCAAACATGGCTTCCTTTAAGCTTATGCCTGCTGTATTACACAGCTTTAATGCAAAGCCAAGGCTGGATTTTACACAAGCTGCGAATCCTATCCATGGACACATGTTTCAAGCTTACTGGCTATCATCAGCATGGATCAGAACATTTTATTTTGTAGATCAGAACATTACTGTAGAACGAGCTGAGAAGCTGGTTTTAAAGAATTGAGATCATGAAACTATTTATGCTGTAATAACACTATCGATCACATATATAGTTGTCAGCAAGTGGGTTGTTGCTAATGCTTGCAGGCTCGCGTAGCGAGGGCCGCAGTTGCTGGCAAGGAGCGCCGATGGTGCTCCTTGCGCTGGTGGAGATGAGTGCTGTACGACCCCCTATGACTTTCGGGCCGCAAATGCGAACCCTCGCAAAGCGAGAGGCCGCATTTGCGGAGGTGGAGGCTCTACGGCGCCTCACAACCGGTTACAAACCACCACACAAGCGGGACTTGGAAAAAAAAACATAAACACGCAATGACTAACTACGGACTTACACAAAAATAGACCAGCCGAGGGACTTAGAACAAAATAAATTGCGGACTTACACAAAAACAATTACAACCTACACAAAAAAATAAAATAAAAATATTACCCACACCAAGAAGGGTCACCCAGGACTTCAGCAACACAGCTTAAACCTCGAATTCTGTCAAATTTACAAATTTTAGCCACTCGAAAATCTCCTAAGCGAGAGAAAAAATGGCCGACCAAAAAATCGAAAACGAGACTACACGACTCCTAAAACTGCTAAATTCCACAAAGCAAATACGGCTTTTACCAAAAACCCGTACGACCTAGAACATACACCATTAGCAAGGACGCTACGTCATACAAACTCGCCTACCACATACACATTTGCCGCCATTTTACAACACTAACTTACAGAATGCGGAAGTACCCAGCTACACTAACGGCTTCCCCTCGTGCACTCAGCCAATTTACACTACACAATGCACACATTGCTGACACTTACACCTCAGCTCCACAACACTACAAACCTACATTATATTCTGCAGGAACATCAAAACAGATTGTCAGCTCTTCAGCAGAATGCTTCCTGCATGTATTACTTAGAAATAGGTAAAGTATATTCATTTATTAATTTACTACTTATTTCATTAGCATCACAAAATACATATACACAAAAAAAAAAAAATCTATTGCAATAAACGCAAAAGACATTCACTGCGCGCATCACAACGAGCGCCAACACTGCTCATAGCACACAAACTACACCAGGGGACAGCCCTGCAATAAGCGCAAAAAGCAGGTCAGAGCCGACCTTACAATGACAGCAAAATGATAACAAAAAATACAACAACCAAGAGGCTCGCAATCAGCGCCGAGATCTCAGACCATCACAAAAAATAATGTCTATGCCAAACACCATTCCTTGACTTACAATTCTATTGTCGTCATTTTTTGACGGGCAATTCGCTAGTAATTATAATAAACTAGCGACTTGCCCGTCAAAAAATGACGGCAATGTTATGTATATGTTTGTCAAGTTGTTTAGTTATTAACATATATTTTTGACACTTGTAAGTATTTTAATATGAACGTGTATTTTTGTAAAATGTTGATGTAATGGTTTTTTAAAATGTAATTAGTATCTGAAGAATTGTTAACTTGAATATACATTGAATGAATAGGAAAGCCAAAAGTAAAAACCCTTTTTTAAACGTTGCAAATTTTAACATGAAGTTTAAAATATATGTAAGCAATAACCATCAAAGTATATATTTTTAAACTTGAACTTTATTTTTTATGTAAGTTTAGAAGTTGACAAAACATTGGTATAATTTTGAACATTATAAACAGGAACATAGTGAATACATTTTGTAAAGTAATTTTTTATTAAAAGTATTAACATTTGAATGTAAAAACAATTGACATTTAAATTAATCAGTATTAAAATGCAATTTCTATCACAATAATTGTTAACTTGAATATACATTGAATGTAGAGGAAGGCATACAGTCAAACTCTTCTTAAAACGTACGTAATTAAACTAATTTATTACTGAGCACATAAATTGGCGATAAACATTAATGTAGGTAGTAATCTTAAGATAACAGACAATATTTACATTGTGACTTAAAAGGTGCTTGACCTCTTAACATCCACTTTGTAATATGTTGAATGAAATAACTTCAAAATATATTTTTTAAACTTTTAACATTAGAAACATTAACATAGTGACTTAACATTTTAACATAATTTTTACTAACAATGCAAGGCAAGTATTTTGTGAGGCGAATCATTCATAAACATGACTTCCATTAATTATGACTGAATTAAACAACCAATTGTTATGTATTTTGCAATGCTTTTAAAAAATCTTGGCACCTTTAATTAGTATCCTTCAAAGTTATAGTACTTCATAGTAGACAATGTTTTTAGTAAAAATACGTCCATCTTCTAATAAATCACCTTGACTTTCATTGTTTTCAATGTAAACTTTAATTGCCTGTGGATTTTTGCACCTTGACAACGCAACGTACAATTGACCATGTGCAAAAACTGGTTCTTCCAAGAAAATACCCACAGATTTGAAAGTTTGACCTTGTGATTTATTAATGGTCATGGCAAATGCCATAATAATGGGAAATTGTCTTCTTTGAAGTATAAAAGGGAGACTACTTTCACTTGGTGCTAAATCTATTCTTGGTATGAAAACTCTCTCTCCTCTATGGGTCCCAGTTAAAATTTCAGCATCTATAAAATGGTCCTTTAATTGTTGAACAATTAATCTTGTGCCATTGCATAGGCCTTTTTTGGGATTCATATTTCGCAGTAACATGATAATTGCACCTTTCTTTAGCTGCAAAATATGTGGTGGCATTCCAGAAGGAGTTAAAGAGTTTATGAATTCAGTGGAAAAGTTAGCCTGACTTTCATTGTCATCAGCAAGTACAGAATCAGCACTGTGATAATTTCTTTGTGGTGCATAAATTTTTTTTAAGATTTTATTATTGAGGATTAATGCATCTTTATTTTTACACGTCAGTATGACTTGGTTGGCAAGCTCGGAATATTCTTCGTTATTTATGCTCCCTTCAAATATAGCCGATATAATATCTTGTTGACAAATCATATGAGGTGGGATCTCTACAGTGTCGTCAGGTAAATGTAGTATTTTTTCTGTTCTGCCTTCTCCAATTTTAATAAGCCAATCATTGAAATCAGTTTGGCCTTCTGATCTCATATTTTGTTGCAGTTGAAGATGGGTAAAATGTTTCCATACTGTACTTGACTTTATACATGTTTCGATAATGTCAGTTCGATTTCCATGTACAACAACAGGTAATGTTTGTCTAAAATCGCCACCCAACAACATTACCTTTCCACCAAATGGAAAAATATTATCCATGACTTCACGAAGCAAACGGTCAATACATTGGAGGGCATAGCATGACATCATTGTGGCCTCATCTATTATAATTAATTTACATTTCTTCAATTTCTTTGCTTGTAAGGATGTCATGCGAATATCTGACACAGAATTTTCTAAAATAGGCACTGGCAGTTTAAATCCACTATGAACAGTTCTTCCACCTTCTAATAAAAGTGCAGCAATTCCAGTAGTGGCAAACGCCATTGCTATTTTTCCTTGTGCTCGTACTGAACTCATTAATAAATTGTACAAATATGTTTTTCCTGATCCGCCAGGTCCATCAAGATAGAAATAACGCTCTGTCACCATGTCATCATCTATAGCATTTTTAATGGCATGAAATGCTTGCAATTGTAGTGTATTTAAAGTTGCAAGTCTTTCTTCTGTTCTTTCTGCTTGTAGTTGAATGTCATAGTCTTCAAAGTTAATGTCATCTATAAGACCTGGATCAGGCAAATTAAAACTTGCACAACTTAATCCATGAGTTAAAAAGACTTCTTGGATTTCCATTAACGCTTTTAAGTGTGCAATGGGTTCATTGTATCGTCGCATAAAGTCTTCAGCCATATTACTTTTAAAAGTCTCCCACAAAGCTAATGCATTTGGAGCATTTGAGAAGATACAAATAAAAGCAAATTGTTCTCTCATCTGTCGTGGCATTTGACATTGTGCTGCTTCTTCTAAGCATCTTTCCCACTCTGTATCATCAGCGAGTAAGTTTCTATGTCTTGCAGCTAAATGGAAGGATTCATATACAATGTCATTAACAGTTCTTAAGTGTTCAAAACTTTGTGCTCCAGGAACATTTAAAAGTAATATCCGTAAGCAAAAACGTTCAACATCTCTTGGACTGACTGTGTAAATTCTTGGAATAATTTTATTGCCTCTAGTTTTTCTTGGTCTCCATAATCCATTCACAAAAACATAGTGATATGGAATTTCAATATATAAGTATTGTGTTGCTTCAGCATCAGTGGAATTTAATGCAAACCATGCAGTTAGTGTAGTGTGACGATCTTCACTTTGGGCCAATGCATTCATTTCATTTCCAGCATGGAAATAGACTAAATGTCGTTGTGGCAAATGTACTGCTAACCTATATACTGCATGTGATCTATCATGCATTTCAAATTTTAAAAGCCGCCACATAGCTTCTGGCGCACTGACATAGCGAGCATCTACATGAGATGCAAGTTCATCATGTACTAACTCACTACTTTCAGGGTTGTCTGCACTTTTGACGACTACAGTAGCTGCATCGTAACCTTTGTAAATATATTTGTAGACATATTTAATGGATTTGATGGAAGTGCAGGCTTCTACGTTGATGTGGGCGTTGTACTTCATGAGTAAATGTGGATTGTAGGGTACTACATATCTATTGTCCACTTTTTTCCCACGAATAATGGCACTATCTCCTTCTCTTCTTTTATAAAGTGGATATCCATCACAATTGGCATAGGTTTTGTCTCTATAATCTTTGGGAAATTCTTTGGAACATTTATTATTTTCCATACATGGTGATTGTGGATTAAGGTCACCACAGGGTCCATGAATCATGCGATGAGTAACAATCTCATATAGTCTACCATATAGTTCTGGATCTGGTAGTTCAGCAACAATAACTGCATCCACTTTGTCTGAAGTATCTAATTTATCTTTTTCTTGAAGTATTATTAGAAGATGTGCATGTGGAAGGCCTCTTTTTTGAAATTCAATGGTATATACATAAGCAAGACATTTGCCAAATAACTGATTTATAGTGAAGTCACGTATTAATTCATTTAATTTAATCTTAAAAACTCTGGCTACTAAATCTGGTCGATCTGAAGCAGTTTGTCCAAGAAGTAGATTTAGTGTAATTTCTGGCCATTGTGGATTACATGTAAATGTCACAAATAAATCGGGTTTGCCAAATTTTGTCACAATAGCCATAGCATCATTGTATCTTTCTCTCATATTCCGAGGAGATCCTTGAAAGGAAGATGGTAAAATGATGGCTTTGCCAGCTGTCATGTCTCTGCTTGTAGCCACGTCAGCAACATAGTCCATGAGTCCAGAATATTGTTCTACACGGAGTTTATCTTGTTGATATTTGATAAAGTTTAAATTATTTGCCTCAACTTGCAAATATGAATCAATAATCCATTGTTGTGTTAGTTTCCCACCACATAAAATTGGATTAAATACATTGCGAATGGCAATTTGAGCTACTTTAAATTCAAGCATAGAAACATTATTTCGGATTCTGGCTTTAGCATTTGGGTAACTGGGAAGAGTTAATTTTGGTTGCCAACCTGCTTCTCCGTGTGGGAAAAAGATGGGATATGTCATTGGATCTAAATTTGGACTTAAGATACTCATATTAATAAACGGTTGGTCCTCATTTCTAGGATATATTCGTATGTCTCTTTGAAATGGTGGTTCTCCTTCATCATTGTGAAACACCATTGCAACCTCATTTGTTGTTGGCAAGTTATAACGACGTTTATCAGTATGTCTGTCTCTTTTAAGCACCATATTAACCTTCGGCATTGGTAATTGATGTGTTTGTGAATGAAGTAGTTGTTCATTTTCTACTTCTGCCAATTTTTTATAAGCTTTACTGTAGGGATTGTTGTCCATAATGTTATTTAGCTCTATGAAAACAGTGGGTAAGCATTTTTTATTTTCTTCCATCTGCATACGTTGGTCAACAGCTTCCATTGTATCTAGGACATATAGTTGAGCGAATTTTCTTTTATTTCCTTCCTCTGGATGTAAATGGGAAGTGCGATGATAAATTTGTCCTTGGACTTTAAAACAGTAAGGACCATGTCCTGGTACATTAGCAGCTAATGTTGCCCCCATGGATGCAAAGGATATGGCACTATTGTAGGATCTTATGTTTGTCTTAAAATTTTTGTAGTTTGGAAAAGTAGGTTCAGTCATAATATTTTGTAAATAAATTGGAAATTCTTTCCTTTCTGGAAGTTTGAACTTGCCTTTTTGACAACAACTAATAAATTGTCCATCTCTGGGTCTCTCCTGTTTAAAATAATAAGCCTCACAAAACTGACATTGAGTAGTCATGTCCCCACAACTATGAACCTCTACTGCTAAAGACTTGAGTAGAGGACAATTTGCAAAGCATATAGGATTTTGCCTTTCATATTCATCAGGTGAAATGTCATATAATGTTTCAACAACAGGTTCTAAATGTTTTGTTTTTTTCGTTGCTTTTCTTGGTATATGTTGTATTGTTTGAGGTAAAATGTCATCTAATGTTTCATGAAACGGTTCTAAATGCTTTGTTTTCTTTGTTGCTTTTTTTGGTATCTCTTGTCTTTTTTCTGGCAAAATGTCATCTGATGTTTGAGCAACAGGTTCTAAATGCTTTATTTTCTTTGTAGTTTTTTTTGACATATCTTTAATTTCTGCAAGTGACAGTCTTTTGCTTGCAATTCTTTTGCGTTCTTTTTCTCGTCGAATTTCCTTCTTCTCCGGTGTCTGCTGGCTGTCTGCTCTCTGTCGTCGTTCTCTAGCTTGGCGTCTTTTCTTTTCTTGTTTACTCTCATTATCAGCCATGTTAATCTGTAAAAATAAAATAATGTACCATTAGTTTATTTTGAGATGTTAAGTTGTTTTTCATGACATATAGTTATCAATAGTGTGTTAACATTTTATAGTTAATCAATTTCAATGCGTTCAATTGAATAAAAGTCTAAATAAGGGCATGAGATAATTATTTAAAGACATTTTTATTTATTAAACATGTATCCAAAAGCAAGTGTTTCAGTAACTAAAAAGGTATTTTAAAAAAGATGTTATGTCCTTATTTACAGCACTATTCAATTTGTCAAATGGCAATTAAATTAGGGTTTAGGACTGGAATGTTACAATGACAAATTATATAGATTCTGTGTTTTTAGACTTTTTTGGACTATGCCAATTTATTTTTTAAGTTTACATTGAAGTTTGTATTTATTGTTAAAGATTATTGGCCCTAAAAGACAAATAAGAGATAGATGATAGATATTACTTTTTATACTGTACCTTGGTTGAAGTTTGATTTCAAGCAAAATTCTTTGTTGGTCCTGTGTTGAAAGCCTTCGTCCGATGGTCTCGTCCTGTGTTGAAAGTCCTCGTCCGATGGTGTAGTCCTCTGTTGAAAGTCCTCGTCCTCTGGTGTGGTCCTCAGTTCCAACTCCTGTTCCGATGTTCTTGACGCAGTATCTGTTATAAAATAAAAATGAAAATGTTATGTTATTTGAATGTCTTTGTATGAATGAAAAAATGGCATTATTTCTGTGTTTTTCTACAATCCTTTTTGGTGCGCCACAATTTTGGTATGCTTCTGTAGGCTATTTTCTAAGGCTTATAGGTGGTTAAACATTAAAGAAGAATATTAATTAATTTTTCTCTTTTTTTACTTGTTATACTGTACCTTGGTTGAAGTTTGATTTGAAGCAGAATCTTTGTTGGTCCTGTGTTGAAAGCCTTCGTCTGATGGTCTGGTCCTGTGTTGAAAGTCCTCGTCCAATCGTCTGGTCCTCTGTTGAAAGTCCTCGTCCGATGGTGTAGTCCTCTGTTGAAAGTCCTCGTCCAATGGTCTGGTCCTCTGTTGAAAGTCCTCGTCCGCTGGTGTGGTCCTCAGTTGAAACTCCTGGTCCGATGTTCTTGACGCAGTATCTGATATAAAATAAAAATGAAAATGTAATATTATTTTAATGTATTTGTATGAAGTAAAAAATGACATTATTTCTTTGTTTTTCTACAATCCCGTTTGGTGTCCACCACTTTTGGTATGCTTATTTAGGCCTTTTTCTAAGGCTTATAGATTGTTAAACATAAAATAAGTATCTAAATGTACTTTGGTATGTGTTTGTGTGAGTTTTCATACAATCCTGTTTGGTGCGCACCACTGTTGGTATGCTTATTTAGGCTTCTTTATAAGGCTTATAGGTTGTTAAACATAAAATAAGAATGTAAAAGTACTTTGCTATGTGTTTGTGTGAGTTTTCATACAATCCTGTTTGGTGCGCACCACTGTTGGTATGCTTATTTAGGCTTCTTTGTAAGGCTTATAGGTTGTTAAACATTAAAAAAGAATCTAAATGTAGTTTGCTATGTGTTTGTGTGAGTTTTCATACAATCCTGTTTGGTGCGCACCACTGTTGGTATGCTTATTTAGGCTTCTTTGTAAGGCTTATAGGTTGTTAAACATTAAATAAGAATGTAAATGTAGTTTGCTATGTGTTTGTGTGAGTTTTCATACAATCCTGTTTGGTGCACACCACTGTTGGTATGCTTATTTAGGCTTCTTTCTAAGGCTTATAGGTTGTTAAACATAAAATAAGAATGTAAATGTAGTTTGCTATGTGTTTGTGTGAGTTTTCATACAATCCTGTTTGGTGCGCACCACTGTTGGTATACTTATTTAGGCTTCTTTCTAAGGCTTATAGGTTGTTAAACATGAAATAAGAATCTAAATGTAGTTTGCTATGTGTTTGTGTGAGTTTTCATACAATCCTGTTTGATGCGCACCACTGTTGGTATGCTTATTAATGTAGTTTTGTAATGCTAATAGGTTGTTAAACATAAAATAAGAATGTAAATGTAGTTTGTTATGTGTTTGTGTGAGTTTTCATACAATCCTGTTTGGTGCGCACCACTGTTGGTATACTTATTTAGGCTTCTTTCTAAGGCTTATAGGTTGTTAAACATAAAATAAGAATGTAAATGTAGTTTGCTATGTGTTTGTGTGAGTTTTCATACAATCCTGTTTGGTGCGCACCACTGTTGGTATGCTTATTTAGGCTTCTTTCTAAGGCTTATAGGTTGTTAAACATAAAATAAGAATGTAAAAGTACTTTGCTATGTGTTTGTGTGAGTTTTCATACAATCCTGTTTGGTGCGCACCACTGTTGGTATGCTTATTTAGGCTTCTTTGTAAGGCTTATAGGTTGTTAAACATTAAATAAGAATCTAAATGTAGTTTGCTATGTGTTTGTGTGAGTTTTCATACAATCCTGTTTGGTGCGCACCACTGTTGGTATACTTATTTAGGCTTCTTTCTAAGGCTTATAGGTTGTTAAACATAAAATAAGAATGTAAATGTAGTTTGCTATGTGTTTGTGTGAGTTTTCATACAATCCTGTTTGGTGCGCACCACTGTTGGTATACTTATTTACGCTTCTTTCTAAGGCTTATAGGTTGTTAAACATAAAATAAGAATGTAAATGTAGTTTGCTATGTGTTTGTGTGAGTTTTCATACAATCCTGTTTGGTGGGCACCAATGTTGGTATGCTTATTTAGGCTTCTTTCTAAGGCTTATAGGTTGTTAAACATTAAATAAGAATCTAAATGTAGTTTGCTATGTGTTTGTGTGAGTTTTCATACAATCCTGTTTGTTGGGCACCAATGTTGGTATGCTTATTTAGGCTTCTTTCTAAGGCTTATAGTTTGTTAAACATGAAATAAGAATCTAAATGTAGTTTGCTATGTGTTTGTGTGAGTTTTCATACAATCCTGTTTGATGCGCACCACTGTTGGTATGCTTATTAATGTAGTTTTGTAATGCTAATAGGTTGTTAAACATATAATAAGAATGTAAATGTAGTTTGTTATGTGTTTGTGTGAGTTTTCATACAATCCTGTTTGGTGGGCACCAATGTTGGTATGCTTATTTAGGCTTCTTTCTAAGGCTTATAGGTTGTTAAACATTAAAATAAGAATGTAAATGTAAATCCTGTTTGATGGGCACCACTTTTGTTATACTTATGTAGTGTTTTTTCTAATGGTTATACATTGTTAAACAATCACATTTGAATGAGGCCCTCGGCCATTAAACATATTTAGGTCCTGAATCAATTGCATTTTGACCAATTGAATAGGGCTCTATATAAGCACATAAAATATTTTTTGACAGAAGTTTTTAGTTAGTGAAGACCTATTATGTGCTTATATAAAGCCCTATTCAATTAGCCAACTCACAATTGAATAATGCTCATGGTTCGGTTCTTTTTTATACTTAAATACTTTACCTTGATTGAAGTGTGGAATGACAGAGGGTCCCCTCCTGCCAATCTTAATCCGCCGGTCTTCTTGTAGTGTCTGTTTGAAAAATAAAGTGAAATAGTGAATTATAGAATTTTTTATTTGTATTTAACAAACCATGGCCTTTTCAGCATTTAAAGTATTTTTGTATCTTACCTCTTGTTCTTTGTTGGTGTTCTTTAAAAGGGATTGTGCTTCACAGTGTACGGTGCAAATTGTTGAAAGACGCTGTTGATGCAGAGTCTGTTTGAATATTTAAAAAAGTAGAAAGATTGAGTTTTAGGTGATCTATTAAATTGCAGTAAATTAATTTCATTGAATTATACTTCTGTAATTAATTTGAATTAACATTATTTTTTGGTGGGTGCTACACACATATGTCACATACATGAAGCACATTTCCATAGTTGAAAGTAATTTTTTTGTGTGCGTGTGACATATCAGTATACATGAATCATATTTTTGTTTAATTAAAAATGTGCGTGTCACTTGTCAGTATACATTATACGGCTAAATGTGCGTGTCACTTGTCAGTATACATTATACTCATAAATGTGCGTGTCACTTGTCACTATACATTATACACATAAATGTGCGTGTCACTTGTCACTATACATTATACACATAAATGTGCGTGTCACTTGTCAGTATACATTATACACATAAATGTGCGTGTCACTTGTCACTATACATTATACACATAAATGTGCGTGTCACTTGTCAGTATACATTATACGCATAAATGTGCGTGTCACTTGTCAGTATACATTATACACATAAATGTGCGTGTCACTTGTCAGTATACATTATACACATAAATGTGCGTGTCACTTGTCACTATACATTATACACATAAATGTGCGTGTCACTTGTCACTATACATTATACACATAAATGTGCGTGTCACTTGTCACTATACATTATACACATAAATGTGCGTGTCACTTGTCACTATACATTATACACATAAATGTGCGTGTCACTTGTCAGTATACATTATACGCATAAATGTGCGTGTCACATGTCAGTATACATTATACGCCTAAATGTGCGTGTCACTTGTCAGTATACATTATACGCATAAATGTGCGTGTCACATGTCAGTATACATTATACGCATATATGTGCGTGTCACTTGTCAGTATACATAAACCTCTTTGTCTTCTTTAATTTTTTTTTTTGATGTCCTGTCTTGAAAATAAGTAATATATTATAGCTTACCTCTCAGTTGTAATTTGCACAATGTAAAGTAGTAAATTAGGAAAGAATTATCTTCTCAAGTTTTAGCAGCAGTTATCTCCGAAGTCACTCTGTTCATCACCTGAGGAGAAATGTATTTTTCTCTGTCAAATAGACAGTATTTATAAACTTGTAGAACATTCTGGAAAGTTAGACCGTTAGAACGTAATACGCATGCGCTATTTGCGTTCCAGCTTACAATTTGCGTTCCATCCGCCATTTTGTGCGTAGTAGTGTTTAAAATGGTGTTTAATATGAGTGTGATCCGTTCCGCATAGTATGTGTTTCATTATTGCGAGTAAGTGTAGTGTAGTTACGTCTGGAGCCTCGTTTTCGTTTTGTTCGGCGGCCATTTTTTTCTCTCGCTTAGCCGATTTTCGGTCGTTTAAACTGTTTGTTTTCACTTAAATGGACGTGTAAATGAACTTTTGGAGGTGCCGGATGCCCCCCCGTGCTGTAAGTAAGCTTTTTATGTGTTTGTTGTGTTTATTTCTTGTGTTTGTGATGTTTTGATGCGCGGCGGTTGGAATGGGTCTTTCGCGGCCGTATTTTTTTCCGATGCGGCCGTATTTTGTTGCGAGTAAGTGTAGTGTAGTTACGTCTGGAGCCTCGTTTTCGTTTTGTTCGGCGGCCATTTTTTCTCTCGCTTAGCCGATTTTCGGTCGTTTAAAACTGTTTGTTTTCACTTAAATGGACGTGTAAATGAACTTTTGGAGGTGCCGGATGCCCCCCCCGTGCTATAAGTAAGGTTTTTATGTGTTTGTTGTGTTTATTTCTTGTGTTTGTGATGTTTTGATGCGCGGCGGTTGGAATGGGTCTTTCGCGGCCGTATTTTTTTCCGATGCGGCCGTATTTTGTTGCGATATACGCAGTTAGCTTTTACGTGTACGACGCAGTGTATTTGTTTCTAAGTCGTGCGTATGTGTGTTAAGAGCGTGTGAGGGGCCTTTTTTACTGTTTTTTTGTTAAGTCTTGCGTCTGTGTGTCTGGGTGTAAGCGGGTGTGAGGCGACTTTGATTTTTTTTTTGTTATGAAGTTATGTGTGTGTGTATGTGTGTGTTAACACAGCCGATGTTGGGATGCTCCCACCACCGCAAATGCGGACCCTCGCTTCGCGAGGATCCGCATTTGCGGGGACGTTGTTTGTTTTTTGTTGGCTGGGCGGTTGGGTTTATTCTGTTAAAAAAGTCGTGTGTGTGTATGTGTATGTTAACACAGCCGACGTTGAGCCTCGACAACCGCAAATGCGGGCCCTCGCTTCGCGAGGACCCGCATTTGCGGCGAACTGCGTCCCTCGCTTCGCGAGGGACGCAGTTTCTTCAAGCGTGAGCAACGACTTGGGTTTTTGTTGGCTGGGCGGTTGGGTTTATTCTGTTACAAAAGTCGTGTGTGTGTATGTGTGTGTTAACACAGCCGACGTTGAGCCTCGACAACCGCAAATGCGGGCCCTCGCTTCGCGAGGACCCGCATTTGCGGCGAACTGCGTCCCTCGCTTCGCGAGGGACGCAGTTCTTGCGGGCTCGCTACGCGAGCCCGCAAGCGTGAGCCGACGTTGAGCCTCGACAACCGCAAATGCGGGCCCTCGCTTCGCGAGGACCCGCATTTGCGGCGAACTGCGTCCCTCGCTTCGCGAGGGACGCAGTTCTTGCGGGCTCGCTACGCGAGCCCGCAAGCGTGAGCAACGACTCGTACGCTCACAACTATATATGTGATATACAATGTGATTGTTACATTTAAGTGATTTTGTATCCACTGTTGTTATCATTTAGTATATTGGATCTATGAGGTCAATTAAAATAATTCTATCTCTTGTATCAAATGTAATGACATAATACAAGTACAGCTATACCTAGTTTAATGCTGTAGATGGTTCCAAGCGCTATGAGTGTTAAGCGAAACAGCTCTAAACGGGGCAGTTTATCATGCGGAAGATAGGGAAAATCATGAAAAAAACACAAATTTCAATAGAAATTTGAACTTTTTTGGTTTTATATGAACTTCAAACAAACAGCAAACATAAAACTGAACATTAGCAGAAATATAAACTTTAAATTATTGATGTTGAAGATTCTGGGTCATCCTGGATTCTGTTTTCTTGTGAGAAAATAAAACTGTTTTATAGCGAATCAGGGCAGGAAAAGGGGTCCGGCAGGAAAAAACAGCATTATAGTGAGACAGTGCTATAGAAAATCAGAGTGTAAAAAGGGGTCTGGCAGGCAAAAACAGCGTTATAACAGGGTTTAGCATTAAGATGCGTCTGGCAGGAAAAACAGCTCTATAGCGAATCAGCTCTAAACGGGGTAGCTTTAAGCGGGGTATACCTCTACAGGGAAGTACAGGGAGAGATTTAAAATTCTTACCCATATATATCAAATACAATAAAAAATAATTAAAAACTTGTTTGGTACCATAAAATTAGATATGAATGCATATTATAATCTTGAGATCATGTTTTCAAAATATAGAATTTAATTTAGAAATATAGTGTATCCTGACAATCTATGGAATAGATTTTAGGAATTTATTGGTTTTTGAATAATTACAATATGACATAATTTATATAGTATTATAATTCCACTGTATTATTTTACTACTTATTTGGTATATTCATACATTGTTGTTGTTGATCAGAATACAGCTACAGACTACAACACGCCGGGGTGTTGTGTTGCCAGTTCCTTCTCCAGTGGATCGCAAATTGTCTGACCTCTTTGCTATGACCTGCCCATCTTGGGTGATCCTCTATGGTATAGCTCACAGCTTCATTGAGGTACACAAGCCCCTTCATCATGACAAAGTACTGATCCAGAAGGTGATTTATACATTTAAAACCTTGAAAGAATGGCTATACATGTATTATTATTAATTTAGGCTATGTGTTTTTGACACAAAGCTCATATCTATTTTTTTATTAATTCCAATTAGTGATGTCCCAAACATTTATATTCGCGGCGATTTTCGCATGTTCACGGCCCCGGCGAACGGCGAACACATGCGCTTTTCGGTTCGCCCCCTATACTTTATCATTGAGGAAACTTTGAACATCATTTATTTTATTTTATCATTTTTTGTGTGTAATCTATGCCTGCCTGCCAGCATGTGTGTGTGACAGGCTAACACCTAACAGCTTATATTGTGCTTATTTTCACTACTCATATCTGGTGGTGTAACATACATTAAAAACAACCATTTTTTTCCTGTAATCTAATTTCAATTGCCTGCCTGTGTCAGGCTCATAGCTTATATTGTGCTCAGTGACATAAAACAACACTTTTTTGACTGTAATAGATTGAATAGCAATTGCCTGCCTACAGGCGTGTGTGTGAAGCCTATTGCATCTACTCTGCCAACTTTTGCCAGTGCACAGTGACACTCATATCTGGTGGCACCTTAGATTGCACGCGCAGTGCCCCAAATTTGAAGTGGGAGGACCGACCAAGCATCTTTTTCCATCTCTCGCTTCCAAAAATCCCTGCCATATACACATCCTCTAAATAGTGGACGTAACAGGGATTAAACCAATAGGAATAGTACTACTTAACAGTACACACCTTATAATAACGCAGACAGAGGCAACGCGTATAATCTTCCATGCTGTGCAGTGGAAGCCCCCAGACTCTGACCTGTGTATAATCTTCCAGCAGGCGTCCCAGGGGGCTTGATGTCACCTTTCGGGGACCCTTGGTGGCTGGGTGGAGGAAGAGACCTTCAATGACATCAGTGAGGACAAGGAACGGGACATGGCTAGCTTGGTATACAACCTTGTGCAAATGGGGAGTTTGCGGTTGTGCAAAGGGACTGTTTGCGGTTGTTTGCAGTGCATTAAACGGGGAGATTGGTCTGTTACTGTGAAGCGGGTGTAACCCTTACACTACCTGATCGATACAACATCATACCTGATGTTTTAAAGCATGTTATTCCAAACAATTTAGGAATGTTAGGTTATTTATGCCCTTTTTGGCTTAAAACCAGACTCTGCATCAACTATGTAATTTTCCGTGGGAGTTTTGCCATGGATCTCCCTCAGGCATGCCACAGTCCAGGTGTTAGTCGCCTTGAAACAACTTTCCCATCACTATTGTGGCCTAGAAAGAGTCCCTGTGGGTTTTGAAATTTGCCTGCCCATTGAAGTCTATGGCGGTTCGCCGGTTTCGCCCGTTCGCGAACATTTGATGGAAGTTCGGGTCCGCTGTTCGCGACATCACTAATTCCAATATATTTGTTTTTTTTTTATAGTAGCACAAGAATGCTTTAATAGAATATACATTTATAAATACAAATGTAATCACAAAAATATTTAGTATTTACAACATTTATGCCTGCCAGGACATACAACGGGGTCATTTAACCACTATAAATATGAGTGAGGATAGGAGTCGGGTGCGCCTAATGTGACTCCTCATAGAGAGCAGTTGAAATGCGCATCGGGCACCACATTTGTGACATATAAACCTAAAGACAGTCACCACTATTTCTTACAACATGCACAATATTTAAAGCACCCTCTGAGTGAATTACTGCTTCACCTCATCTTGCAAGTCGCAAGTAACTCAATAGGAAGGGATTCAGCACTACATAAGATCTAGTAATTTTATATACAGAGATATAAAATTAAAATTGCTGCTGCATCTTTACAATATTGCACTATTAGTATGAATAATACGAAATGTAACAAAATGTTCACAATGTGGCTGCATAGATTTTAACTTCAGTATATTTGGACCCAATATTAGGACGTTCTCCAAAACTGTTTTATTATAACTTTGATGGTTTTACTGTATGTCAATAAAAGTTCAATTTTAAATTATTTCCAAAAGAGTGTTTCTAGTATGGATATTCTATATATATATGTCTAAATTGGGAATTAAACAATTATTAAATGTTTAATCAGATTCAATCATTCAAATATATATTCTTTTATCTAATTAACTAAAATGCCAGTCGGGGAGGGGAAGACCTGGGATCTGGTGGCTTATGGATTTTCAACTCTTGCCCATTGGGTTAATAGTAAAAGGTAATCGGTTCTATTGAAATCCCATTAAGGTAATTGTATTTCGGAGGTGTGGGTTGCTATTCTTAGAGAGTAGAGGGGGCAGGTAGTGTATGGGGATTGGGATTATGGCCCACCATATGTCACAAAAGGGGTAATAAGACCTAAGGACTGATATACTACATGATATTTCTCCCTGTGAAGGGCACATGTGTCTAAAAGAGGTTGCTCCCTGAGTAGGTAACTAGACCTATAGAACAAACCTACTTAGGTTATGTTCCTTTTAAGATCAGCACCTCTTGTTTTTTTTACTTTATATAACATGAATACCACTAAAACAAGTTAAGTAGGAAATATATTTGCAATACCACTAAATATGAAATGAAATAAAACTTTATACAAATAGCCTGCGTGGCTTTAAAAACTGGACAACTGTTTGTATCAGGTGGTGAAGTACTAACAAAATCATAGCATTTCCTCAGAAAATGAGCAAATATTGCATGCATTGTGGAAATAGACAATGGCCCTCCGTTGATGCTGGTGAAAGTGAAAGGAGAAGAAAAAGCCCTGTGATCCTCAAAGTATGCCTCCTATCTGGAAGGTTCACTAATTGATGCCCCAAATCTGACTAATAAATATAATATAATAAAACACCCTAACGCATAGGAGCGTGTGAAATTGAGGTATCCTGTAGCTAGAACCTAATTGCTAATCCTAGTAATCAGCCTGAATATGGCAGATAGTGATGTTCCAATAATATGTTTTAGAAAGAAACTATTGGAGTAATAACTAAACAGTGCCCATCAGCTTCCAAATAAAACCAATGATACAAACTCTGTGAATAGAAGAACAGCTAATATGCTTAAAAGATCCTGTTATAGGCCATAATATCTCCTAGTATGCCTCACTAAAGGCAAAAAGCTTGGGTGCCCTTTTGGCAGCATCACAATAGGTATATGTAAGCTGAGAATATAGCTGATAAACTTCTACTTCTGCCTAACGTCCGTTTCAACGCTTGTCAATGCGACTTTTTTAGAGGATAACATTTGCTAATTTTCTGAGGAAATTCTATGTTTTTGTGAGTACTTCACCGCTTGATATGATCAGTTTTCCAGTTTTTAACACTGCACAGTTTATTTGAATAAACTATTTTGTTTCATATTTTAGTAGTATTTCAAACATATTTCCTACTCAACTTGTTTTTACTGGTATTAGTACTATTTGTTGGTGTTAAGCACCTAGGAAATAAGTCTAATTTACATACTTTATATAAAATGTAAATAAAATTTGCATTCAGAGCGTGCCCAACCAAACTGGTAACTCAAGGTACAGTCCAGGTGAAGTCCCTAAGTGTGAGTTAATACCGCAGCTAAGGGGGATTGGTAAAGAAATGTTTCTCAAAACTGGAGAACGTTTCTTAATGTGGCAAGGTGAGAGTCAGGACGTTTATCATTCAGTCACAGAATAAGGAAGGAAGCTTGGCCTGCACAAGAAGAAGAGCTGTTTCCTCAATGTGCAAGAAGGGAACATGTATATTTTATAAGAGAACTGAAACATTGATGTACATATTACCTATTACAGATTTTTAGCAGCAATCCCTTTTTGTTTTGCTTCATGATTAATTGGATTTCCCAAAAGCTGCCCCCTGGCAAGCTATGCATTTTTAAATATTCTGAAAGTATATAAACGGTTGTATTTATATTAATGGGAAAGTTTCTCCACAATACAAACTGCTTTTTTATGACTTGAATTGTTTTTTGAAACTTTCCACAAGCAGTTGTGCTTCCTAAGTGTGTGTCAGTGCATTACTAATATTTTTACAAGCAAGTTCATGGAGCTATTACATTGCCCCTGCAAGAAAAGGCCATACACTGGGGGTATTGCTCATTATAAGCTTATGTGGTGTACGAGTATGAAG
Organism: Discoglossus pictus; assembly: GCA_027410445.1. Taxonomy (NCBI): domain Eukaryota; kingdom Metazoa; phylum Chordata; class Amphibia; order Anura; family Alytidae; genus Discoglossus; species Discoglossus pictus. The sequence continues at coordinate 24,621,897 of CM050172.1, read as the reverse complement.
CACAGAATAGGTCATTTGCAGGAGGCCCTGGAGATGAAGTTTTTAATATTTGTTTGTTTTTCTATTTTTACTTTAGTGTTTTTATTTTCGCATTTTTTAATACGTTTATTGGGGGATGTGTTAGATAATATGGGGTACTTATGGACCCCCAAAAGGGAATAGGGTCCATAGCAACTCCTATGCTAGTATGTTAGGGTGCCATGGGGATCCATGGTAGGGGTTAATGTTAGAGGCCATATGAACCCATAGTGATAGGTAAGCCCAACTGGGTAGATTCTTTAGGGGACTTGTGGGTCAATAGTGACTTGTAATAGGGCCCTTGTAAATCTGTAAGAATGCCCAGAGGGTATAGGGACTATGATGGTCAATTGGGACCCCCATAGGGCCATTATTATTTATATAAGATGGATTTGGGTGTTCATGAAAGGTTATTGGGCACCCATCCCAAAGCACCAGTTGATGGGGGCTCAAGCTTCACTTTATTGATTATGGAGTATCAGAGGAGGATGTTGTCATAAACCTCTTCACGTTCATTTTTATTATTATTTTTTGCAGTGAAACATAGTGATGGAAACAAATCTAGTAATAGTTTAGGGCCTGTTTGTACACTCGCAATACAAGGAGGATTATGTGCTTTATAGCAAGTCTTTGTGGGGGCAATGTAATAATATTGTAGGATGTTTTGCTCATAGATCATGGAGCATGTCAAATATAGTGAGCACTAACCAGAGTTTTTTACTCACAGAATGTAAAAGTAAAAGCAACTTTAACATTTGCAGGTGATTTTCGCTTTTAGAACCTTAACTGGTAACTTTGCAAATATCAAAACTTTTACATAGACAGTAAATCAACTCAAAGAGTGCAAATTTATATAAAAGAAGCTTTAGGTTTAACTTTAAATATTTACAGAATTATTTCTTGAAAAACTAGGCAAGTGACTGTGCAAAATATTATTAAAAGGATCAGTGTTTTTTGATGTATTGTAGCATACAGTGACTTGCAAAAGTATTCACCCCCTTGACTTTTTACCTATTTTGTTACATTACAGCCTTAAGTTCAATGTTTTGTTAATCTGAATTCTATGCGATGGATCAGAACACAGTAGTCTAAGTTGGTGAAGTGAAATGAGAAAAATATATACATAAAACTATTTTCTAGAAATAGAAAACAGAAAATTTGCATGTGCGTATGTATTCACCCCCTTTGTTATGAAGCCCATAAAAAGCTCTGCTGCAAGCAATTACCTTTCAAAGTCACATAATTAGTGAAATGATGTCCACCTGTGTGCAATATAAGTGTCACATGATCTGTCATTACATATACACACCTTTTTTGAAAGGCCCCAGAGGGTGCAACACCTAAGCAAGAGGCACCACTAACCAAACGCTGCCATGAAGACCAAAGAACTCTCCAAATAAGTAAGGGACAATGTTGTTGAGAAGTGCAAGCCAGGGTTAGGTTATAAAAAAATATCCAAATCTTTGATGATCCCCAGGAGCACCATCAAATCTATCATAACCAAATGGAAAGAACATGACACTACAGCAAACCTGCCAAGAGACGGACACCCACCAAAACTCACGGACAGGGGCAAGGAGGGCAGCACAGATACCTAAGGTAACACTGGAGGAGCTGCAGAGTTCTACAGCAGAGACTGGAGTATCTGTACATAGGACGACAATAAGGCATACGCTCCATAGAGTTGGGCTTTATGGCAGAGTGGCCAGAAGAAAGCCATTACTTTCAACAAAAAACAAAATGACAAGTTTTGAGTTTGCGAAAAGGCATGTGTGAGACTCGCAAAATGGGAGACTCTGGTCTGATGAGACTAAAATTGAACTTTTCGGCCATCAAAGAAAACGCTATGTCTGGCACAAACCCAACACATCACAGTGAAACATGGTGGTGGCAGCATCATGCTGTGGGGATGTTTTTCAGCAGCTGGGACTGGGAAACTGGTCAGAGTTGAGGGAAAGATGGATGGTGCTAAATACAGAGATATTCTTGAGCAAAACCTGTACCACTCTGGGGGTGATTTGAGGCTAGGACGGAGGTTTCCAGCAGGACAATGACCCCAAACACACTGCTAATGGAACACTTGGGGGGTTTAAGGGGAAACATGTAAATGTGTTGGAATGGCCGAGTCACAGCCCAGACCTCAATCCAATAGAAAATCTGTGGTCAGACTTAAAGATTGCTGTTCACAAGCGCAAACCCTCCAACTTGAAGGAGCAAGAGCGATTTTGCAAGGAGGAATGGGCAAAAATCCCAGTGGTAAGATGTGGCAAGCTCATAGAGACTTATTCAAAGCAACTTGGAGCTGTGATGGCCGCAAAAGCTGGCTCTACAAAGTATTGACTTTAGGGTCGTAAATAGTTATGCACATAGTTTTTTTTCTGTTATTTTGTCCTATTTGTTGTTCGCTTCACAATAAAAAAAAAAAAAAAAACATTTTCAAAGTTATGGGCATGTTCTGTAAATTAAATTATGCAAATCCTCAAACCATCCATGTTAATTCCAGGTTATGAGGCAACAAAACAAGAAAAATGCCTGGGGGGGGGGGGGGGGGGGGGGGGTGAATACTTTTGGAAGGCACTGTATATGCAGTTATCCCTTAATGTAAGTAGCCATTGCCTCATTTGATATGGTTGGTTACGATAATTTCCCAAGGGTCTTTAGGAAGCTAATCAGTGTAAACCAAAATGATAGCTTGCACAGCAGTATAGCTGCTGCTACAGAGCACTACCACTCACAGGGTCAGTGCCCTGTTTTATCCACTCAGCCAGCACATGAAAAGAACATAAACAGAAATATATCCATGCAGCTCTTCTTTTGATAGTTTGACTGACTAACTCTCAACACGGTCCTAACACTGTTTTAGGGATAGAACACAGGCCCACCCTTCTCTTCCATGTGCTCTCCCCAGGACCCCTTTCTTGAAACAACTATTTATCTCCTATCAGAGATAGTTTCTACTCACAGTCAGAGTATCTCAGAATTGACTCCGGTCCTCTTTTACAGCAGCTCCCCTCCTGGGTATTTACCTTCTGGGTTCTCCGCATGAACAGCAATCTTTTCAGGCTCTCCCACTTTGAGCATCTGCCTCTGCTAACAAACTCCAGCTCAGACTTTCCTTCACATGGGCCTGTGTCTCCTGGGTAGCTCCAAGCCTACCCTGTACACTCTGTCTCACAGACAGACCTAATGGAGTGACCCACCCAAGTCTCACCAATGCTGTACTTGGCATCTCCAAGCATTCTTCCTCTCAGGGATGCCGGATCCGCATTCACCATCTCCCACTCCGCCTCCAGATGGACCTCTAGGGTCTATTAGTGGCTGTACTATTTGTTACACATTCTAAAAATGTTTAAATGCCACTTAATTCAGCACAGTTTGGATCACATCACAATAAATATCTCCTAAAAGCATGTTGAAATATTTTTTGAAATATTGAAATATGTGCATTTTTCACTGAGAAATCAAATAAAATCTGTGTTTACATGTGTAATAGACTGTCCACTTGCTTTTTCATTACCGCAGCTAATCAGGTTGCAGTGGTGTGTGTGTCCCATTCCAGTAATTGGTAAGACTGCTTACAGTTACAGTTTCAAGGTAAGCATTTTTGTAATTTCTTTTGGCAGAAAATTCAGGTTTCTGCTCTCTTGCCTCTCTGGAATTTGAGCAATGTAAACCAGTGTTCGGCTCGGGTGCTGTAACCCTTTACAAATCTATCTGTACAGCCATGAAATACTGGACTCACCTAAACAGAACAACTATGGGTGAGCTGGTCAGTGCAGTCCTGAGGGAAAAAAACTGCTATCAATCATGTATTCCCTTTATACAAACAGCACGCCGCACACTCTCAACTATCTGTTATTATTCATGCAACATCCAGTAGGCAGGATATTTACACAGACACTTAAAACTTTACATTGGTTATTAGTGTAATTAAAAAATAGATAATTTTACCACAAAAGAACACTTACTGTGAGGTAAATGCCCTTTAACCTATGAATGATAAATTAGCCTCTATCTGAACATATTATTCTTAAAGCCCTTAGACCTCTTTCCCAGCCAAGCCACCTACCAATAAGGGTAAAGATAAACAGCTTTGAAGGTTTAATATTGAATATTGTGTTTTTAAATAATGAAATATGAATGTTATTAATGGACAGCCATGGAATACTGGACTTACATAAACGGGACAGCTATGGGTGAGCTATCAATCCTGTCTTCCCTATATACAATCACCACGCCGCAAACTCTCAACTTTCTGTTATTATTCATGCAACATCCAGTAGGCAGGACACACTTGCATGTATTAATGGACAGTTAGCTCATTTTGTTAGTGCACCACTTTGCTTGTTTAATAAGTACCTTTACTAAAATATAGCTCATTCATTCTTCATGGAAATATTTACACATGCTCTTAAATGCATGATACAAAATGTGCCTATTTGGTATCCCTTTAAATGGCTCATTTCATTGACTTGGATGTATGATGCGTCCTTTAGAAATCTAAAATATTCTTCTATAAAAGATTAAGGAATCAGTTCTCATGAAATATTTCTTTGCTCTATAGTAATCTTTTGCTCTTGTTTTGAGTCATTGGGTTTTACTGCTCTCAATGAATCAGAAACCGCAAATATTCACCGACAAAGCAGTTTGTTTCATTTCCATGTGATTTAATTATTTTTTGTATGTATTGTTACATATATTTTTGATGACATTGTCCATTGTAATATAAACATGTGAATGAAAATGTTCGTCAGTTTCTTCAATGTAAAAATAACTTGGAAACATAAGTTTCCGAGCACATAAGAATCAAGAAGCTAATCTACTTTTTCAAATGGATCTATCTAAATGCTTGGTTTAATATGATGGTTTTTATGTGTTTCTTAGTTATTCGCTTATTGGTTTTCTTTACCATGTTTGCTATTATTTGTCTGTTGATCACATCTATCAATTATTAATTATATTGTCTGTTGATTGTCTTTCCATAACTGCTATTTGCCTTTCTCTCCCTAGCTTTGGTATGATTTGCTGATTAATGTTCGTTACCTCTGTTGGTATTGAGTGTTAATGATCTTCATTGATTTTTTCTTTTCTTTGATATTTGATCATCTGTTTCTCTATTATTTGCCTGTTGATAATCTATACTTATTTTGCTGTTTTTTTTTTATTTGTCTATTTTGTTATATATGGAACATAAGAAGAGATCAGCACAACATACCATATAGGGTAATAAATAAAAATAAATATAATTTATTTTAAAAAAGCTAAATGCCCACTGACAAATTAACACAATGAAAACATTCTAAAAAAATCATCAATTCTTCCTCTTTGGTAGATGCTCAAATGATGCAGGGAACCAACAAATGCAGGAATGCTTCAGCACATACAGTAGCCAGTGATAATGAGAGTGCTTGTTATACTGTAACAACATTTACAATCACATTTGTGCAACTTCCATACGTGTTTCGTCCTGTTTGTAGCTTCTTCGTTGGATCCCTGTATCAGTCTTACATTAGGGTTCTCAATTATATTTAAGTAAGTTTATCATTATATATTGTTTACTAACATTTAAATATATGTTCTCATGTTATATACTCCCTACTAATAATCTTGTTTCCTGCCTTTGCCAGTTGGTGTTATTATTTATCTGTTGTTTTCTTTACTTGTTGCTGCTATACTTCATGGGTGTGTATATTGCCCTGGACTTCACACTAGACTTTCCTCCCCTACCATGGAATGACCATTATACTAGTAGTCATTATTTTTATTTGAAAAGCCCCAGCATAGTACATTGTTCTAAGGATATATGAATAAAGTTGTACATGCATATTGAAAACTAGGTTAAGTAAGACAAAACAGGATATTTGTACATATATGGCCATCTAGAAGTCCCAACTCTTATAGATATTTTTGATCAGTGTGGTATTCCAGACCATACATTTCATTTTGAGCTTGCAGTAACTTTTTGTTGTCCTGAGGTCCAATCCTTTATGATGATTGGTCTTCATTCCTCTTTTGTGCATCATTACCGATCTAATGGTATCATCAACCAATGATATCACCAACCAATCCCTGTAGCAAATTATATATTGCCATATGATGATACAAATAGATACTGTACAAATGTCACATTATTTGTTCTTATGAGATCTTCCATATGATCAACCTCTCTCTGCAAAAAGACATCCCATCAGCTGATTCAGGAGTTAAAGGACCACTTAAATGACCACCATACAACAAAAAATGCATTAGAAAAAAAATTGATGCCATGACACATTGGTGAAAGTTTTGTGTGTGAGAGGAACTTGAACATTCCTGGAAAGTTATGGTTGCATTGATGGGGAAGGGATATGGAGTCAATTTCAACTTTATCTTATTATCAAACAAAGTTCCTGCTCTTCTACATGTTGCCTACTCCCACACCCCACCCGTCACTGATAACTACAAATACTCCTCATCCCCGATCTTCAAGCTCTCATGACAAACAGAAAATGAACAGTCTTCACAAAATCAGATTTTCCCAAAAACTGCTAATATTGTTTGTTTGGTACACACTTAACAAACAGGTGTATTTTTTTAAGTACATATATCCTTAATTTTAAGACAATAATTGCAAATATGAAACATATCTCCACAATCCGTGACAGTGCTAGTGCATGGAGGGTCCCAGGCTGCAGGTTGGCACTTACAGACACAGGCTGCAGATTGGCACTTACAGACACAGAATAAACACTGTCACTTACAGACACAGACTGCATATTGGCTCTTACAGACACAGGCTGCAGCTTGGCGCTTACAAAAATAGGCTGCAGATTGGCGCTTACAAACCCAGGCTGCAGATTGGCACTTAAAGACACAGAATGCACATTGGCTCTTACAGACACAGGCTGCACATTGGCTCTTACAGACACAGGATGCAGATTAGCACTTTCAGTTACAGGATGCAGGTTGAAGGGCCCTGAGGGAGGTCCGCAGAAGCCCACGGAGGGCAGGGGGTTAAAAGGGGGGAGATGCAGGAGATATCAGGGACAGCACTGGGCCCCTTAATGCATCCACCCCTGTCTGCAAGGCCTTCAGCACCTATCAGTAAAATTAATATTTATGTTTGCTGTAACTAAACCCACATATCTACACAATGTGAGGCACTTCTAATTTAATTACATTAACAAATGTACATAGTTACATAGTTACATAGTAATTGAGGTTGAAAAACTATTAGTCCATCAAGTTCAACCTTTTTAGATCTCCTCTCATTGTTAATTGTTAATTGATCCAGAGGAAGCAAAACAGAAAAAAAAAAAAACAGGTAAACTTTATCATTTGTCTCAAAAGGGAAAAAAATATAAAATTCCTTCCTGACCCCAGATACTGGCAATCGGAATCCTCCCTGGATCAATACTCTCTCTAATTATCCATGATAACCCTGAATGCCCTTTTTATTTAAACATATATCCAATCCCCTTTTAAAGTTATCTATCAAATCCACTGTACACACCTCCTTTAGTAGAGAATTCCACAGATTAACCACCCTAACTGTGAAGAGCCCTTTTCTTTCTTTAAGGTGAAATCTTTTTACTTCAAATCTCAAAGGATGTCCCCTTGTCAGTTGAAAACCTCTTGGCACAAAAAGCTCACTTGACAAATCTTTATACTGACCCTGGATGTATTTATATAAGGTGATCATATCACCTCTTAGATGCCTTTATTCTAGAGAAGATATGTTTAATTTGGTCTTTCTTCCTAAATAAGCCACTCCATTCCCGTTATTACTTTTGTTGCCCTCCAGCTCTAAAATCTCCTTTTCATGTAGTTGTATCCAAAACTGTACTCCATATTCCAAATGAGGGCGTACTACGGATTTGTATAGTGGCAGAATTATATTTGCTTCCCTGGCTTTTATACCCTTCTTAATACATGTTAATATTTGACTTGCCTTTGCAGCTGCTGCTTGGTATTGAGCACTGTTACCTTGGTGGTTGTCCACAAATCCCTTTCAATATCTGATACACCTAGATCTGCTCCATTAAGATTATAAATTGCATGGCTATTTTTCCTTTACATTTATTTGTATTAAAGCTCATCTGCCATTTAATTGCCCATTTCTCTAATTTATGCAAATTCCTTTGGAGGGAAAGTACATCATTATCTGTTTTAATTACCTTGCACAGCTTAGTGTCATCAGCAAAAATGGAGACAATACTTTCCAATCCTACTTCTAAGTCATTAATAAGTATGTTAAAAAGGAGAGGACCTAGTACTGAACTCTGAGGAACCCCACTTACCACATTAGTCCATTAGAGTATGTAGATTTTTTTGTTTCATTTCCAGACTTCTAAACAATTTCAAAGAATATGAATTGTACTTTTATTTTTCCCGAACAATAGTACCTCATTTATAAAATTTACCAAAAACCCCTTGGCAAAATGAATGATCTCATTCTTATATCATTATCATACTCAGATAGTGATACATTATATTTTCCTTATAATTCAAGAAATGTATATGTTTATACTTTACTATTGTAAAGTCAATTGCAGCAAAAGGAGTTGGGATAATGGTGGTACATCTACATCAATTTATTTAGGTCAGAATAACTGATAAATACTGCTTCATATATATTTAATGAACTGGAATAGTATAATAATGAGCCAAGATCTAGTAATTTTACTATGTAACTATGTAATATTACTAGATCTTGGATCATTATTATACTATTCCAGTTCCTTAAATATATAAAGCAGTATTTATCAGTTATTCTGACATAAAAATATTGATGTAGATGTACCACCATTCTGCCGGCTCCCTTCACTGCAATTGACTTTACCTGGTTCTAGGTATCACATGATGGGTTGTGCTATTTCTTCCTCATCCTGCAGTTTACTACAAGGCCAGGTTAGTCCTTTAATGGCAGGCAATTTTCCTATGCAGGAGAAATACAGAAAAAAATTGTAGTAAGAGATGGTTCCAGGGAATATATTGAGTCAGTAAATAGGGCCTTTAAATTAGCACCACCATATACATTGTATGTTTTTAGTGAGTGTTTGAAGGTTTCGAGCCAGGAATATAGTCTAGTCGAATGAGGCAAGGAGTTTCTTAGAGTAGGACAGCACAAGAAATGTCTTAAGGGGGGGGGGGGGGGGAGTAGGTGACATGAGAGAAGGAAAGAGGAAGGTCAACTGCAGAGCAAAATGGGCAGTTTGGGGAGTATTTTGAGTCAAGGGCAGAGATATAAGGTGGTGCACATTTGTTAAGGGTTTTATATGTTAAGGTCAAGATTTTAAGTTTTATTCTGGAGGCTATGGGAGGCCTGTGAAGTCTGACCATTATAAACCTAAGTTTGGCTTAATTAATCCTCAGGATAGCCATATGACCCAATCACATCAACCAAGAGTATGCCACACAAGGCTTACTTACTACATGTTACTTAAACATGAGAAAATAAATGTAATGGAAGACAAGAACCAAAAGACCAAGATGCTGAGCTGATGGTAGGCCTAGTGCAAAATAATTTGAGGGCTCTTGCTACTTCTCTAAGAAATGATCGCCATATCGACCTCAGGGTGATCCGTTGAAGTTTCTATAATAATAATTATTTATCCCTTTCCCTATTAAATTAGGGCAAGGGATACTCCAAGAAACATAAATTGGGTTTCTTTTGTTACTATTTACATCTTTATTTCTTATAAGACAACAACAAAATCTAAAACCACTAAAAACAACATACAATGATACACTTGAAGTTCATATATAGTGATCCATTATTCCACTGTAAGTATGATTATATCTCAGAGTGGATCACAATACAATACTAACAGAGCAGTCTGGTTAATCAAAGTTACCAATGATTAAAGTGTATCTATGAGGCTATTTTCACCATAGGGCTTGGTGCTTATTTGGCAACCCATTCATGCAGACTCTCATATATGGTAATTTTTTGACACAAAGTAGTGACATGGACATTTTCCTTGTCCTTACTGAGAAGTTGATCTAGTGCGGTTACAGCATAAGGCTTCCTAGTTGTATTGTCCACAATTATTAGAAATAATTTATGATCTTTTCACAGCCCCTAAAGAACATTCATTCATTTCTGACCCATGATAATCATTTTCAATTAGAGATTTCCATTAGAGTTTAAAAATTTAACTCACTCCTATAAATAAAGATTTATTCATTTGAAGCCTTATTAAATTGCGATTCAGTAAATTTAAAAGGGCTCTATTTAAGCACACAGCATATTTCTTTACAGAAGTTTTTAGTTAGTGAACTTCTATCCAAAAGCAAGGTCTTCACTAACTAAAAACTTCTGTAAATAAAAAAATATTTAATTGGGAAATATCTCCCATGTCCACTTTGCTTCTACAATCGGTAATCCCTACAATATATAGTTATTTTCCCAAAATATCCTAGAACAGTATTAAGTTCTGTTACAAATCGATTAGAGAAATAATAGTATAGGGATAATATTTGTAGTCATTCTCTTACATTTATAACTCCTAACTGCCTTATACTATGACTGAATCCCTAACCGGCTCACAAACACTTACGCTGCACCGGCGTTGCATCTGTGCTAACAGCACGCCCCCTAACACGTGTTTCGACATCTTTGACAAAGGATTAAGGTGCACCACTGCCGGTTAGGGACACAGTCATAGTATAACAGGCAGTGTGGAGTTTATAAATGTAAGAGAATTACTTCAAATATTATCCCTATACTAAAATTCCTCTAATCGATTGTAACAGAACTTAATACCGTTTTAGGATATATTGGTAAAATAACTATATACTGTAGGGATTACCTATTGTAATAGCAAAGTGGACATGGGAGATATTTCCCAATTACAGTGGATATAAAAAGTCTACACATCCCTGTTAAAATGTTAGGTTTCTGTGCTGTAAATAATTAGACAAAGATAAATCATTTCAGAACTTTTTCCACCTTTAATGTGACCTATAAACTGTACAACTCAATTGAAAACCAAACTAAAATCTTTTAGATGGAGGGAAGAAAAATCAAAAAGAAAAATAATGTGGTTGCATAAGTCTGCACACCCTCTTATAACTGGGGATATAGCTGTGTTCAGAATTAAGCAATCACATTCCAAATCGTGTTAAATAGGAGTCAGCATATACCTGCCATCATTTAAAGTGCCTCTGATGAACCCCAAATAAAGTTCAGCTGCTCTAGTTGTTTTTTCCTGAAATGTTCTTAGTTGCATCCAACAGCAAAAGCCATGGTCCACAGAGAGCTTCCAAAGCATAAGAGGGATCTCATTGTTAAAAGGTATCAGTCAGGAGAAGGGTACAAAAGAATTTCCAAGGCATTAGATATACCATGGAACACAGTGAAGACAGTCATCATCAAGTGGAGAAAATATGGCACAACAGTGACATTACCAAGAACTGGAGCTCCCTCCAAAATTGATGAAAAGATGAGAAGAAAACTGGTCTGGGAGGCTACCAAGAGTCCTACAGCAACATTAAAGGAGCTGCAGGAATATCTGGCAAGTACTGGCTGTGTGGTACATGTGACAACAATCTCCCATATTCTTCATTTGTCTGAGCTATGGGGTAGAGTGGCAAGATGAAAGCCTTTTCTTTCGAAAAAAAACATCAGAAGTCTCCCAAAAGCATGTGGGAAAAGGTGCTATGGTCTGATGAAACCAAGGTTGAACTTTTTGGCCATAATTCCAAAAGATATGTTTGGCGCAAAAAACAACACTGCACATCACCAAAAGAACACCATACCCGCAGTGAAGCATGGTGGTGGCAGCATCATGCTTTGGGGCTGTTTTTCTTCAGCTGGAACTGGGGCCTTAGTTAAGATAGAGGGAATTATGAACAGTTCCAAATACAAGTCAATATTGGCACAAAACCTTCAGGCTTCTGCTAGAACTTCATCTTTCAGCATGACAACGACCCAAAGCATACATCCAAATCAACAAAGGAATGGCTTCACCAGAAGAAGATTAAAGTTTTGGAATGGCCCAGCCAGAGCCCAGACCTGAATCCGATTGAAAATCTGTGGGGTGATCTGAAGAGGGCTGTGCACAGGAGATGCCCTCGCAATCTGACAGATTTGGAGTGTTTTTGCAAAGAAGAGTGGGCAAATCTTGCCAAGTCAAAATGTGCCATGCTGATAGACTCATACCCCAAAAGACTGAGAGCTGTAATAAAATCAAAACGTGTTTCAACAAAGTATTAGTTTAAGGGTGTGCATACTTATGCAACCATATTGTTTTATTTTTATTTTTTTTCTTCCCTCTACCTAAAAGATTTCAGTTTGTTTTTCAATTGAGTTGTACAGTTTATAGGTCACATTAAAGGTGGAAAAAGTTCTGAAATGATTTATCTTTGTCCCATTTTTTTACAGCACAGAAACCTGACATTTTAACTGGGGTGTGTAGACTTTTTATATCCACTGTAAATATACGATCTTGCGATCAGATTCAGGCAAATATACTATAGCCCACATGTGTATGCAAGCTCTAAGATACTAAATTGAATTTTGAAAACTCTAATGGAAAATGAATATCATGGGTCAGAAATGAATAAATGTTTTTTGGGAACTGTGAAAAGATCATAAATTATTTCTAATAATTGTGGACTGTACAACTAGAAAGCCTTATGCTGTAAACACACTAGATCAACTTCTCATTAAGGACAAGGAAAATATCTACAGTATGTCACTACTTTGTGTAAAAAAATTACCAATTGGCTATATGAGAGTCTGCATGAATGGGTTGCCAAATAAGCACCAAGCCCTATGCTGAAAATAGCCTCATAGATACACTATAATCATTGGTAACTTTGATTATCCAGACTGCTCTGTTAGTATTGTATTGTGATCCACTCTGAGATATAATCATACTTACAGTGGAATAATGGATCACTATATATAATCTTCAAAGGTATGATTGTATGTTGTTTTTAGGAGTTTTTTAGTGGTTTTAGATTTTGTCATTGTCTTCCAAGAAATAAAGATGTAAATATTAACAAAAGAAACCCAATTTATGTTTGTTGATAGTAGTGTGGATTTAGTTTCCCAGGAGTATAGATCAAGGGATACTCCAGATGGCTGTCAGTAGCAGACGGTCTTTAACCTGTTGTGGGTGCTAGTGCTTTGCACCTGATGCTCCGACACTAGTCATCAATGCCTTAAGCATATTCCAAGAATTCTTAACTTACTCTACAGAGTCTGTCCCTCCCACACTTTCTATAAAGTCGTACTTTCTCAAATTACCCTTAAATCTTCCAACTTTCAAACAATGACCTAATATTCTTGCATTTCTCTCTTTCGGGAAGGAACTTCCCTCCTGAACTTTATTAAATCATTTGATATATCTGAAAGTTTCTATCATATCTCCCCTCTCCTTCTGTTCTGTAAGATATACATTTTGTCTTTTAGATCATGCACCATTGTAGTCGCCATTCTTTGAACTGTTTCTAATTTGTTAATATCCTTTCAAGGATACAGTCTCCTTAACTGGACACTGAGCCATAGGTATTAGTACCTTCACTGTTACCTAGATGTATATAACCTTGCCATATCAGAACTGTGTCACATTTCTGGTATCTCAAGTCCCATATACAAAAAAGTAAACCCAACTGGTTGTGTGGATTGGAATAATTGGAATGTCCAGTGGAACATATGTAAATTAAGTGTGTTGTAGTGTACAGTGATGCCTTACTTTTGGGACAAGCACTCAATTTAAAGTGACAAGCTTTCAAAACTAAATTGTTTGAAGCCAAAAGCAATTTTTATTAGTTATTTATTAATTGTGCTATTCCGTTAGTAAACCAGTAAAAACTGATAAATCTACACAAACATCCAATTTGAAAACACAATAAAATCAGTAACCTCAGTTGGACACCATTTTAGCCAGAAAGATGACTCCATCCATATTTATATATGTACTAGCGACTGGCTCGTCAAAAATTACGGCAATAAAATTAGAAGCCATGGCAATGCTGTTTGCCACACAATGTAAGGCTTTTGCGCCTTCAGCACTCATTGCGAGCCTCTCCCCTTTGGCGCTCATCACAAAGACAGATATATAAGTACAGTGTAAATGCCCAACAAATGTGAGTACAGTGAATTAATAAAGTAATATGAATTAATAAATGAATGTACATCACCTATTTATATTTAAAAAGGAACAATCAATATCCTGAAGAGCTAACAATCTCTTTGGATTTTCCTGCAGCACAAAATGTACAGTTGGACTATTAATGATCTGAGAAAGTGTCAGCAATGTGCCAAGTGTGCAGTGTAAATAGGCTGCGTGCGCGAGGCCAAACCGTGTGTATAGGCAGGGAAAGCGGCATTTTAGAATCCTCATGTTATGAGTTGTAAGTTAGTGTTGTAAAATGGAGGCTTTTTTCTATGTGTTACTTGGCTCGCAAGCAATTTTCCATCCGTTGTAATAATATATTTTGTATCTGCTGCATTCCTGGCTAACTCGTACATGCCTGGCGGTTATTTTCGCGGCTCTGTGTCCTTTAGCCTCATTTTGAATTTTTACGTCCGCCATTTTTTTTCTCGCTTAGAGGATTTTCAAGTGACAAAACTTCTTAAATGCGACTTAAATTTGCAGACGTCCAGTGTTTTTGATGTACGCATTTTGGCCGTTAACTTCGTATTTTTGGGACCTCGTATTTCTTAGGTTGTAATTTTTTTTGTTTAAGTCCCTATTTCCTCATTCCGCGTTATTGTTTTTTTTCTAAGTCATTTTTTTCTAAGTCCCGCAGCTCTTATTTTTCCGTTTTTCTGGGTTGTTTTTTACTGCGCGTAAGGCGGCGTAGAGCCTCCACCTCCGCAAATGCGGACACTCGCTTCACGAGGTCCGCATTTGCAGCCTGCAATGAGCCTTTGGCTCATTGCAGTTTATGTCCACCTCCTCGCTTCTCATTGCTGCTGACGTGGGAGCCTCCACCTCTGCAAATGCGGCCCTCGCTTTGCGAGGTCCGCATTTGCGGCCAGAAATGCGTCCCTCGCTTTGCGAGGGACGCAGTTCTGTGAGCTAGCTTTGTGAGCTCGCAAAGCGTGATGACAACTCGCAGTTTGATAATTATAATATGTGATGTATGCATGTACCGCCCAGGTTCCCAGAATGCAGTGCGATAACTGTATATTGTGGAATTCTGAGCATGAAATAAGTTATTTAACTTGTTTTAGACGTTCAAATTTGAACACAAACTTACTATTTATTTACTGTTCTATGTACAGTGGAGGGCTATCTTCACTTGTTTGACCCCCATATGCTAAAAGATAATGTGGATAATAGTCTACCCACAAATCTACAGCAGGAGTTAGATACCAGCCCTACACTGTTGCAATCTAAGATCAAAACAGCTGTCTGTGGGTAGGTCTCCTAATTTCTGCACAATCCAACCTATGCCACAATCGTTCATCTTATGGTGGGAAAGCTTATGGTGATAGAAGTCTTCCACCATCCAGAGTACAATAGTTCAGAAAATAAAATAGTACTTTTGTGTTCCCATTTGAATGTCTTAAACATAAGTAAAAAAAAAATAATTCCTGCTCAGGTTTCCAAAAAGTGCAGTTATTGCCCTGAACTCTAATAAACGGGGGCGGGGATAAATATAGTAAATAAACATTAATAATATATATATATATATATATATATATATATATATATATATATATATATATATATATATTTATATATATATATATAAATTAAAATACATATATATATATATATATATATATATATATATATACAGTAAACTCCCCGTTATTCGCAACCTACAGGGACTCCCTATTACCGGATACGTGTAGTTTCCTGTTAATCGGGAGTTCACGAATTTACAGGTCTAAATGACTCTTAAACACCCTAAAAACACTCAAAATACATTTAAATAGGCATTAGCACCTAAAATGGGCCATTTAGGCCCAGAAAATGTAGTTAGAAAAAAAGTTTGCATTTTTTTTTTTGCTGTCTCGAACTCCCCAGTTAGTTGGGTGCCGGATAACCGTGATTCTACAATATATATATATATATATATATATATATATATATATATATATATATAGCTTTAAAAACTTTGAAAGGACACTGACTCACTGACGGAAACACTCTCATACAGTTCATGATACTAAAATTAAGTTGACTGGGCTTTTTCCATTTGGTTTCAGTGTCATACATCCCATACATTAGGGATGCAGATTCTGTACGTGCTCTTAAAAAAGTAAGAACAGGGAGGCTTTAAACAGAAGTTGTCGGGGGGGATACAGTTCATTGTATACACATTCCGTAAAATAGCTTGTATATACCTACACACAAACATAGATAAATCTGTGGGGGGATTTGTCTCACCCAGTTTCTACACCCATGCGTGCACTGTAAACCATGATGTCAGAAAAGACTTGAAATGATATTAATAGGCCACTGAACTCACTAAGACTGATCTGCACTATCTCATAGGAACAGTTAAAATCAAAAAGAAAATATTATTTTGTTTGAAATTCTTGTTACCATTTTTTTTATTTGACGCTTTTTCCACCATTGTGTATTTGTTTAAAAATGCTGCCATGATAGCATATGTGGCACTCAAACTGTTTGTTTAACCTGACTCTTAGCAGGAGTCTCTGCACCACAAGACCCATTTAGGTCCATATTTTACACTCTCTAAATGCTCACAGCTATCTTTATTGCAAGAGTAAACCCCACTGTTTTTCCTTTTAAGATTAGAATGTCTAAATAAATAAGCTTACATTGTTTTAGTTGTTGCAATGAGAGAATATATTGCCATTTGCAGGGTGCTTGTGATTTTTGGTCATTGCAGAAACACCCTTCATGCAGAGAGGCAGACAACTGAAACATACATTAAGTTCAAAGTTTATTTTCCAAGCTCTGTTTGATTATGTAGATCAGTATTTATGAATTACATAGAACTATTATCTAATTTAATAAATACATTTTAAAAAAAATGCTAATTTGTTTAATATGGGTTTGCTCCATGAGAGTTTATAAACATCTTTCAGATAGCTGTTGTTCCCAAAAATAAACCATTTTATGACATCATCATTCCCAACATGCAACTGCAGTCTGTAGGATAAGCCTTCTAAACATTTTTATATTGTAAATCAGTAAGTATTATGAAAGTTATGGTAAGAACTGCTAACTTTCCAGCTGTAATATCAGTAGCTTTTGGGCTCTGCACTGGACAGTGTTATGCAGCTGGCATGTGCCCCTCAAAAATATCCTAAAATGGTTCGCAGAGCTTAGTAAAGGAAAAATGAAGTCCCATTTTTATTAACAAGCTTTTTTGCTTAAATTATTCATAATAATTCAAAAATGTTTCAAGAAAGTAAATAAAAAATGTAGGTTCTAACGGTCTGTAATTTAGGAACAGCTGCACGTATTGGCGACATACATAGCAAATTGACATCAGTAGCTGAAATGGGATATTAGTACCTAGAAGCACTAAATATGTATATTAGGTTCTTTTCTTAGTTATTTTTTAATCAATTACAGCAAAGTATACTCAAAATTATTGGATTTTGTTTTTGATAGTACATATGGTAGGACAATAATTTGTTTTAAACTTAAGTTCCTTTTATATTAAAAATCACTGTTAGAAAATATTAATTAAAGTTCTGAAACTTGTCCAGTTTGTCAGTGATATTTGTGTAGAGTAGAAGCTGAGCTGATTGGGTCAAATGTTCAAGAGCCAGTTTACCAGCCAATCCACAATACATCACTCAATACTTAGAAGTATTCTAGCAATAAAAGGGAAGTGCTGTAAGTTTAACACATATATTTGAATTTATATAAGTGAACTCTATAATATAGGAGCAACTTGTATTTAGATAACCAGAAGCTTATGCATTTCCCGGCATACATTTTTTTTTTTTTAAAAGTCACTTTAACTCTGAGGCAGACACTGATGTGGGTTTACAAAGTGAAAACAAAAGCAAGTGAGAATTTGTATTACAAAGTGGATATAACAGGGTCCTTTTGAAGCAATACTGCATTATACTTCTTTATTCTCTATTTATCAGTTGCATCTGAAATAGGAATTTTTGCTACTTCTGAGAATGTAATTTTCCAGGAAAACTTTCATTAGATCTGTTGTCCATCTGATATTATATATTTTCTACATGCTTATTTAAAAAAAGTAGGGGCTATAAAAAATAGAAAATGATTGGTGTCATGATCCCACCCCCCTCCCCCCCCGGACTCATGGACCTTTTTGGAAATGTCTACTGGACTCTGATGGACACTAGTCATGTAGTTACCTAATGTAAGGGCTATTCTATTTCCTCAAGCCCAGGTTGTATAAACTGCACCCCTAGTATCTTTTTTCACTAGGTAGTTTAAGCATAGGGAGCTCTGGGCAGGGGCATAGGAACTGGAAGGGATTGGGGAACACATTCTCCCCAGATTAGATGAATAGGGGACAGACAAAATAGCAAAATTAAATGTAATCATGCATTACCAGATTTGGCCACTAGAGGCAGCTAGCGCTATGGAGCAGTCTGAATTTCCGATGAAAGCTCTGACTCATATTCTATATTTTATATATATACTAGCTACTTGCCCGTCAGAAATGACGGCAATAAAATTGTAAGGCTGGGAATGCTGTTTGACACACAATGTGAGTCTCTGACCCTCTTAACCTTTTTGTTATGTAGAAATAAGTACAAAAATTATAATAACTTGTTTTTAATTTTTTTAACATTCAACTTGTATTTTAACAACTGTTAAACAATCGTTTTTTAACCATATTAACTTTTTTGATCGTCATGTATGCAGAAATAATGTAACAATGGATGAAGTTTGTATGAATACATTTTTGTAAACCATTACATAATGCTTTGCAACATGCAACTTATATTTGAAACATTAGTGAACCATTTTTTTAACAATACTAATATTTTTTGATCTGAGGTATGGATGCATAACATAACAGTAGGTCAACTTTGTATCAATGAGTGTATTAAACATTGCATAATGATTTGTAACATGCAACTTTTATTTTAAGTACTAGTAAACCACATAGGTATTGAATCCAGAGGAAGGTAAACAGAACCCCCCCCCCCCCCCATTAAAACTTAGCCAATTGTATCAAAGGAGGGACAAAATTAATACCTTCCTGACCCCATTACTCCCTGGATCAATACTATGTATTTAATTATATATTTAATTTTTACAACAAATGATCATCCTGCTATTAACATGAACCCTTAATTACATAGAATTAAACAACTTTTCAGACCTTAGAAAAAACTATTTTAACATTACAAACATGAAGTTAATGTATTAAAATGTAAACAGTAAAAGTAAGAAAATGCAACGTAACTGTTTTGTGGGGCCAATCCCGGCAAAAAGCCACTTCCAAGACATTTCAATATATATATATATATTTTTTTGTATGTCCAAGTGGCTCCTGTAAAAAGAGCCCAGCAGACTTTTAATGTTGTCTATGGGATATAAACACTGTTTATTCTTGTTTTTGTTTTTAGTTTTTGTTGTTATTGTTGCAGGTTTTGAAAATTGGACATAGAGTTTCCTATGTGAAATAGTGATCCTCTAAAAAGAGCCTCAAAGTACACAATGTTTTTGGTAAAAATGCGTCCATCCTGTAATTGGTCACCCTGACTTGGGTTGTCTTCAATTGAAACTTTAATATCATCTGGATTTGTGCACCTTGAAAAAGCAACATAGAGTTGCCCATGTGCAAAAACTTGTTCCTGTAAAAAAATACCCACAGACTTAAAAGTTTGTCCTTGGGATTTATTTATGGTCATGGCAAGTGCCATGATAACTGGAAATTGTCTCCTTTGAAGGACAAAAGGCAAACCACTCACACTTGGAGCCAAATACATTTTTGGTATAAAAACTTGTTCACCTTTTTGGGTACCATTCATAATTTCTGCATGTATGAAATGATCTTTTAAATCCTGCACAATTAATCTGGTCCCATTTTGGGATTCATATTTCTCATTAGCATGACAATTGCAAAACATGTGGTGGCATTCCAGATGGTGTTAAAGAATTGATAAGTTAGATTTACTGTCTTTATCATCGAATTCTCTACCAAAGGAGGTGGTGACAGCGAATTCAATAGACAACTTCAAAAAGGGGTTATATATATTTTTGAATAAAGAGGGCATTCAAGGTTATCCTAGATAACTAGCGAAGGAATATTGATCCAGGGAGAAATGTCTGGGGTCAGAAAGGAATTTAGCTTTTTTTCCTCTTATGAGACAATTGGCAAATGTTCAATGTTTTTTTTTTTTTTTTGTTTGCCTTCCTCTGGATCAATTAACAATTAATAATAAATAGTCCACATATTAAAAAGATCAATAGAGATCTAAAAAGGTTGAACTTGATGGACTAACTCTTTATTCATCCTCAAATACTATACTATTAATAATTATTTAACAACTAATTAATTAATAACTAATCCTCATATTGCAGATCAGAGGAGATCTTAACAGGTTGAAGTTGATGGACTGAAAGTCTTTTTTCAACCTTAATTACTATGTAACTATGTAACTATGTAGCCAGAACTGAATCTGACAGCTTGCCGATATAAGTGATTCCTTGCAAACCATTTGTCATGGGATTTCTATTTCTAGTTGTTGCAAATGGCAGTGCTATTTGACCCTGTGCACGAATGTAACCCATCAAACAATTGTACAGATACGTTTTTCCTGATCCACCAGGGCCATCATTTTGTCTAAGCCCTGCGTCTTTCAATGCTTCAACTGCACACCTCGCTATGTGAGGCTCGCAGGCAATGAGCGCCGAAGGTGCTCATCGCCTAAGTGCTGCGAGTTTTAATGCCTCAACTGGTTGCCGAAGGCGCTCATTGCCTAAGTCGTACGCAACAGTGCAAAGCGTGATGACGTCTCGCAGTTTGACAATTATATTATGATATGTATATATATATATATATTCCTCAAACCAAATGCTCTAATTCTATATGTATTCATTTTGTGCTCATATAATTGTCGTTTAAGCTCTTAAGTAGCGTGTCCACGAAGGCACTCTGCATCTTAAAGGACCACAAAAGTTGCCATATGTGCTCTGCATCATTAGTTGAAGAGTGGAAAATCAATCATGTATACCTAATTTATAAGCAGAGTATGGTGGCGCAGTGGTAAGCAATCTGCTTTGAAGATTTTTTTTCATTGGTAAGTTTCACAGAGTAGATTCCCCTGCTTTCCACCTATTATTTTATGTACTTATTCAATGTGTGTGTATAAATACATTAATTAAAAAAAACAGTGACTTACTATTAAAACATTTTTATAAAACACACGACCACACACCACAAATTCTAAATTGTACATATACAGCCTTATTAAATTGCGATTCGGCCAATTGAAAAGGGCTCTATATAAGCACAGAGCATATTTATTTTACAGAAGTTTTTAGTTAGTGAATAACTTGCTTTTGGATAGAAGTTCACTTACTAAAAACTTCTGTAAAATAAATATGCTGTGTGCTTATATAGGGCAAACTATATATGTATTGAAATATTCTGTGATCTAATTATTTAACGTGTGTGTGTGTGTGCGTTTTTAAATCAGCAGTTCACATAGATATAAAATTCTTTAAAAAAAAAATAAAAAAAAACAAGACATATAACTCATACTGATATATGAGGATTTGTTATATAAACTAAAGCACATATTTCTGATTGGTTAAAAAGCAAAGAAAAAAAACAAAACACTTTTGGTGGGAATTGAACCCAGTAACATCTCCATCAAAGACAGAAATACTAGCTGTGTACCACAGGTTCAACTGTTGATTTAACTGCTATAATACAATGAAGTAGTTAAAAATTACTCAGCCACTGCTTCATTCAACCCTCTACACCTGATTCTAATTAATATGCATTGCTCCATGCTTACTGAGTTCATTACTCATTCAAGCAGATGCAACACACTGAAAAAGCCTGACTTCAATTGATCATAACTCCATGAATTCAGCATACATTTTTAAAATTAAAACACTTTTTTCCACGTGCCTTTTCACCATTGTGCAGAGCACATATGGATACATTTGTGGTCGTTTAATGATGGATATCAGGAATTCTTACCTTATTTATGCGATTTTTAAAAAAATTAATATTTATAAAAATATAAAAATATAAAAATGTTTTCCCATCACTAACCCATTTAAAACTATATACATTTTTCAGTGGATATTTTTTATCTATAACTGATAACACATTTTCCATTGAATACCATCCTAGTCATTGATATTACCATATGTGTACCTGGAAAACTGTGAAGATGTAAAAGCATGTGTTTGGGGAGGGGGTGAATTGCTTTTATATGTGTTCTGGACCCATTCTATCTGTGGATGACCGTGTTAGATACTGTTGATGTTTGTTGTTCCCTCTTGATAGCAACAAAATATACTCTTCTTGTATGGTTTCCTCTCTGTCAGGATTTTCTTTTTCCTAATGTTGTGAGCTGCAAAAGTGTTTGTTATTTTAGCACCGGAATCAAGTAACTTCCTCTTTCCCACACTATAAAAAGAATGGTAACACAGCATATTTCAAACGTAAATATATTTAAATGTAATAAATATTAATAATTATTATATTATTTGCACAAGAAAAAGTATTTCTAAGGATGTCTATATGACTAAGTTTCAGTGCCAGAAAACTCTTTAACTCAGTTTACTAGAGTTTGAATAGTGTCCCTCTGGTGCTTCACCACCTCAGGATGACTAACAAGAGAGAGTCAACACGAGGAGAGGATGGAGGAAGTGGGCTTACATCCATCCCACTCATAGACAACAGTCAACTCCATCCTGGGATCTTCCAAGGGTAACTATTATCCCGTTAATATTGCGTCTTGATTTTAGGGGTCGGGTCGTTGCCTTTTTGCTTTGAGAATTATCTACTGCCATTACTCTGTGTTCTATGTTAGTGCTTCTCAAAGAAGAAGGGGGGCAGTTGACAAGAAGGAACAACTGTGACTATAGTGATAACAGCAAAACTTTCTGTACATAGCCATGTTTATGGCTGCAAATAGAACATGAAGTTAGAAATTTATTTTCCCCTACTGGTTTAAAGGGACACAACTATAGGTGAAATCAGGTTCTTTAGAAATATAATTTTATTAAAAAAGGCATGCTCTTTCATTTTCTTGCAGCATTTTAACAGGTCAATATGTCTCTTATGCAACCGTCCCATGATTTTCTTCTTTTTGTGCTCATGTAATTGTATCTTCCTCTTCTGTATTGAACCTTGTCTTGGTGAAGGGTCTTGTGTACTTCAATGAAGCTGTAAGCTTACCAGGTAGTTCACCCAAGACGGGCAGTTCAGACAAATAGCCATCCACTGGATAAGGAACTGGCAACCCACCCCAGTATCTTTGCCAAGGGTCCTGGAGAGTCAAACATGACTGAACAACTGAACAACAACAACATTTGTCGCTTTAGCTTTTATGTGGTCTGACCATTACATTTGAGACCACAAGGACATCAGACCATCTTACTTTTAACCAAATATTCTATTTTGTTTACCATATATTTCATTTGTTGAACCTTCTTACTACTGTCAGTCGTGCATACACTACATTATGTGAACTAATGGGCCTTTAAAAAGTAATGATTTTTGAAAACAAGAATAAAAACATTTTCACATTACTAACCCTTTTGAAAAATTGGGATAATTTCCCAAGGATCCTAATCATGCTTATACATCACTGTATCTTTTAATAAATTAAAATGTATTTTCATCTTGCATCTAATCATTTAATCCAGCAGTGATTAATTAATTTGTAAAGCGGATGTGCTTTTATTATATTTAGAATATTCTTCCAACCTCATCCTTCAAGAACTGTTATGAAATGCTTTATTTCATAACCTCTGCCTATTAGTTTGGTTTCTCCATTGTATGAAAAGAGGTAGTGAATCCTTTTTGACATGAAACATTGGTGTCACCCTCTAATTTTTATTTTCTTGTCATGCATGCTGTTTGTTCTATTTCTATTCATATAATTGTCTCTATTATATTTAAGGCTACAATTGCACTCTAGCACCCAAATAATTATGTATATCAAGTCATATTACCTTTAACAAGAAATTGTTAACTGGTCTGCCCATTGTATTTGAGGATACAAGGGCATTATAACACTAAAAATAATGATGCATATGAAGTCATATGATCTAGTCTAGTCTAGAAAGACTATTTTGTATAGATTTAATTTCTTCATCCTTCTTACTAATGTCATTTGTACATTTACACTCACCGATGGGTTTTTAACAAGTAATGTGTTTTTGAAAACAACATGCTTCATCTCAAAGAAGATTCACTACCTCTTTTGAGCTACAATGGGGAAACCAACATAATAACCAGACACTACTTGATAAAAAGCAATTACATGCCATGATGCATTAATTATATAGCAAAATGGATAGACATAAAAGCGCACGCAATAAATTAATTAATTAATTAATTAATTGAAACTATGTGATACATCACCACATGGGCTTTCACTGGCATAAACAGGAATGGAAAATGGAAAAAAGAAACAGATATGGAAAAAAAGAGCATCATTACATTAGAATTTAATGGAAAATATTACATTAGTACATATTACATAATATTGTAGGTGGAGCTTAAAGTTAAATGTTACAAATATGATATACTTTAGCATATATGTTATATTTATTACAGGCAATAACTAGAACTTAATATTGTCAAAATAATTATTTTATTGCAGTAAACCTCCATTAGCATTACAATTTTTTTGCATGGGTATTTGTTGAGTGTTGTTGCAGTGTATTTCCATGTATTGAAGTGAAGCATATTTCTTGTGACATTCTTCCCAATAAATACTTCCTGTAGGAGCAGGCTCCTGTCCTGCTGCACCAACCATTAGTTCCCCCTGGATAAATTTATCTTACACACTTTGTCTGTCTTTTCTTGTGTGTCTTTCACTCCTGATTACATATCTATTTCTATCTATTTTTACAAGGGCATTATGGAAGTTCTAAGAGTGAATATTAGGTTTTAACTCAACAATCAAACTGGTTCCTTGGCCTTGGAGTGCTCAATAACCTTGTTTTCAAGTTCTTGTGTAATGTCCCCATGGTGCTTCCCCAACGTATTGTGACTCACAGGGGAGTCCTGAAGCAAGGAGTCTATGTGGATACTGAGCAACCAATCATCCCACACATGGCAACTTGCCTACACATGACAACTTCCCCACACACTGCAACTTTTCCCACACACAGCAACTTCTACCACACTTTGGAAACATGCATCAACCTTGAGGGATCTGGATATCATGAAATCATGCAGCTAATATACAGTATTTGCCCCAATTTTAGTTCACTCTATCTCCTATCCATGTCTGACATGCTAATGATACCACACTACCTTTCCTCCTCAAGCTAAATACATTTGCAACTAAAGAACATTTTCCAATATGGCCAAATAAGTCCTCTTTTTATAACTATCATACATAAATAAATATACATAACAATTCCAGGATTAATGAGAAACTACAGATTTAGCTTGATTATGTTGAGAGCGCTACGTATTCAAGAGTTCACTGAGATCTGTATAACTGTTCTTCCTTTTAATTGCATGGAATAAATACCCATGTATAAGGAAAAATGTCAAATAATATCATGACCTCCTCAAATTTTAGTATTAATTAGAGAATAATTGAAGGCAATATTAAGTACATAACATCATTGTAAGGTGCAATTTCTTGCAGGGCTAACATTAAAAAAAAAAAAATACAGTCTTAAAAGCAAGCAACGGTAGTGATAGGGATAATGTCATAAATTAAAAAAATCTAAATATCTATTCCAATATAATATTTTATTAGGTCGGTATGATATTTATTTAGAATATCACATATATAGTTGTGAGCGTACGAGTTGTTGCTAACGCTGCGGGCTCGCGCAGCGAGCCGAGGCCCTCGCGAAGCGAGGGCACTGCCCGAGGGTCTCAGTTGCTGGCATGGAGCGCCGTAGGCGCTCCATGCCAGCACCTGAGGACCTTGCAAAGCGAGGGCCGCAGTTGCTGGCATGGAGCGCCGAAGGCGCTCCATGCCAGCAACTGCGACCCTCGCAAACTTCACGTCGCAACCCAAACAGTACGACACACACATTACGACACTCGCAAACAACATACGACACACGTTCACACACATTACGGACTCGCAACACTCGGACGCAACTCGCGAACATTACAAAATGTAAAACACAATACATACACACACCACATACATAAAAAACTTACCTACACCAAGAGGGAGCACCCAGCACCTCAAAAATACAACTTACACCTCGATTTAACTCGAAATAAAACAGTTTAGAGACTAAAAAAAAATCGAAGCGAGAGAAAAAATGGCCGCCGAACAAAACGAAAACGAGGCTACAGCACTCTAAACTCGCAAAACACCACAAGAAACTCGCAAAACACCACAAAACACCTACGGATATTCCGATACAAACGTATACCACACATTACTCGCCATTTTACGCCAATGCGGAAGTACACGACAACGGTTTGGGCTCGCGCACGCACAGTGTTACACTGCACACATTCAGCACGCTTACACAGCAGATCCACACCACTAATGCTGCAGCAACATCAAAACACATTCACAGCTCTTCCACACAATGCTTTAAAATAGGTAAAGTATATTCATTTATTAATGTATTATATATTTCATTATTACACACTAAACAGCATTAGCTACCTTACAATTTCATTGCCGTCATTTTTTGACGGGCAATTCGCTAGTCACATATATAGTTGTGAGCAGTGCGGGCTTGCCAAAAGTTGTTGGTAACGCCATGGATGCAAAAGGCGGCCAAAGGCTACAATTGCAGGCCACAATTGGTTGCGGTCAGGCAATGAGCACCAAAGGCGCTCATCGCCACCAGCGCAATGAGCGCCTTTGGGCGTTTATCCCTGTGACCAGCAGCACTTAGGCAATGAGTGGAGATGAACACCGCAGACGCTCATCCCCACCACCCTCAGCACTTAGGCAATGAGCACCGAAAGCACTCATTCCAAGCCACGCGATGAGCACCAAAAGCGCTCATCGTGGGGTTCGCAGTGAGCACCAAAGGTTAGCAAGTTGTGGCTCGCAATGAGCGCCGAAGGTGTTCAATGTCAGTCACGAGATGAGCGCCAAAGGTGCTCAGCTCAGGACTCGCGGTGAGTGCCGAAGCTGCTCAGAGGGGCCATAACCTCACATTCGGTGGCAAAAAGCATTACCATGCCTTCAAATTGTATTGCCGTCATTTTTTGACGATCAAGTCGCTAGTATTATAATAATATAACATTATAATAATTATAACCTCATTCAGCATTTCTTTCATTATTATGGCATCTCAAAATGATCACAAACTCCACTGACCTGAATGGTAAAATAGTTGAGAAGTTGTTTACTTCACCCAGCAGTAACATGTTGATAGACAAAGCCAATCTCAATCATTATTTTACATTAAAACTGAAACTGTTGTCAATAATGAAAACAAGCATTATTGTAAACTAGCGACTTGCCAGTCAAAAATTATGGGGCAATAAAATTGTAAGGCAGGTAATGCTGTTTGCCACAGACAGTAAGTGTTTTGGTTGTCTGAGATTTGGTTGGTGTATTTTTTGTTATCAGAGGGGCTTTTGCTGTCATTGTAAGGTCTGCGCTGATCTTGTTTTTGCGCTTATTGCGAGCCTGTCCTCTGTTGTAATTTGTGTCCTATGAGCACCGTTGGCGCTCCTTGTGAGGCACGCGGTGAAGGGCTTATATGTAGGTTTTCATGATAATTAATTAATTAATGAAATCACAAATTAATATACTTTATCTATTTGGAAGTAATATATGCAGGAAGCATTGTGCTGAAGAGCTGACAATCTCTTTTGATGTTCCTGCGCATACAATGTAGGTTTGCATTGTTGTGGAGCTGAGGTGTAAGTGTCAGCAATGTGTGCAGTGTGTAGTGTAAATAGGCTGCGTGCACGAGGGGAAACCGTTAGGGTAGCTGTGTACTTCCGCATTCTGTAAGTTAGTGTTATAAAATGGCGGCGAATGTGTATGTGGTACGCGGGTGTGGATGATTTAGCGTTCTTGTTAATAGTGTATCTTGTACCTCGTACGGCTTTTTGGAAAAGTCGTATGTGTTTGGTGGTGTTTTGCGTCTTTAGGGGTCTTAGCCTCGTTTTTGTTTTTTGGGGCGGCCATTTTTCTCTCACTTAGGGGATTTTCGAGTGTTTAAACTCAGTAAATAGTACTTAAATTGAGATGTAACCTCACTTCCAGACATCCTGGGTGTCTCCCCTTGCTGTAGATAAGCTTTTTATTTTATTTTAAAATATCCCTGAAACTTCTAATATTAGATTTACATTAAATGATATTATATTCCAAGGTTATATTGAAAACATTGGCCAAGTTTTATGACAATTCATATTAGGAAGAAATGTTTTGACTCATTGGACAATTAGGATACCAATTTGCTGAGTTTATGAGTTATCCTCATTCACTTATTGCAGACATTTTCTTATAAATTGCTACAAATTGTTTCTTGTATATTTTGTTTCCATTGTTAAAAAATCTCCAAATCAACTATTTGTTTTTTAAAATCCAGTTACACCATGAAGGATAGGATTAAGACTTAGGTCTTAGGAGTGTTTTCCTCATCAAATTATTCTCATATAACGATTTAGATTCATTTAGAATAAATCTTTTTAACTTTACCTTATATTTATGTTAAGGATAAAGACTAAAATCTGGATAAAGCCAGCATTCTCCAAATAATTCTGACATTGCCCCCAGTTGCTGGTTACAGTCTGTGATTAATCAACTAAAAGTGACACTACCCAGCAGATGATGGATAATGAAAACCTGTTCCACTCAATCTACTTTTTATTACTGTTCAATTCAATCACTATTTAATGCATCTTTTCTGCAATCACCCTCCACTCACTTCTCCAATTTTTACCCAAATAATTTACCACCTTCTCTTCTTTTCAAAATGGTTCATTTTGTTGTCATCATTATATCTTCATCTTCTACCACAAGGTCATGTAAAAAAAAATGTTTCTATGAGGAGGTAAGTTAGAAATTGGATTGAGACAACTTGGTGCATGTAGACCTTTTGGATTTTGTGATGGCTTTTGATACAGTGCCACATGGAAGACTATTTTGCAAACTAACGGATACAGGAATTGCACTAAATATCTGCTCATGGATCAGGAGCTGGCTAAAAGACAGGAAGCAAAGGGTTGTTGTAAATGGAACAATGTCCAATTGGACTAATGTGGTAAGTGGGGTTCCCTGCGGGTTCAGTATTTGGTCCTCCCCTTTTTAACATATTTATTAATGACTTAGAAGCAGGACTGGAAAAAAAAATAGCTCCATTTTTGCTGATGACAATAAGTTGTGCAAGTTAATTAAATCAGAAAATGATGTACTTTCCCTCCAAATGCATAAATTAGAGAAATAGGAAACTAAATGGAAGATGAGATTTAATATAAATACATGTAAGGTTATGCATTTAGGAATGAAAAATAAGCATGCAATGCTTCTAAGTGGGGTATCAAAGACAAAAAGGGATATATGAGTGCTAGTGGACAACCACCAATGTAACAGCACTCAATGCCATGCAGGATATGCAAAGGCAAGTAAAATATTAGCATGTATTAAGAAGGTGTAGAAGACAGGGAAGCAAATATAATTTTGCCATTATACAAATCCCGTTGGGCACTGCTTCAAATAAGGACATTTTAGGACAAAACTAATAATGTGAATGGATGGACTAAGCTATTAATATAATTATCATTGCTATAATTATTATTCTTCTGTCTTTGAGCTTAAAATATAACTTACACAAACTTTTTCACAAAGCACCTTACAAGACTGAAAACTTGCACAATTACCATCTAAAGGGTTTGGGTGTGATACAGGAGGGCGATAAATGCAAGATGGCAGTGTGTAAGGCAATAGACTCAAGCAAGTGGAGGTGGTTGTATGTTGTACTATAAATTGTTGGTGTTACTGATATTATCCTGTAGAGGGTGTTGTTGTATATATTAGGGATGAAGGTATAAGTTTTTCGAATGGATGCATTTTTAGTGAGTTTTTGAATTTTTGGAGGATGGAAGATAGTCTAGTGGAGGGAGGCATGAAGTTCCATAGAGTAGGGGAAGCACAAGAAAAGTCTGAATGTGGGAGTAAAGGAGGAGGTGATAAGAGAGGAGGAAAAAAAGAAGGTTATTAGCAAAGTGAAAGATGGAGGTTGGGGAGTTATTTTGAGATGAGGGCAGAGATATGCAAATATGCAATTTGCTGCCAATTCCTTAGTATAAATGTAAAATGGTTTAGTTTGCTTCAATGCATGTGAGTACAGTATTAATGGACCACCATGGTCATAAACTTAAAATATAATTCTAAAATATACTCTACAGTGGGTAGAAGATCATGCTAAAATATGTAGGGTTAATCATTAGTTACTAGAGGACCCCAACACAAAACAGGAACAAGAGCTAGGACAATAATGTCTAAGGGCCTCATTCTATTAGCGGCCGCAGCCGTTGCGGGGCCGCAAGGACCGGCCGCAAGCTATTTGGCTATTCTATTCCCTTCCGGCCGGGGGCTCCGGCAGGCTTGCGGCCGGCGCCTTGCTATCCCTTGCGGCCGATCGCACCGGAGGAAAGCCTTTGATCTAAAACGGCCGCAAGAGTTTCGGACGTAAGAAATTCCTATTTGCAATTCAATTGCTCCGGGAAACCTCTCTGCAAGGCTAAAAGCGAGCCGCTGCTTACTTGCAGCAAACAGGTCCCGCTAGCACCAATTAAGCACATAAAATAGCTTAAATAAAGCCATCATGCACTTTGAGAAGACTATAAAGGGATTTTAGGTGTTAGAAAAAATAGCACATAATTATCCTATACTCAAATCCGTAAAATATTTTATTTTTAATATACGTAAAATATACATGTAAAAAGTCCAGAGTGCTTGGAGCACCTCAGACCCGCCCACGCCGCAGCCGGAAAATAAACAGTTAATTTGAACTCAGGTTTGGGCTGATGTGCAAGCTTGAGAGGGGGTTACTTTTAATCCTCATCTCCCCCAATATGATCCCTAGCATTTACAGAGCTGTACAGTGCAGGCTTGAATTTATTTTTGCGTTTTTAAATTTCAGAGCTTACGGCCGGTTTCAAGATATGCGGCCGGCCGT
Organism: Discoglossus pictus; assembly: GCA_027410445.1. Lineage (NCBI taxonomy): Eukaryota > Metazoa > Chordata > Amphibia > Anura > Alytidae > Discoglossus > Discoglossus pictus. Next base: position 24,590,683 of record CM050172.1, on the reverse strand, counting down.
AAGGGGAGATCCTTGCGGGGCCGTATAATAGAATCGCGAGTTAACAGAACCCCCGCAAGGAATCGCAGCCTTACGGCCGATTTACGGCCGATAATAGAATGAGGCCCTATGGGATTAAACGCCTGAATACATCACACCATGGTGGGGAGGTCTGATCTAACCAGATATAGGGAAATGCAATGCCAGCTTCTGAAAATAAATTATCTTTTTAAAGCAGAGAAAGAGTCATAAAGTTGTTTTATAATTAAAACACGTCTACATTTTAATTCCTCTGCTGGAATCTGGAAGCATCCACTATACTTTAGTGGAAGTTGAGTGAGTGAGAGGGGCATTTAAATTCTGTAAAGCATTGCTTGCATTTCCTGAAGCAAGCAGCCTGCTTCTGGGGCTGTAGGGGGAAGGTGTGCAGTGTTATTTTCCAAACTATGCAATTATCTAACAAATACTCTTGATTTCTCTTTGTTCCCTCATCCCTCTCTTCACTGATAGATTACAAAACACACCCTCATGATAAAGCTCTAAAGAAGTGATGTAACAAAAACTTACTCATACACATAGACTATAAAAACATAGATTTTCCCCCAAAATGAATATGTCTAAAGAGTGCCTAAATATTTATCTTGCCAAGATTGCCTATTGTTACTCTTTAATTTTACATTCAAATCTTGACAGCCACAAACTGATCCTACATGTTAAAGATGAAACCTTTGAATAATTTCCTCTTTTGCTTTTCCATTCATCCAAAAGTTGGTTTAGAAATAAAATATTGTTCTAGTAGCCACTCATAAATGACAAAAGGTTTGGGCAAAATGTGCATATTGTGGCTTAAAGCCAGTGCTGAACCAAAATGAAATACAGACCCTTTAATTTTCTGTATTATATCTGGCGACATGATCTCTTATTATTATTGTCACCCTTTTTTGACACAGAAGTTGCTCACGATGGTATTGCAACAGTGGGATAAAGATTACACTCGGAGTGACTCAGGGGGACAGACCCAGATGTTTGGTGAAGTATTTATGTCATGGCAGATTGGTTACTCTTCACAAATTGTGCAGATTGTGGCCTTTATTTAGGTCCAAAATCCCTACACACATTCAGGGCCTTCCCCTGCTGTAGTAAATATATCATCTGCTTGTCTTGTCCAATAGGAAGTTAAACAAAAATACAATTATCAATAAATGAAAATGAAAAATGATTCATCAACTAGTGTTTAACTGTCTATCAATTAATAAACTGTATGTAATAAAAAAGAAATCTGATAATATCAAGGATGTTATCTTGCACTAGCTTCAGATTACAAAGTTGGATGAACAAGACGCTAACGACACTTTTTATTATTTTTATACACTGAATAATATTTTAATAGTTTATAATTAACTGCTAAAAGTAACATAATGTGCATTACGCATATTACGTATGTGTAGGACTTATATGTCTAAATACTTAATAGTCTCAATAAAAAAGAAACTGTCTATTAAGGGATCATAATAGTAGTGTATCAAAAAGAATCAAATCATATTTACAAAAGCATAAATGTAGTTTTCCAACTATACCCTCAAAAACGAACATATTGCGATTGATATGGTCGATATTGTGATAGAAATGGTACTCTCTGGAATATGGTGATGAATAAGGTGGTGTTTCTCCTGAAGAAGCCCTATAGTGGCTGAAACATGTAGACACATTTGTGCAATGATTGATACTGTGTGTGTGGTTGCATCGTTTAGTTGTGTCCAACTCTCTGTGACCTCATGGACTGTAACACACCATGCTGATCCACTTGGTAATCATGACAGAGATACTGGAGCCAGTTCCTTTTGCAGTGGGTCTCAGCATACAGCTCTTGGTATTCCTAGGTGGTCTCCCATCCAAGTACTGACCAGGCCCAACTCTGAATAGCTTCAGGGTGGTGTGACCACTCGGTTCCCTGACTGGTATTGAACCCAGCTTACAGCGGGGAAAGCACTGAATCCTAACCAACGGGCCACCAAAGAACCCTAACGATTGAAGCTAATTGGTCTCATTTGGAATGCCAACGTTAATGCCATCATGTGGCAACCATCTGGAAGCAGCTTCATTGCCCCCATACCATTCTGTTTATCTGCGTATTAGTGCCTCTATAATCTGTCTGTAACTGTGACCAATGTTGATGGTACATATAAAGTGACTCTCCTTATCTCTGAGGACCAACAGATAAGGTCCCAGGTCCTAGGACCTCTGTCTACTCAGTCTTATCTGCAGTAAAATATATGTTTCTACTCATGAATGTAATTATTGCATCTTTTCTACCACTTCTGCAGGAAGACTATTTCAATTATAGTATATCATTTCTGTAATACAGTACTTCCTCAAATTAGTTCTGATGCTTCTGCCCTCCAAATGGAAATCATCACCTTTTGTTGTCATTATTTAGTTGCTTTGCAAGTAGTTCACCAGTTTATGTCTTCTGCACCAACATGAGCCCAGGTATATGGTTCCATCTCAATGGTAGACAAAAACCACATGGTGCAACTTAGAAATCAAATGAATGAATCAACTGAAAATTATGAAAATTATGTCAAGCATCGGTACTGAATAAATAAAGTATTTGAAATATACTATTGAAATAATAATGCACCTTAAAGTTTGAAGCAATTTTTTGTTTTATATTCATTTTTAACTAGATTAATTAATTCATTTTATCCTCCTCAACCGAATTTTGATATATAATTTACACCTCACCTACTTCCAAGAAGACCTCAGAGTAACAGATTAATTCCTTCTAAAATGTCATACTTATTGACAGTCTCCCAATGGCATATTGTTATAAGAAAGTGACTTTACATACATTTTAAAATAGAACTGTGACCAACTAAAGAGGAATCCCCCATTTAGAATAAGATGACTGAGGACAGCTCACCACAGTGGGAAGGAGCCGTTCATGACTCTGGTTGGTGGTATTGACTTTTGGGCCCTGTTACTGAGATATTTTTCCAATGCAAAGCTTTATTTTACTCTAATACAATTTAATTCAACAACCCGCTGAACCCTCGGGTCTTTTCATTATAATTATGCTTTGACAAAACTACTGTTTTTGGTGAAATGTACATCAGGCAGAACTAATAGTACTTGTTACTCATATAAAAGCTAATGCAGTTTGGATGTTATAGTTAGATATTATACTCTATGGACCTCATTCAATTGCTATTTTGGCCAATTGAATAGGGGTCTAAATAAGCACATAACTTATTTTTTTGAAGAAGTTTTTAATTAGTAAGCACCTATCTAAAAGCAAGGTTTTCACTAACTAAAAACTTATTTAAAAAATATATGTTATGTGCTTATTTAGAGCAATATTCAATTGGCCAAATGGCAATTGAATGAGGGCCTATGTATATTACCAATAGTTTGCAACTGCAATGTACAAACCAAATTAAAACCCATTATATTTTGCCAGTTGTTTTTAAAAGTTTTACTTATTGGGCTTTAGAGTGGTATAATAGAGGTATTTAATTAGGATATCCAGACTGGTCTTCCTCTTATTGTAATCTGTTTTAATCCAGTTTAGGCTCTTTCTTATAATAGGGAAATTTAGCCAGATTTGGGGCATCAATAAAAAATGAGCCTTCCAGATAGGAGGATCTTCATAGGTCACAGGAGTTTATTTCTCCTTCTTTCTATGGTTATTGATGGATATTATCCTGCCTCTTATCTATTGTGCTTTCGGTGTTGAAGTTATGTAGTTAAGGTAATTCCTTGTGAATTATTACTTTGGTTACTCATATTCTGGATAGTAATCATTCACTCATTATGATACTTACTTGTTTGTATGACAGGGTCTTTAGCAAGCTTTCGGGCATCAATACAGATTGAGCTTTACAGATAGGAGGATACCTAGAGAACCATAGGCTTTCCTCTATTGTCTATCAGTCTATATTTATCAATAGATCCTCATTATTTCAAATGTGCTATTATTTTTGTGCAAAAAAAGTTTTTTCAATTTCTTAATTTACCTATAATTTAAAACATATGTACTTATTCACTATAGAAATATGTTTTGGCAATTTAATAAAAAAAAATATTATCAAACTTTCTAGGTAACTTTTAATGAAAACATTTATTGAAACAATGTGACACTTCCATATATAGATTTCCATATTTACATTTGTAATAATCATTTTATGTTGAGCTACCCATTTTGAATTTTTCTATGACAAAGTACTGAGACAAAACTCAACAACGGTTCCAAATATTGTAAAATTGAAAACTATATGTAATAACAAGTGCTTTATACTTTGAATTTTATCTAACAAATACTCTTGATTCCAAAAATGTAATTTTGAAGTTTGTAATTTCATAAATTTGTAATTTAATTTTAAAAGTGATGACTTACAATAATTGTGAAACTGCCACACTGTTTTTTGTCTAAAGTCATCTTTGAGAAGAATGAGCATGTGCAGACCCTCAGATTCCCATTTCACACACTTTCTTCTCACTATGTGAATCTACACAAATCTGGTGCATGGTAACTTAAAAATAGCAACAATTCCATTACTGGTGTCCTTATAATGGAATATAAAGCCCTATTTTGACACATGAAAGTACAGAACATGAAAGTACAGAAACCAATATACTGCGGCTGGAGCGAGTATGGAAGAAATTAAGTAAGAAAGTAAATGCAATGGAGGCAGAGAAGAGGAAGTATAGAAGTTGCTAAATAGATGCACATTCTGGTTTGGAGCGAGGGGACATAAAACCTAAAAAAATATCTCACTGTAATTTCTAGAAAATTAGACAATATATTGGAAATTATGAGGCTAGTGCTTATTCCCCAAATTAATACACAATTTCCCCTCTAATTTGTATTTTAATGACATAAGAGTTAACTTAGTATACGTTTCATATACAGGTCAGTAAAATAAATCTGATATATTTGTGATTTCTACTACAATGATAACAAGGGATCTTAGGAAATAAAAAAGAATCTTGTATTTCTTATACATATTATTAGTTTTCCTGTGCACAATTTTCTTTCTAAATAGATGAGGTTAGTTGGTCCTCAAACATCTACTACCTCCTTACCCTTTAGTAAATCTGGGCCATTAAATATATATAAAAATAGAACCAATATGGTGCCCACACCAAATAACCCTTGTCAACGCTTCAGTCATTCTTAGGCTCCATATTGATCAAAATACCAATCTATTAGCTAATGAATAGGAACAGTAGATAAAATAGAAATATGGCAGTAATGCATAAAGAATAGCAACAATATGTAATATAGCAACAATATCTAAATTATAGCAACACTGTTAAAACAGCAACAATCTATAAAGGATAGCGACAAAGAAATATAACTGCTTAAACCACAATAATAAATAAAATTGTAATAAACTATAAAATGTAGGAGAAAGGTTAAAGAAAGGTGACCAGAAAGTTCAAGAAAAGTTCATTGATACATAAATATTTCTGAGCATGAAAAAATTCCAAGGGCCATGTTATTTGGATTTTAGCAAAATTCCCAAACTAACAAAAATAACAATATCTACTGTTTACAAATGTCAGGCTTGCAAACGTTTAATGTGACAGATCATAAAGAACGTGGGCTTTGTATATTCAGAATACAAATGAATCAGCCGTGTAATGTGTTATATACATAGAGGAACAAGAAACGCATGTGATTTTTTGGTAGTTATCTGACTCAGGAATTTCTAGAAAAGAGATATCTATCAAGGATTTCTCCCACGGACATCTTATTTATTTATCTTCTTTTCAAATTATACACATTATTAGTGCTAGGTGATACTTAATTAAAAAGTGCTGCCTTTTCTAATAATGTCCCTTACACCACTTGACTCTAAATAAGAATACTTAAAAAATGTCTGTTAGTGATAAATATGTTATCATCTACAGTAATAATTCACTATATTTGTAATCGTAATAATAATTAGCTATTTATCCAAATATACAATTTAATATTCTCACATTCTCACTCATTGTGAATAAATTGTGTAAAAAAAAAATCACATTAAAAATGCATTAAATAAAAAATACATATAATATTTGAATGATTATATTAGATCTACTGTTTGGTTGGGTTCGGAAAGATCCTAGATCAATCCTACCCAGTAGAATTGTAGGGTTCATTGGGATCCCTGTTAGCAGAAATAGGACCTAAACAAAGGTAATAACCTCCAGGAGCACCAAAAGCACAGAGACGCAGGACCTGTAGAAGTTACTCCCCCTGGCATCTTTAACATTAATAACCCAAGCATGGATTATTATTGTCCCCCAGAATGACACGCACACATAGACAATGTAAGTACTAACTGGAACTCCTTTATTGGTAAAACACAACATATTTATAGGCACAATAAAACATTAACATAGCTGGGGTGATGGGGGACACTTCAAACCATAGGGAAGGGGTCAGTCCCAGGTCCATATCAGGCATTTTCTCTCTCCTCTCTATGAACTCAGTAGGGGTGAATTAGTCATAGCATGGGCAGAGACAGGGAAACTGAATGGCCAAATGGTCATCCTAACTTGTACGGACTTGATTTAACCGTTTGATGCCACCGCTTAGAGCAGAGGGTAAGACTTTGTAAGCATTTTTCAAACTTAGGGCCCTATTAAATTCTCCCTCGTAGTTCTCTCGGTGCTCGCATAAGGCAGTTTTCCTGCTGTTTGCGAGAACCGAATCTCTCGCAGCCTGCTTTACGATATGACTGCGAGAAAATGGCCGAGAATAGGCTCCGAGAGAGCTACGTAGCCTTAAATCTATGCACGAGTCTCGCATATCGTAAGAATCCCTACGTGGACAAAAAGTCCACGCAAGGGATCCGAAAGCCTCTACGTGCTGCCTCGGAACAGCCCGAGACAGCAGCGTGAGGCTCCCCCCTGCACCCTATACACATCCCCATGCTGCAGGGGTCTCTATCAGGACCCCTGCAGCACCCCCACATTAACCCCTTGCAGCGGGGGTCCCCGATCTGCATAGATCAGGCCCCCCGCTGCATTTAAAACTTTTAAATTCCCCGCCGCGGCTCCTTAAAGGGACCGCGGCACACTATTAGCCAATCCCGGCCGCGGCACTTAAAATTAACCCCCCTCTATGCTGGGGGTCCCCATCGGGACCCCCGAAGTGTCCCCACATAAACCCATTGCAGGGGGGGTCCCCGATCTGCATAGATCAGGCCCCCCGCTGCATTTAAAACTTTTAAATTCCCCGCCGCGGCTCCTTAAAGGGACCGCGGCACACTATTAGCCAATCCCGGCCGCGGCACTTAAAATTAACCCCCCTCTATGCTGGGGGTCCCCATCGGGACCCCCGAAGTGTCCCCACATAAACCCATTGCAGGGGGGGTCCCCGATCTGCATAGATCAGGCCCCCCGCTGCATTTAAAACTTTTAAATTCCCCGCCGCGGCTCCTTAAAGGGACCGCGGCACACTATTAGCCAATCCCGGCCGCGGCACTTAAAATTAACCCCCCTCTATGCTGGGGGTCCCCATCGGGACCCCCGAAGTGTCCCCACATAAACCCATTGCAGGGGGGGTCCCCGATCTGCATAGATCAGGCCCCCCGCTGCATTTAAAACTTTTAAATTCCCCGCCGCGGCTCCTTAAAGGGACCGCGGCACACTATTAGCCAATCCCGGCCGCGGCACTTAAAATTAACCCCCCTCTATGCTGGGGGTCCCCATCGGGACCCCCGAAGTGTCCCCATATAAACCCCCTGCAGCGGGGGGCCCCGATCGGCACCGATCGTGACCCTGCTGCAATTCAATTTTAAATTTCCCGCCTCGCGGGTCCTCAAAGGACCGTAAAGGTCCTGAAAGGACTCGCACTAAAAATAATAACCCCAGGCAACTATAATTACCCCATTAACTCATGATGGTCAATCCAGACCACCATAAGGCCTAAATTAACCCATTAACTCATGGTGGTCAATCCAGACCACCATAAGACCTAAATTAACCCATTAACTCATGATGGTCAATCCAGACCACCATAAGGCCTAAATTAACCCATTAACTCATGGTGGTCAATACAGACCACCATAAGGCCTAAATTAACCCATTAAGTAATGATGGTCAATCCAGACCACCATAAGGCCTAAATTAACCCATTAACTCATGGTGGTCAATACAGACCACCATAAGGCCTAAATTAACCCATTAACTCATGGTGGTCAATACAGACCACCATAAGGCCTAAATTAACCCATTAAGTAATGATGGTCAATCCAGACCACCATAAGGCCTAAATTAACCCATTAACTCATGGTGGTCAATACAGACCACCATAAGGCCTAAATTAACCCATTAAGTAATGATGGTCAATCCAGACCACCATAAGGCCTAAATTAACCCATTAACTCATGGTGGTCAATACAGACCACCATAAGGCCTAAATTAACCCATTAACTCATGGTGGTCAATACAGACCACCATAAGGCCTAAATTAACCCATTAAGTAATGATGGTCAATCCAGACCACCATAAGGCCTAAATTAACCCATTAAGTAATGATGGTCAATCCAGACCACCATAAGGCCTAAATTAACCCATTAACTCATGGTGGTCAATACAGACCACCATAAGGCTCTATTTAACCCCATCAGTCCCATAAGGGTATATTATTACCATTATGGGCCTGTTACAACCCAACATTAACCACATAAGTGCCATGATGGTCCTCAAGGACCATCATGACACTAACTACAAACACTACACTATAACCCCCAATAAACCATTTAATCTAAACTAACCCCCCTCTACACTAATCTTTTAACACTTACACTACCTACCTACACTACCTACCCCCTAATAAACCTCCCCAACACTCTAATTACAAAAAACAATAAACCTACAGCACAGAAAACAAAAAACCTACAGTACAAAAAACAAAAAAACCTACAGTACAGAAAAAATAAAAATTACAACCCCACCCCCCACTACAGAAAACAAAAAAATACATTACAACCCCACCCCCCACTACAGAAAATAAAAAAAATTACACACCTGAAAAGGAAAGACAGATAAACACAATACAATAATACATATAATACATTACATACATTACATACAATACATGACATTACATATAATATATTAAATATAATATATTAAATATAATATATTACATATAATACATTACATACATTACATACAATACATGACATTACATATAATATATTAAATATAATATATTAAATATAATATATTACATATAATACATTACATACATTACATACAATACATGACATTACATATAATATATTAAATATAATATATTAAATATAATATATTACATATAATACATTACATACATTACATACAATACATGACATTACATATAATATATTAAATATAATATATTAAATATAATATATTACATATAATACATTACATACATTACATACAATACATGACATTACATATAATATATTAAATATAATATATTAAATATAATATATTAAATATAATATATTACATATAATATATTACATATAGTCCTAATCAAATACCCCCTATCTATCTAACATACAATCTATTTAATTTAAAATAAATCCTAACTATATCAAATACATCCCCCTATCTATCTAATATACAAAAAATCCTAACTACATACACAGACCCTTATTCTAAAATAAAATAAAATAATTACAGTCCTAACTACATACACAGACCCTAATTCTAAGCTAAAATCAATAAATTAAGACCACTTACCTTTAAGATGTTGCTTCAGATCACTAACCTATGGGTCAAACAAAAATAAAAATTAGTACAAAACATTAACATCAAATAAATAAACATTATATACATTCTACATATTCAACTCACCTTTACAGCATGTCCAGTCACTGTTAAGCTCTTCCGGCGCGGCCCTGTTAAAAAAAAAAAACACAATACATGAATACATGAATACAATATATAAACAATAAATAAAATACACAAATAAACATCTAAATATACATTTAACTTACCTCCCCGCGATGTCCCCGGCCTTCTCTCCTTCAGCCCCGGCTGGGCCGCGGAACCATCCGCGCTCTAAAAAAAAAAAAGAAAAAAAACTAACGGAGGTCTGCACTGGCAGACCTCCCCGACGCTACTGAACCTCCCGGAGTCGTTTCCGGGAGGAAATTGGCATTGGCGGCTTGTGATTGGCTGAAAAAGCTGTCTATCAATTTCAGCCAATCAAAAGTCGTCAATGTGTGAGCCAATCAGGATGGGATACACCCCAATATCCCACCCTGATTGGCTAAAACACTTGTCTATCTTTATGGGAACCAATCACAACGCTCAGATGCCTTCAGCCAATCACTATGGGATACACCCCCACGGAGTGATTGGTAGAAGACATCTGCGCATCCTGATTGGCTCCTACATTGACGACTTTTGATTGGCTGACAGCTTTTTCAGCCAATCACAAGCCGCCAATGCCAATTTCCTCCCGGAAACGACTCCGGGAGGTTCAGTAGCGTCGGGGAGGTCTGCCAGTGCAGACCTCCGTTATTTTTTTATTTATTTTTTTTTAGAGCGCGGATGGTTCCGCGGCCCAGCCGGGGCTGAAGGAGAGAAGGCCGGGGACATCGCGGGGAGGTAAGTTAAATGTATATTTAGATGTTTATTTGTGTATTTTATTTATTGTTTATATATTGTATTCATGTATTCATGTATTGTGTTTTTTTTTTTTAACAGGGCCGCGCCGGAAGAGCTTAACAGTGACTGGACATGCTGTAAAGGTGAGTTGAATATGTAGAATGTATAGAATGTTTATTTATTTGATGTTAATGTTTTGTACTAATTTTTATTTTTGTTTGACCCATAGGTTAGTGATCTGAAGCAACATCTTAAAGGTAAGTGGTCTTAATTTATTGATTTTAGCTTAGAATTAGGGTCTGTGTATGTAGTTAGGACTGTAATTATTTTATTTTATTTTAGAATAAGGGTCTGTGTATGTAGTTAGGATTTTTTGTATATTAGATAGATAGGGGGATGTATTTGATATAGTTAGGATTTATTTTAAATTAAATAGATTGTATGTTAGATAGATAGGGGGTATTTGATTAGGACTATATGTAATATATTATATGTAATATATTATATTTAATATATTATATTTAATATATTATATTTAATATATTATATGTAATGTCATGTATTGTATGTAATGTATGTAATGTATTATATGTAATATATTATATTTAATATATTATATTTAATATATTATATGTAATGTCATGTATTGTATGTAATGTATGTAATGTATTATATGTAATATATTATATTTAATATATTATATTTAATATATTATATGTAATGTCATGTATTGTATGTAATGTATGTAATGTATTATATGTAATATATTATATTTAATATATTATATTTAATATATTATATGTAATGTCATGTATTGTATGTAATGTATGTAATGTATTATATGTAATATATTATATTTAATATATTATATTTAATATATTATATGTAATGTCATGTATTGTATGTAATGTATGTAATGTATTATATGTAATATATTATATTTAATATATTATATTTAATATATTATATGTAATGTCATGTATTGTATGTAATGTATGTAATGTATTATATGTAATATATTATATTTAATATATTATATTTAATATATTATATGTAATGTCATGTATTGTATGTAATGTATGTAATGTATTATATGTATTATTGTATTGTGTTTATCTGTCTTTCCTTTTCAGGTGTGTAATTTTTTTTATTTTCTGTAGTGGGGGGTGGGGTTGTAATGTATTTTTTTGTTTTCTGTAGTGGGGGGTGGGGTTGTAATTTTTATTTTTTCTGTACTGTAGGTTTTTTTTGTTTTTTGTACTGTAGGTTTTTTGTTTTCTGTGCTGTAGGTTTATTGTTTTTTGTAATTAGAGTGTTGGGGAGGTTTATTAGGGGGTAGGTAGTGTAGGTAGGTAGTGTAAGTGTTAAAAGATTAGTGTAGAGGGGGGGTTAGTTTAGATTAAATGGTTTATTGGGGGTTATAGTGTAGTGTTTGTAGTTAGTGTCATGATGGTCCTTGAGGACCATCATGGCACTTATGTGGTTAATGTTGGGTTGTAACAGGCCCATAATGGTAATAATATACCCTTATGGGACTGATGGGGTTAAATAGAGCCTTATGGTGGTCTGTATTGACCACCATGAGTTAATGGGTTAATTTAGGCCTTATGGTGGTCTGGATTGACCACCATGAGTTAATGGGTTAATTTAGGCCTTATGGTGGTCTGGATTGACCATCATTACTTAATGGGTTAATTTAGGCCTTATGGTGGTCTGGATTGACCACCATGAGTTAATGGGTTAATTTAGGCCTTATGGTGGTCTGGATTGACCACCATGAGTTAATGGGTTAATTTAGGCCTTATGGTGGTCTGGATTGACCATCATTACTTAATGGGTTAATTTAGGCCTTATGGTGGTCTGGATTGACCACCATGAGTTAATGGGTTAATTTAGGCCTTATGGTGGTCTGGATTGACCACCATGAGTTAATGGGTTAATTTAGGCCTTATGGTGGTCTGGATTGACCATCATTACTTAATGGGTTAATTTAGGCCTTATGGTGGTCTGGATTGACCACCATGAGTTAATGGGTTAATTTAGGCCTTATGGTGGTCTGGATTGACCACCATGAGTTAATGGGTTAATTTAGGCCTTATGGTGGTCTGGATTGACCACCATGAGTTAATGGGTTAATTTAGGCCTTATGGTGGTCTGGATTGACCATCATTACTTAATGGGTTAATTTAGGCCTTATGGTGGTCTGTATTGACCACCATGAGTTAATGGGTTAATTTAGGCCTTATGGTGGTCTGGATTGACCACCATGAGTTAATGGGTTAATTTAGGCCTTATGGTGGTCTGGATTGACCATCATTACTTAATGGGTTAATTTAGGCCTTATGGTGGTCTGGATTGACCACCATGAGTTAATGGGTTAATTTAGGCCTTATGGTGGTCTGGATTGACCATCATGAGTTAATGGGGTAATTATAGTTGCCTGGGGTTAATATTTTTAGTGCGAGTCCTTTCAGGACCTTTACGGTCCTTTGAGGACCCGCGAGGCGGGAAATTTAAAATTGAATTGCAGCAGGGTCACGATCGGTGCCGATCGGGGCCCCCCCGCTGCAGGGGGTTTATATGGGGACACTTCGGGGGTCCCGATGGGGACCCCCAGCATAGAGGGGGGTTAATTTTAAGTGCCGCGGCCGGGATTGGGTAATAGTGTGCCGCGGCCCCTTTAAGGAGCCGCGGCGGGGAATTTAAAAGTTTTAAATGCTGCGGGGGGCCTGATCTATGCAGATCGGGGACCCCCCCCCTGCAATGGGTTTATGTGGGGACACTTCGGGGGTCCCGATGGGGACCCCCAGCATAGAGGGGGGTTAATTTTAAGTGCCGCGGCCGGGATTGGGTAATAGTGTGCCGCGGCCCCTTTAAGGAGCCGCGGCGGGGAATTTAAAAGTTTTAAATGCAGCGGGGGCCTGATCAGTGCCGATCGGGGACCCCCGCTGCAAGGGGTTAATGTGTGGGGGCTGCGGGGGTTCCTATGGACCCCTGCAGCAAGGTGTTCATGTGAGGACACTTCGGGGGTCCCGACAGGGACCCCCGCATTGAGGGGGGGTTCATTTTAGGTGCCTGGGGGGGGTTTGGAGTACCCCCCACGGCAATGCTTATGTGGGGGACTGCCGCGGAGGTCCCTTTTAGGACCCCCGCAGCACTTGATGAGGAGTGGGAGCCTGCGATATCATCTCGCAGGCTGTCACTCCTCATGTACATTTACGCAGTGTAGATACGTACGGGCCTGCTGCGTAGCTCACACGTTGCTCGCAGCAGGGCTAATTTAATAGCATTGTAAGTTAGAGAAACTTTGCAGTACGTAGGGCTTAAGTAGAAGCCTCTTATTTACGAGGCTGGAATTTAATAGGGCCCATAGTTTGTAAAGTGTGCGTAACTCTCCAGGGGAGCACATGCACACTTTACAAACTACTTGTACGGACAACCAAGAATACCTTAAAATGTAACATAGAATGTTTAATGATAAGAATACTTATGAAAGTAATCAAAAAGATCCAACTACTGAATAGCATAGCCTTTTAAAGAAAATTATATCAAAAGCAAAGATGAACCTCTTATTTCTAATCGTGAATACAATTATATATTGATATCTAATCCAACGAAAGCAATATTTGATGCTTTGCCAAAAGTGCGTAAGAAGGTAACTCCAATACCAGGCAGGCTTGTTGTCTCGGGTACATATAATAAAACCATGACATCAGCAGTTTTGTAGATCACCTTCTAATGGAATTTGAAAGTGATCTACAAAACTACTGATGTCATGGGGAGTGTTTTAATAGTGCTTCCACTGGAATAATATATGTTATAAAATGTGTGTGTGATAAATTATACGTTGAAAATACAATAAGCCAATTCCACCAATAAATATCACATATATAGTTGTGAGCATACGAGCCGTTGGTCACGCTTGCGGGCTCGCGCAGCGAGCCGCGATCCTCGCAAAATGTACGTCGTTACGCAAGGAAAATACAAGACACATTACGAACCATTACGACCTAGGAAAAATCGGGCGCAAAACGAGCACATGAAAACATGAAAAATGCAACAAATACACACAACAAATACATAAAAAGCTTACTTACAGGAAGAGGGGGCATCCAGGACCTCGAAAACTAAAGTTACACCTCAAATTAACTTAAAATAAAAGAGTTTAGACACTAAAAAATTCTCGAAGCGAGAGAAAAAATGGCCGCCGAAAAAAACGAAAACGAGGCTACAGCAGTCTAAAGACGTAAAACACCACCAAACACCTACGTATTTGCCGGAAAACACCTACAAGATTAAAAAACAAGGACGCAACCCGCGCGACCCCAAAAACATTACAAACACAATAAATACAAACAACAAACACATAAAAAGGTTACTCACAGCAAGATTGGGCACCCAGGACCTCTGCAAGTGAAGTTACACCTCCATTTAAGCACAAATTTCGCAGTTTAGAGACCCGAAAATCACCTAAGTGAGAGAAAAAATGGCCGCCGAACAAAACGAAAACGAGGCTAAAGGTCCCTAAACACGCAAAACACTACCATAAACACGCAAAACACCACCAAACAGCTACGGATATTCTGAAAAAGTCGCACGACATAGAAAACGAAGGACGCTAAATCAACCACATTATATACACCACTAGCTCACTTACAATTTCATTGCCGTCATTTTTTGACGGGCAATTCGCTAGTTAGAATATATTTATGCCGTCTAAAAATAATATGATACTCCAGTGGTTAGACATTTAAAACGCATTCACAACAACAATCCTGATGTACTCACATTTTGTATAATTGAAAAAGCAAGACTTGGACCTCACAAAGGAGATTTGGATAAACTAGTGTTACCGAAAGAATGTAATGGGATTTACCACTTGGGCTCTCAAGGCCCCTCTGGCCTTAATGAAGGCTTTTCATTTAGTGCTTTTTGTAACAAGCTTTATATATATATAAAATGATTTTTCTATGGACCTCATGTGTGAATTTGTCATAATTGCTCCTTAAAATTGTATTCTTTTATAAAAAAACAATGATTACTCTTATTTATTTTATCATTGACATCTAGAAGATTTACAATTCCCCTTGATTCCAGTGAATATTTTCAGCTTTGAACAAATTTCCGTTGTGAGGAAGTCTGTGTTTATATAATGAATAAAATGCATGCAGACTTTAATATATGTTTGAGCAATAATGTCAATAATGTGTGTTGCTCACGGTTATTTTCACTTTTCTGGCATATTGTCTTACCATACACTCATTTTGTTAATTTTATAGTGATATTTCACTAAATCACATCATATTTAAAGGGCCATTTACCTCACTGTAAGTCCTCTTTGTGGTGTGAAAGATCACAAGATTGTATGTTAATATGATCTATTTTTAATTGCCCTAATAACAGCTAAAAAATCAAAAGTTTTAAGTCTGTTTACAAACACTTAGGCCCCTATTCCATTGAGCAATTGTTGGTTACTGGAGCCCGTAATGTGGCCTGTAAACTAATTTGCTATTCACTTTTAGCTACTCACAAATGATCTGCGGGTTACAGGCTGAAAATCCCTACGGTTGTCAAAATCGTAACTCTGACCTAGCAAAGCCTTTGATATTTTAAGCCCGTAAATGTTACAATCGCAAATCGCTATTTAATTGCTACAATTCCTCAAGCCAGCAAATGTTTTCACACCTGTAAATGTAGAAGAAAATCCTACGGGTACCAGATAGGACTCACAAGGGGGTTAAACACCTAATCGTAGCACTGTGAATGCAAATATAAAATCAATACTAATTAATTAAGCAAATAAAAGCACAGTCCTCATGGGGAACAGAACTAAACATCACCTTAGACAACTTACAAAGGAATACAATCCATAAAAATGCAACAAACTCATCCCCCAACATAATCTTGAGAGAGAATTACTACAAAACCTGGTACCTGACCCCTGCTAGACTAAAGCTCTCAAATCCATCTCTAGATGGCAACGACTGCCCTAAAATAGCCCACATCTGGTCAGAAACCTATGACACCCTAGAGAAGTTACGGGGACACAGGATACCTCAAAAACCAGAGGAAGCCTTATTAGGTCTTATTAGGTCTTATTAGGTCACTAAAGAGGCTCAACAACTCTCAAACCAATTGTTTAGCAGTCAAGAACACTATTGCTAAAACTTGGAAGACATCCATCACTGTGTTTGGGGAGGTACTGAAACAAATAAATACATACACTTAATGAGCTTGATCTCTGCCAAAACAGATGACAACTATAAAAAGTCGACCTCGCTTTGGGACGTTTGGGAAATCATGAAATCCTGATCCTAAAGTATAAAGCTTTCAACAATAATGCACCCCCTTATATATCTTCTCTCATCTCAAAATACTTCCTCACGCTCCCCCTCCATTCTGTTAGTGAACTTCTTCTTTAATCCTCTCTTATCACCTCCTTTCATTCCCGCCCTCTGGATTTTATCATGTTGCCCCAATACTTTGGAACTCCTTACCTCGCTCCACTAGACTTTCCTCTTGTCTCAAGCCCTTCACAACCTCACTAAAAACATATCCATTTAATTAAGCATATCACCTTCATACTTAAAATGCACAATATATCTATCAACTTCCAAATAAAGTAGATTGTAAATTTGCAAGTTTTTAATCGTATAGGATGCTTGAAAAGTTCTCTATAATCTTATTTATGGACTTGAAAGATCAAAGGCTTAGCTGGGTTTAAGTTACGATTTTGACTACCGCAGGGATTTTCAGCCTCTAACCCGCAAATCGTTTGCAAGTAGCTAAAAGACACCAATTGAATAGCAAATTAGTTACGGGTTCCAGTAACTAACAATTGCTCAATTAAATAGGGGCCTAAGAGTACTTGAGTATCCATAACGTGTGTATCTAAAGATTTGTTAAAGAAACACAGGACAATATTTTTCTTGGTTGCATATGAAAGATGGTATCTGTACTGTATTTTCATTATATTAACAATGCTCTCAGAACACACACAAATCTGATCCAAAACTGTTTTTTAGGAGGCTTTACCCTGTCAGCCAATGAGCAGCAATATAGTAATATGATTAATGCTCTTTTAAATGCATGAAAAAAAATGTGTCCCATATTCTTTTAATTGACCAACTCAACCACTGATGATTTAACTTGAATTAAATATTGTTGGTAATGTGCATTTGGACCATACTATGGGCCTCATTCAATTTGGGTCTGCTACTTGCAAGCAACTTTGCGATTTGCTACTTTTGGCTTACTACTACTTTAACTTACCTATTCAATTGGCCGGGCGCGTAAGTTAGTCCAAATCGCAAACCTTGCTATCGGCAGTATGCATTTGCATGCTTGAACATGATAGCTCCTGGAAGGCAGTAACTCGTGTTTCAAGCCCTCAAACTCAGAGAACTGCAAATATAAATTCTATCCAGCACTGTAAAGCTTTGTAAATGACGGGGAACACAATGGGTGATATTAGGAATAAAAGCGCAATATTCTCAAGCTCGCACATCGCCCAAATCAAATGCTTTATTTCATGTTTAATTTCCGTCCAAAGTCATACGGGCTTGAATAACTTCCAAGCCCTTAACTCATTCAAGCCCGTAGGACTTTATGACGGGAATTGAACGTGAAATAAAATATTTATTTTTGACTATTTGCGAGCTGGAGAATATTGTGCTATGATTTCTAAGACCAAACATCACTATCACGTCTCTAAAAAGTACAGGATTGCGTTTTTATTTGCTTAATTAATGCTAGTAAGACATTTGCAAGACCTCCTTGGTACCAGTAACCTGTCGTTAGCCATTTACGGGCTTGACGGAAGGGTCAATCGGAGCAAATGAATAGCAAAGTGGGATTTTCGCGGCAGTAACTCTTGCGGCCATTAAAGATCAAAGGCTTTGAGGCAATTAACTTGCAAAACTGAGTAAGCTTGGAATACATAACCCGATCGGGAAATACAAGAAGGAGGCAATTCTCCACTTACTGCTAGTACTTACTTGCAGTAAGTAGCAATTGAATGAGGCCCTTAGTGTGTATTTTGTGTCATGCAGCGAGCCTGCTGCAACTGCGGCCTTTGCGGAGTGAGGGCTGCAGTTGCAGACAATGAGTTCCAAAGGCGCTCATTGCACTGGTGGAGATGATCGCCGTAGATGCTCATCCCTACGACCCCGTACTACCAGGCATGTACGAGTTAACCAGGAACGACCTTGGAATCTCGGGGGAAATAAAAAAAACACAAAAAACAATAAAAAATTAAAAATAAAAAGGTACTCAGAGGAACAAAAGCCTAGACATCTTTGTCAAAGGGGGAAACTTTGATTTTGAAAACAAAGACGTCTAAGAAGTCGAAACGCGTCAGGTGTAGGTTAGAACGTGCGTCATTACGTAAGACGCCTGCTTGAGTCACATGAGCGTGAATCAGGAAGTGGAGTTGAGACAGGGACAGTAGCGTCCTGAGCATTGCAGTGAGCCTGAAATAGGCCATTTTGGACAGACGTTAATGCATTCTGCGTGGGTCTAAAGACATTCTGTTAGACTGCAGTCTATAGAGAAGGCTTTCTTAAGAGGATTAAAGTTTTATAACGTCTGGTAAATGGAGATAGATTGAATATGCAAGTTCTATACCCTTAAAGAAGCCATAGACTGGCCACCAAAAAATGTTTGTGGCATACTCTCTTATGACTACCTCTCAAACTCTATAGTATTCAATTTACAAATTCTAGAGATATATTAGATTTTGTTTGTCTGTTCCAGGTTAAGAGCAATGATAACTATTTTTGTCTCAGTAATCTATAGTGGTACATAAAGACAAGTAAGACCCACCTTATTCCTAGTGTAAGGAATCAGAAAGTGGGGTTGTGTATTGACTTTTGTCTCCAGTACTGCCATTTATCCTGTATATGCCCAAATATGTGTACTCATATTAAGTAGCTTTGAGATTAATAAGAGGCTGACTAGCCCAGACTATATGTGGTACAGGCATTAAATGCCAAGAAATTTTCCTGCCAAAGGAGCAAATCAATGATTTTGTTTTTAAACTGTAAATTTTAATAGTTTTTATTCGTCGTTGTTCCCTTTATTAAACTAAAGTTGTCATATTATTAGAAATTATTCCCTATTGTTTGTATAATGTTTGATGGAGTGGGAAACTAACTCCCTAGATTGTATTATATTGTTCCTTGAGGAACATAATATTTCCCTCTCTCTCTCAACACACATTATATTTGCATATATACATTTATTCCCAAAAGTTAAACTATTATTAAATAAAGAGCCTCTAGTGGTAAACTTGTGTTTCTTATTTTAAGGTATTATAGAACTGGGGCTTTCTATTTCCAGTGAATATTTTTAGTGGTCTTTTTCATTTAGAAAGAGGAAATAAGTAGCAGAGCTACTATATCCAAAGGGAGGGGATCATGTCCTGCTTCAGTATGTCACAGTGCATGTTGGCATTCACGGTTCCCTCAATGAGCTGTAGCTCCCCAGTGCTGGCAGCACTCATGCAGGCCCAGACCATGACACTCCCACCACCAAAAGTATACATCTATACTGAGGAAAGGTAGTTGAAATAATCCCTAAATTACAGATAAACGGATAAGGCACAAAGAACACAAACACACTGATATGATATGAAACCCTCAGTTTCAACATAAACAGTGGTGCAGAGAGTGGAAACAGCATCTGACATCAGCAGGTAAGTGCATATGGGAATCAACACAACATATTATAGAAATCATACAGTGCCTTGCAAAAGTATTCACCCCCCTTGGCATTTTTCGTGTTTTGTTGCCTCATAACCTGGAATTAACATGGATTATTTGGGGATTTGCATCATTTAATTTACAGAACATGCCCACAACTGTGATGATATTTTTTTTATTTTTTATTGTGAAGCAAACAACAAATAGGACAAAATAACAGAAAAAGTCAATGTGCATAACTATTCACCCCCCTAAAGTCAAAACTTTGTAGAGCCAGCTTTTGCGGCAATCACAGCTCCAAGTCACTTTGGATAAGTCTCTATGAGCTTGCCACATCTTACCACTGGGATTTTTGTCCATTGCTCCTTGCAAAACTGCTCCAGCTCCTTCAAGTTGGATGGTTTGCTCTTGTGAACAGCAATCTTTATGTCTGACCACAGATTTTCTATTGGATTGAGGTCTGGGCTGTGACTAGGCCATTCCAACATATTTACATGTTTCCCCTTAAACCACTCAAGTGTTGCTTTAGCAGTGTGTTTGGGGTCATTGTCCTGCTGGAAGGTGAACCTCCGTCCTAGCCTCAAATCACGCACAGAGTGGTACAGGTTTTGCTCAAGAATATCCCTGTATTTAGCAACATCCATCTTTTCCTCAACTCTGCCCAGTTTCCCAGTCCCGGCTGCTGAAAAACATCCCACAGCATGATGCTGCCACCACCATGTTTCACTGTGGGGATGGTGTTCTTTGGGTGATGTGATGTGTTGGGTTTGCGCCAGACATAGCGTTTTCTTTGATGGCTGAAAAGTTCAATTTTAGTCTTATCAGACCAGAGCACCTTCCTCCATACATTTTGGGAGTCTCCCACATGCCTTTTTGCAAACTCACAATGTGCCATTTTGTTTTTTTGCTGAAAGTTATGGCTTTTTTCTGGCCTCTCTGCCATAAAGCCCAACTCTATGGAGCGTATGGCTTATTGTCGTCCTATGTACAGATACTCCAGTCTCTGCTGTTGAACTCTGCAGCTCCTCCAGGGTTACCCTAGGTCTCTGTGCTGCCTATCTGATTAATGCCGTCCTTGCCCGGTCCAGGAGTCTTGGTGGGCGTCCGTCTCTTGGCAGGTTTGCTGTTGTGCCATGTTCTTTCCATTTGGTTATGATAGATTTGATGGTGCTCCTCGGGATCATCAAAGATTTGGATATTTTTTTATAACCTAACCCTGACTTGTACCTCTCAACAACATTGTCCCTTACTTGTTTGGAGAGTTCCTTGGTCTTCATATCAGTGTTTGGTTAGTGGTGCCTCTTGCTTAGTAGTTGCAGCATCTGGGGCCTTTCAAAAATGGTGTGTATATGCAATGACAGATCATGTGACTCGTAGACTGCACACAGTTGGACATCATATCACTAATTATGTGACTTCTGAAGGCAATTGGTTGCACCAGAGATTTTTATGGGCTTCATAACAAAGGGGGTGAATACATACGCACATGCCAATTTTCTGTTTTCTATTTCTAAAAAATAGTTTTATGTATATATTTTTCTCATTGCACTTCACCAACTTAGACTATTTTGTTCTGATCCATCACATAAAATTAAGATTAACAAAACATTGAACTTAAGGCTGTAATGTAACAAAATAGGTAAAAAGTCAAGGGGGTGAATACTTTTGCAAGGCACTGTATGTACACATATAGACAAATGTGTATATATGTTTGGTCTGGGCCTGCATGAGTGCTGCCAGCACTGGGGAGCTACAGTTCATTGAGGGAATCATAAATGCCAACATGTACTATGACATACTAAAGCAGTGCATGATCCCCTCCATTCGGAGACTGGGCCGCAGGGCAATATTCCAACATGATAACGACCCCAAACACACCTCCAAGACGACCACTGCCTTGCTAAAGAAGCTGAAGGTGAAGGTGATGGACTGGCCAAGCATGTCACCAGACCTAAACCCTATTGAGCAGTGTAATTTCTTCAGAAGCAATATAATAAAATATTTACAGAATTGTGAGAGGTGTACTCATGTGTGTGAGATACTGTATATATATATATATATATATATATATATATATATATATATATATGATCAAAAATTGGAAAATCGGAGATTGCACTCCTGAAAACACACTATAATGCCTGGATGCCCAAGCTTAAAGGCCTATCTAAGTTTCCTGGATGATGAATGTATCTAATAGAGGAGAATAAGTTGTGTATGCAAACATGTCTTTGCATGGAAAAATATCAAAATAAAAAAATTACAAACTCATGGTTTACATTTTTTCAGTTTGCAAGGTGCAGCTTTTGTTAGTTGAAACCCCTGAAAATCCTTGCTAAGATAAGCATGCAATTCATAATTTGTTTTGGCCAATCAGGAGAAAGCACATGAGGTTAGCCAATCAACTTCTATCATACTCTGGGGTTCCTGTGTTGCAAAGCAGTCTTGGATATGTAGTCTCTCTCTCTCATTATGCTCTGATGCAGATGTGAGCTCAGACCCCACCTAACCATAAGATTCCGCCCTGGAGCATTACTTTCTTTTGGTCTTTACCAGAAAGATCAAACTCTGTTCCTGGCTGCTCTCTTCAGTGTACTTGGTGATGTAAGCTTCCTGTGGGTGTGCAAAGCTGCATTTTAGTTTCCTGCACATAACTTTGTGAATACATTTGTCTATATAACACATATTTTTTCTGATAATCACTGCCTGTTTCTTACCAAACAATTGAAACCCAGGAAACCCAGGAAACTTATATATAGCTTTAACTTATTATAGCACAAAACTTTATCTGATACATATCTCTTTGAAATGCACTCAAAGTACTTGTAGCATTCAAATGTATTGAGGTTACACAGGAACAAAGTCATAAAGCTAGTTTTAAGTACAAAATATAACATGTGATTGCCTCTGCTGGACAACGGATGAACTCATGATGCATAGGTTTCTTAAACTAAACTAGTCCTTTAATTCAAGTATTGTCAGATCTTCTCTTAAATTTTTTCATATGGAGTAGTCAAATAAAATCCACATTCAAACATTGCTGAAGATATCATTGAGGAAAAAATCATTCTTGGGCTACCCCAACAACTCTTATTTTCTGTGTCTCCATCATTTCTGCCACTACGTGTCTCACTTTCCCTACTTGGAATATGTGAACTGTTTATAATGTCAACAATTTCCTCTTGTGCTAAACAAATTTAATTGCTTTTTGGATGAAGTTTTTGTTGTGTGTCAACTTGATATTAAGATGCCATGATAAGGAATCCAAAATACCTCATAACCGTTGTGAGCTGGGCCATCAGATGGATTGGGCAATTACGTTTAATACATTTTAAAACCCACTGTGTTTGATTGTAATGTTTGTTAAGTTACTGGGCACGCAGCACACATTTTATTTTATTGTATTTTTTAGTTTGTTTTGTTTTACCTACCATAGGGTCCTTGACTCTCAAGCTCCATTATCTATCACTTACAACCCAAAAATATGTATAACAACCAACTGTAACTATATTTACATGTGTATTTACCATTTCCCTCTAAGGCAAAGCGCAAGGGGTGGATCTACCAGTGGTGCAGGTGGTGCAGTGCACCAGGGACAAGGACTGTGTAATGTTTTTTTGTTTTTTTTTGCATTTAAGTTTTTTTTCAGGAGTGAAGGGGCCCAACCCACCAAGGCCCCACTGAGACCCCCCTGGGACCCTCCTGGGACCCTTCTGTGCCTATTTGACCCCCCCCCCCCCCAGCTTGTTTAAAAAAAGAGCATGTATACTGAATCTCCAACAGGTGGCAGAGGAAAGAAGAGAGCAAGGGCTGCAAAGTGGTAGCAGAGCACAGGGGGTGGGTTCTGTGAGGGAGGAACAAAGGAAATAGGGATGGGTGCTATGTGAGATGGGTGCTCAGAAGGGTTGGGTGCTGTGTGGGGATGGATCCTGAGAGGGGATGGCTGCTGACAAGAACTGGTTGATATGTAGGGATGGATGCTAAGAATGGTGGGTGCAGTGTGGGGATGAAGTTTATATATGTGTATATATGTGTATATATATGTGTGTACATATATATCCGTAAAGGATGTCACAGGAAAGTGGAGCGCGCCTCTGACTTGACAAATAGATGTCTGCTCACGAAAGCTTGTCATGAAAACTATGAATATGTTTGTCCGATAAAAAAGGTATCACTATATACTGCAATACTCTGATTATTCATTTATTTATATATGTACATCTATATGTATAAGTAGTTTTGTGGATATTTCAGGTATATTGTATGACCTGACCTATGAAGGTATAATCAAGTTAATGTTTGCCGACTCAGACCTAAGAGGCCTCCTCTGGAGCAAACATTGCTTTGTTACATTTAAAACAATGGGAGAGTTGAGCATTAAAGGCTTCCTATGGAGAGATGCAAATGAACGGCCATTCAGATATTATGGAACAGCTCTGAGTTGTTATTTTACCTTAACATCAGCCTCAAACTACTGATTATATTACTACTAGCGAATTGCCCGTCAAAAAATGACGGCAATGAAATTGTAAGGTAGGTAATGCTGTTTAGTGTGTAATAATGAAATATATAATACATTAATAAATGAATATACTTTACCTATTTTAAAGCATTGTGTGGAAGAGCTGTTAATGTGTTTTGATGTTGCTGCAGCATTAGTGGTGTGGATCTGCTGTGTAAGCGTGCTGAATGTGTGCAGTGTAACACTGTGCGTGCGCGAGACCAAACCGTTAGCGTAGTCGTGTACTTCCGCATTGGCGTAAAATGGCGAGTAATGTGTGGTATACGTCTGTATCGGAATATCCGTAGGTGTTTTGTGGTGTTTTGCGAGTTTCTTGTGGTGTTTTGCGAGTTTAGAGTGCTGTAGCCTCGTTTTCGTTTTGTTCGGCGGCCATTTTTTCTCTCGCTTCGATTTTTTTTTTAGTCTCTAAACTGTTTTATTTCGAGTAAAATCGAGGTGTAAGTTGTATTTTTGAGGTCCTGGGTGCTCCCTCTTGGTGTAGGTAAGTTTTTTATGTATGTGCTGTGTATATATATTGTGTTTTACATTTTGTAATGTTCGCGAGTTGCGTCCGAGTGTTGCGAGGCCGTAATGTGTGTGAACGTGTGTCGTATGTTGTTTGCGAGTGTCGTAATGTGTGTGTCGTGCTGTTTGGTTTGCGAGGTAAAGTTTGCGAGGGTTGCAGTTGCTGGCATGGAGCGCCTTCGGCGCTCCATGCCAGCAACTGCGGCCCTCGCTTCGCGAGGTCCTCAGGTGCTGGCATGGAGCGCCTACGGCGCTCCATGCCAGCAACTGAGGCCCTCGCTTCGCGAGGGTCCTCAGTTGCTGGCAAGGAGCGCCTTTGGCGCTCCATGCCAGCAACTGAGACCCTCGGCCACTGCCCTCGCTTCGCGAGGGCCGCAGCTCGCTACGCAAGCCCGCAGCATTAGCAACAACTCGTACGCTCACAACTATATATGTGATGTGATAGTGTTTAATGACACCAAGGTTTAGTTACTTTGTGTTAATGTCTATAGTCACCATTGTATTTTTCCTATAAAAATTCTGTACCCTGTTTAGTAAAGAGAGTCTTCTTGGTTAGGACATAAATGGTCGAACTGTGGTGTTTTCATGGATGCTCTGTTTGTGGCTGTTTGATCTGTTGAAAGGCTCATGAAATTAGGTTGCCTGCTCCAACTGGTATACACATTCATACAGGTTGAAGCTATGCCATAACCACTCCATGTATCCTTGTGTCATAAACATTGTAAAGCAGTGGGTTTTGTTTCCAAAAGTAGAATGGGAATCCTACTACTGCTTCATGGACTCTGAGAGACACCTCAAAATACCTCCCCCTCTCCCTTTCCCCTCACTTACCTTCATCTGCAGCTTCTCCTCCTCGCTCCTTCCTGCGTCGGCACCCGGTATATGCTAATGACGTGACGTCACATGCGCGCCACGTCATTAGCATTGGCCGGGTCAAGACGCCGGAAGGAGCGTGGAGGCCGCAGGAGAAGCTGCAGATGAAGGTAAGTGAGGGGAAAGGGAGAGGGGGAGGTATTTAGAGGGGTAAAGTGAGGAGGGGGTTTAGAATGAGGAGAAGGGGTTGAGGATGAGGAGTGGGGAGGGAAAGAGACACGGGGGGGTTAAAAAGACACGGGGGGTAGAGAGACACGGGGGGTTAGAGAGACACGGGGGGATTAGAGAGACATGGGGGGGTTAGAAAGACACGGGGGGGTAGAGAGACACGGAGGGGTTAGAGAGACACAGGGGGGGTTAGAGAGACACAAGGGGGGGTTAGAGAGACACGGGGGGGGGGGGGGGGGGGGGGGGAGAGTGACTCGAGTATAAGCCGAGGGGCCCTTTTTAGCCTTAAAAAAAGGGCTGAAAAACTTGGCTTATACTCAAGTATATACGGTAAATAAAAAGACTATAAAATAGTTAGTGAGTTAAAATTGTCACAACAGAATTTGGGGTCCAACCAATAGATTACTATAAAGGGTACTAATGGTATATATTATTGCTCCATGATAAGGAGTGAAAACCAGGGATTAAAAAGAAACTATGGACACTATAGACAGCGGTGTTGTTAAAAACCAATTAAAATTGCTTAAAAACTAGAAAAAGTAAAATTCCCTGAGTGATTTATTAGTATATAATGATCAAGCACTAAATAATATCTATGACCCTCGAGGAATTCCTAATGATGTTGATAGCACAGATCTTCTGTTGTCCCAAAAGCTTATTTGGTCCCTATATTTGATTATATCACATATAATAGTTGTCAAATTACGAATCGTCGTCATGCGAAGTGAGGGGCCGCATTTGTGGAAGGTGGAGGCTCCCACGTCGGCTGCAATGAGCCAAAGGCCCATTGCATGCCGCAAATGCGGACCCCCGCAACCAAAATAGATCTAACACGCAATCACTAAATACGGACTTACACAAAAAATACGAACCGCAGGACTTGGAACGCAAAATTTACGGACTTAGCATAAAAAAATACGAGATGCGGGACTTAGAAAAAAAAAACATTACAACCTTGCAAAAATACGACTTTAACGGCCGGACCGTGGCACCTGAAAACATTAAAAACACAATAAATACACACAAAAAATACATAAAAAGCTTACCCACAGCAAGGGGGGCACCCAGGACCGCTGCAAGTGAAGTTACCATTTAAGTCCAAATTCCAGAGTTTAGACACATGAAAATTCTCTAGATGAGAGAAAAAATGGCAGCCAAAAAAAAAAACGAAAACGAGGCTACAGGACCCTAAAGACGTAAAACACCACCAAGCACATACGGATTTTCAAAAAAGACGTACGAGGTACAAGATACACTTTTAGCAAGGACGCAACATCATCCACAGCCGCATTACCTGATTACAATTTTATTGCCCCGTCATTTTTGACGGGGAAGTCGCTAGTTAGTTAATAATGAAGTAAATCTCATTTAAAACTTCAAAGGTAAGCAAGATAGCAAGATGGTACACATCCAGTCTTATTGTCTTGTGTCACTGAGGTGATGTTTTCTCCTTTGTAAGGATAACTCCATTGTAAACTGCTAACAATGGCTACCACAAGCTTCTCAACATATCAGTTGTAGAATTAGCTGTGGCCACAATACAACTATCAGTTCCTTTAGTAAATGTCTGCAATCTACAGGTAACATTAGGAACAATTTGCTGAATGTGGAAGTCAATTTTCTTGAACACTTCACATCATAATATCTGGGCTATATCCAAATGTTTCATTATTCCCCAAAGTCACAAAGTGACTTTATTAATATTTACATGAACTTAAACTAATGTTGTTACCCCAATGGGAATTTATATTATTTCATTGCAGCTAGAAGTCACGAAGATATCATTAATTCAATCTCTGAGACTTCTCTGTTAGTTTAGTCCATTGTTGGCTTGGATCACTAAGTGTCTGATTTGGCATCTGATATAGTCCAGCTAATTCAACAACTGAGCAATGTATATGATGAGATTTGTGGTAGCCATTGTTATCAGTTTACAGCTCAAATAGCCTTACAAAAGAGAATACATAACCTCAGTGACACAGGCAAAGACTGGATGTGTGCCATCTTGCTTACCTTTGAAGCTTTCAGTGAGATTTACTTTGAATTGTTATCTACATTTTGTTCCAGAAATCCAACAAATAGGGTTTTGCATTATCCTCCAGAAATCCTACAAATATGGTGCTTTTTTAGTAATCATATGCTTATAATAACATATAGACATATTTCTGTCCACCAATCACATGTATAGTCCTCAGCAGCCAAGCTTGCCAAAATCCGTTGGTAACGCAACGGAGAAACTCCGGTTGCGGCCAGGCAAGGAGCACCGAAGGCACTCCTTGCACTGGTGGAGATGAGCACTGAAGGCGCTCTTTCCTGCGACCCTGTACGACTATTGGCTGCATTTTCGGAGTTGGAGGCTCTACGGCGCCTCACAACCAGTTACAAAAGACCGCGCAAGCGGGACTTTGACAAAAAACAATAAACACGCAATGACTAACTACGGACTTACACAAAAAAATACAAGCCGCAGGACTTAGAACGAAAAATTTACGGACTAACACTAAAAAAATACGAGACACGGGACTTAGAAAAAAAAAACATTACGAACTTGCAAAAATACGACCTTAACGTCTGAGTCGCCACCTGAAAACATAACAAAAACAATAAATACACACAAAAATGACATAAAAAGCTTACCCACAGCAAGGGGGGGCACCCAGGACCTCTGCAAGTGCTCAATTTAAGTCCAAATTATCCAATTTAGACACACGAAAATCCCAGAAGCGAGAGAAAAATGGGCGCCGAAAAAAACCAAAATGAGGCTACAGGACACTAAACACGCAAAACACCACCAAGCACATACGGATTTTCAAAAAAAGCCGTACGAGGCAGCCTATTTACACTACACACTGCACACATTGCTGACACTTACACCTCAGCTTCACAACAGTGCAAACCTACATTGTATGCTGCAGGAACATCAAAACAGATTGTCAGCTCTTCAGCACAATGCTTCCTGCATATATTACTTACAAATAGGTAAAGTATATTCATTTATTCATTTATTAATTATTTAATTATTTAATTAGCATACAAAAGTACATATACACAAAAAAAACAAAAAAACACTACCGCAATAAACACAAAACCCATTCACTGCGCGCCTCACAACGAGCGCCAACGCTGCTCATAGCACACAAACTACACCAGTGGACAGCCTTGCAATAAGCGCAAAAAGCAGATCAGCGCCGACCTTACAATGACAGCAAAAGCGCCTCTGATAAAAAAAAAATACAACAACCAACAGCCAAAGAGCGCCAAAGGTGCGCGCCGAAGGATCTCAGACCACCCTAAAAATTTATGTCTGTGCCAAACAGCATTACCTGCCTTACAATTTTATTGCCCCGTCATTTTTGACGTGCAAGTCGCTAGTCATCAATAATATAGGGACAGAGTAAGCTTTGAGGGCAACTCCAGATCTGTGCCTTCCAGATTAGGAGGAACCCCTTGAGGGTCATAGATATTATTTAGTGCTTGCTCCTTATATATACTAATACATCACTCATGGAATTTACTTTTTTCTTGTTTTTAAGACATTTTAACTAATGTCTAAAGTTTCTAATAAGCGTATTCTTTTTACTCCCCGGGTTTCACACCTTATAATTGACATTGGTGTTAAGCACATCCTGGGGATCTTTACAGACTGTTAATTATTTGTTGTGATTATTGCTGTATGGCCTGAAAAGGACAATTCAAAGAATTTCACCAATTCTTTATGAAAAAATATATATATATACTGTAAATATAAAAATTGCAGCATTGCTTTAACGTACCATAACATAAACTGATAACCCCCTCTGTTTGTATAAACATTTCTTCTTCTCTGCCAAAGATGGCTTCTAAGTTTGTTTCAAGTGAATGTAGTAAAAGAAAAGAAAAAGATGCTGGAATCCAGGAGGACTAAACTGGTATGGCATGGTAGTACATTGGGGTGGTAGAACATCGGGGTAGTAGAACAGTGGTAGAACATTGGGGTTGTAGAACAGTGGTAGAACTTTGGGGTGGTAGAACAGTGGTAGAACATTGGGGTAGTAGAACATTGGGGAGGTAGAACAGTGGTAGAACATTGGGGTAGTAAAACAGTGGTAGAACATTGGGGTAGTAGAACATTGGGGAGGTAGAACAGTGGTAGAACATTGGGGTGGTAGAACAGTGGTAGAACATTGGGGTAGTAGAACATTTGGGAGGTAGAACAGTGGTAGAACATTGGGGTGGTATAACAGTGGTAGAACATTGGGGTAGTAGAACAGTGGTAGAACATTGGGGTAGTAGAACATTGGGGAGGTTGAACAGTGGTAGAACATTGGGGTGGTAGAACAGTAGTAGAACATTGGGGTGGTAGAACAGTGGTAGAACATTGGGGTAGTAGAACATTTGGGAGGTAGAACAGTGGTAAAACATTGGGGTAGTAGAACAGTGGTAGAACATTGGGGTAGTAGAACAGTGGGGAGGTAGAACAGTGGTAGAACATTGGGGTGGTAGAACAGTGGTAGAACTTTGGGGAGGTAGAACAGTGGTAGAACATTGGGGTAGTAGAACAATGGTAGAACATTGGGGTGGTAGAACAGTGGTAGAACATTGGGGTAGTAGAACATTGGGGAGGTAGAACAGTAGTAGAACATTGGGGTGATAGAACAGTGGTAGAACATTGGGGTGGTAGAACAGTGGTAGAACATTGGGGTAGTAGAACAGTGGTAGAACATTGGGGTGGTAGAACAGTGGTAGAACATTGGGGTAGTAGAACATTGGGGAGGTAGAACAGTGGTAGAACATTGGGGTGGTAGAACAGTGGTAGAACATTGTCGTAGTAGAACATTTGGGAGGTAGAACAGTGGTAGAACATTGGGGTGATAGAACAGTGGTAGAACATTGGGGTAGTAGAACATTGGGGAGGTAGAACAGTGGTAGAACATTGGGGTGGTAGAACAGTGGTAGAACATTGGGGAGGTAGAACAGTGGTAGAACATTGGGGTGGTAGAACAGTGGTAGAACTTTGGGGTGGTAGAACAGTGGTAGAATATTGCTGTAGTAGAACAGTGGTAGAACTTTGGGGTGGTAGAACAGTGGTAGAATATTTGAGTGGTAGAACATTGGACTGGTAGAACATTGGGCTGGTAGAACATTTGTGGAACATTGGGGTAGTAGAGTAGTGGTACAACTTTATGATTTTTCTGTTTGGGGCTCCAGGTCTTTCTTTTGGGTGGTAGAACATTGAGGTGGTAGAGCAATAGTAGAACATTGTGGAGGTAGAACAATAGTAGAACATTGGGGTGGTAGAACAATAGTAGAACATTGTGGAGGTAGAACAATAGTAGAACATTAGGGAGGTAGAACAATAGTAGAACATTGGGGTGGTAGAACAGTGGTAGAACTTTGTAGTTTTTCAGTGTGGGGCTCCTGGTCTTTCTTTTGGATTTCTTCTTATCTCACTCTCCATCATGTGCTTGGCAACCCAATGTCCATAACCTCTACTTACTTAGGATGACTTATTTATGGACTGGGCTAATTTTGTTTCTCACAATCATTTTTTCTTAGAAACTTCAAGGTCTGTCCATACAACAGTGCCACATCATATATGAGTATGTATCTTCATAACATTGTACAGGCATTTTATTATTATTTAATTGAATCTTAATTGAATTTTATTATTATTTAAAAACAAATCTGAAAAGGCTGCAGTGCCTCACTTTTACTGAGCTTGGAGTTCCCTATCTAATTATTATTTTTTTATTAAGTCTCCATGTTAATGCATTTGTTATAAACAACAGCCATTGCTAACTGATCACTCCAACTTTCACAGCTTATTTCATTTTGGTCTGGAGATACCATTTTTAGTTGCAGTAAATAGATTATATAGACATTTCCAGGGAGTTTGGGATTTTTGGTCCTTGCAGAGACAACAAAATACTGAACGGGCAACAAGTGAGGAAGAGCTGCTGGAAAAGTAACTGGGTAATATCCAAAACTATTATAAATCAGTAAAATAAACTCAAAAAGTTCAATTATTTTCTATGGAGCTCTGTGATGATGTGGAACAGTATTAATAAGTTGAGGAATATATACAGTATCAGCAAAGCAAAATACTCTCAGAATATTGTTCAGCTAAAAGAAACACGTTATTATTGCTTCTAGATCATGTGCAAAAAGGTTTTACAAAGTTTAAAATAAATATTTACAGCTATTCTTGTTTAACTATTGTATAAAATTTTGCTTTAATGGTGTGATCTCTATTCAAAGCTGTTGAAAACTGTAACTGTAAATAGTATCTTCACAAGAGAAGTAAACAGAAGAGCAATTTTCAGTAGGATAAAAATCCAACTCAAGTTAGTCTATCATCCAAGATGGAAGAACCGATGACACAGCAGAGTCAGATACAGATAGATAGATAGATAGATGGATGGATGGATAGATAGATAGATAGATAGATAGATAGATAGATAGATAGATAGATAGATAGATGGATGGATGGATGGATAGATAGATAGATAGATAGATAGATAGATAGATAGATAGATAGATAGATAGATAGATAGATAGATAGATAGATGGATGGATGGATGGATGGATGGATGGATGGATAGATAGATAGATAGATAGATAGATAGATAGATAGATAGATAGATAGATAGATAGATAGATAGATACAGATAGATAGATAGATAGATAGATAGATACTCTGTTGGTGCATTTAACCACTCTGAAACTTCTAAGTACAAATTGTCATAAGTCAATCAATTTAGTAAAAATGTCAAAAAGGAAAATGTTCTAGATAGGTGTGATCTGTCTGCTTCTAAATATGGAAAGGACCTTTCTGTAAAATGTTAAAATATCTACTTATTTAACTTATCTATCTACCTTCCCTTCCTCTTTCTTCTCCCTACCCTAGTTCCACAAATATATTTAGATAAACACACCACTCAGAAACTAGACAAGATGGTATCCTCTATAAATAGAATATCAAAAATTCCGATTTTCTTTAAAAAATACGTTTGTCTCTTGCACAAAAATGTGCATTTGTTCTTGAACTAAAAGGGCCTCATTGTGCTTTGAACCTTTTTATTTTATGGGAAAAGATGGTAGAATCTCTGTAGGAAAGGAGTTATTTGTTATTAGAGGTACAGATAATGATAAGTATTTATTAATATAACTGGGTATAACTTGCTAGTTTTTTTGATATATTTGGATTGTGTATTGTTAAAGATAGACATGGTCTCCCGTGGCCGCATGGTCTAGTGGCCGCATAAGAAGAGCCTGAGGGCCACGAGACTACCTGTTGCCCAACACTGCTCTTTATTTACAGTAGGGGAATGTCCCTCTAATTTCTGTAATATTACAGTATGCACCTATTTATATTGCTTTTGTACTGTACACACTGCCTCCTCCCCCACCCTTCCCGTCCTGTGCTACCACTTGTAAGGTTATTGTGGGTGAGGACAAGTGTGTGATGTGTAAATACAGCAGTGTGTGCAGTAAATGTGAACAACACACCCAGGGAACATCACCAGACTGTACTATAGTGTCCCTCGCTCCAAAAACATGGGGCAACTGTGGAGATATTGGGTGCTGGGCTCAGCCCTGGTAGAGACACTGTTATTTTCGGGGTGTCTTCTTGGTTGGAATTGCTTGAGTCCCATCCTGAGTGACCTGGGGGTCCTGTCTGGGAACTGTCACACAGGTAAGTAAACACAGCATCTATCTCTTTATTACAAGCAAACTAGGCCGATGCAAACTTTAAGTAAACTAGGCAGAGAGGGATGAAGAAGAGAAAGAAGGACAGAAGGAAGAGGTGAACGTTTGGGTTCTAGGTGGGAATAGATGGGTGTGATTGGGATGACGTGGAATGGAAAAGAGAAGAGTGGAGGATGAGAGTGTAAATATGGGGTAAAGAGAAGCTATATGGAGACATATTTGATGAAGGTGGACAGAAGAGGCATGATGTGGTGGGCACCGGGAGACAAGATTGGATGGAGAAAAGAGAGGTAAAGGGAGAGAGTTGAGAACAAGAGTGAAAAGTGATGAGGAAGGGAAGAAGAAAGAGGGAAGAGATGAGTAATTGGATGAGGAGGACAAAGACTAAGAGGAGAGGAGGATAGATAGAGATGGAGAGGAAACAACATCTACGTTTCTAACCCTGCCGTTAAATTGGATATTGGGTGTGATGGCAGATAGTGTGGTGGGTTTATAGTGGGATAAAATGGAAGCAGGTATATAAATCACATAGATAAATAGGGAGGGGGATGAATAGATGCAATTGGGGAGATACATAGGGAAGGGAACAAGGCGGACAAGGACTAGAAAACAATAAACGTTTAGGCTTGGGGGGGGGGGGGTCTGTAGCTATTATGTGATTCACAAGATAGTCAAACGTGAATCCGAATTTGGTAACATTTAAAACTATAGCTAAACACCAGTATTTATCAATTGCTTGCTATTAAACTAAGGATGATACAGTTTTGAGCTGTCAGTCAGCCTTTCTGATTCACCTTCTAACATAGATATATTTTGTTATTGAGAGATCATTGTCATAACAAAAGGCTTACAAATCTTGCACTTCTTTGCTAAGGGTTGAGGCACTGTGTATGTGACACTTTATATAAAATATATAGTTCCTGTTGTCAGTATGTTAAACAACTTCGTGAACATTTTTTGTGAAACCTTCCCCTCTCCAAAGAATTAAACTTGTATAAAATAATGTCACAGGTGGCACACTATCCCAATCCCATAATATCAACTTGTTCTGATATCTAGTGGCCTTTACAATTTAGCTAGAATAATGGCACTTTGATGAATGCTGAAAGCAGCCACAGGGCAATCACAAAATTGCTGATAAAATATGAATTCAGCCTAGATGAGGGTTTTTACAACACTGACTGAATAACTTTTTGGAAGTTTCAAATTGCCCATGTAATAGATTTGATAATATATAATCACATATAGTAGTTGTCAAACTGTGATTCGTTGTCACGTTGGCAAGCCCCGCAAAGCAAGGCGAGCCATTAACTCATAGAAGCCTTCCGAGCTTGGAGCACTTAGGCTATGATCACCGAAGGCACTCATTGCCTTGCAAGCCTCACAAAGCGAGGCGAGCAGTTGAGGCATTGAAACACGTGGGACATAGCCTGCAAGCAGTTAAGAAACGCAGGACTAAGAAAAAAAAAAACGACCTTGCAATCTCTGCAGCAAAAAACTGACCTCACAAAAATACGACTTTAACAAAAAACAAGACAAAATTTCAAAGTAAAAAAAAAAACCACTCATACACAGCATTGGGGGAATGCCAGGACACCTGGGAGTGAGGTTGCATGCAAATTTAAGCTAAATTTGCAGAGCTTTGGCACTCGAAAATCGGCTAAGCGAGAAAAAAAATGGCGGAGAAAAAAAAAACAAACAAGGCTAAAGGAGAACGAAGCGCGCAAATCACCACCAGGCATGTCTGAGTAAGCCAGGAATGACCTCGGATGCTCGGGGGCAAAAAAAAAGACCTCGCAAAAATAGTAATTTAACGGCCAAATCACGGAAATCGAAAAACACGAAAAAAAAGTAAAATAAAAATAAACATAAAAACACACTTATACACAGCACAGGGGGAATGACAGGAGGTTGCACGCAAATTTAAGATGAAATTGCAGAGTTTCAGAACTCGAAAATCGGCTAAGCAAGAAAAAAAAGTTGGACGAAAAAAATGAAAACAAGGCTAAAGCAGTTCGAGGCGCGCAAATCACCACCAGTTAGCCAGGAACATAGGAGATACACAATATACCATTACAACGGACAAAAAATGCTCACAAGCCAAGTAACACATAGAAAAAATCCGCCACTTTACAACACTAACTTGCAACTAATAACATTACAATTCTAAAATGGCGCTTTACACGCTAGTATAATATGATATAAAATATAATATAATATAATAACATATAATATAACATTAAATTATTATTAAATTATTAATGATTCTTTCGCATCACTAAAAGAGTTAAATAAGAAATATAATTTGACAAAACATTGTTGGCTGGAATATAATAGGCTCAAATCTGCCTTGAGAAACTCAAATTTGACCCTTAACAACATTTGAAAACCTTATATTAAAGAAAGAAAAAAATAATTTGTCTCAGAGTGCTTCAATATACTGAGATTTGAGATGGATAGGTCTAACCCATGCAAAATCAAGAATTGAGAATATAATCTAAATAGAAGTTGGTCAGAAGAAATTTGGTTTAGAGCAATGTTTCTCACTGAGAAATATATAAAAAATACGTCTCTTAGAGAGGTGTACTTTAAAATTGTGAATCAATGGCATCTCGTACCCACTAAGATGTCCCAAATTGTTAAAGATGACAAAATGTAATTTGGGTGAAATTGTGGACATATAGGCACACTATATCATATTTGGTGGCAATGTCCGTTAATACAAAGTTTTTGAAAACATTACTTAGAACATATATCTGTTGACATAAGTCTAACTTCTGAAGCTATATTGTTTCATATTTTTCTTGTGGAATTTTCCTTGGAAGTTAAAGGATTTATACTACAGATTTTAATGTCAGCTAAACTGTTAACAACTACTAAATGGAATCAGCCAACTGTTCCTTGTTGGAATAGGATCATTATTATGGTTGATAGAAATAGAGCCTTTGAGAAATCCCTTCAAGAGAAGGGTTTAATAAGATCTGATTTAATTAAATGGGAAGTTTGGGACAAGTACTCAATAGTAAATTTGGTATAATCCTACCTACCCATCTTCTAGAATATATTTTCTAGCCTCGCTTGTGACCTCACCTTAGACATGTAATTGTTGTAGTATTTAGTATTGTCTTTTTTTTGTTTGTTTCAACTGTATTTTTTTGCTTGTTTTACTGTTTGCAATAAGTATATTTGATAAAAAGATTTATTAGTATATTTATATATTAACTCTATAAATTATTCCAATATACACTGGAAACAATTATTATCTTTTATATTTCGCATTATAGAATATACGCAGAAATATTCTTTTGAATGGATTTGTATAAATGTAATACTTTTTATGTTGTTTGTATCCAAAAATGAAATAAAAAATAAAATAAAAAAATAAATAAGATAAAATAATATAATAACATATAACATAATAACATATAATATAATATATTACATAATATAAAGGGGTGGAGTTTCTGATTTGAACCACCTATATACTTTCACTGCTGTAGTGTGTATAGTGTTGGTACAGTGACCCTTTAAGAGGTCTGAACACATTAATTTCCAATTAATTAGATAGGAGAAATAGGGCAATCTGATGTTATTGAGATAAATTATGAGCTCCAACATTCTTGTTATTCAAGCATTAAAAGTAGTTCAAAGGGCATCAATAGTCCATTCCCCATGTATTCACTGCAACCCATCACATATATAGTTGTGAGCGTACGAGTCGTTGCTCACGCTTGCGGGCTCGCGTAGCGAGGTCACTGGGCAAGGGCCTCAGTTGCTGGCATGGAGCGCCGAAGGCGCTCCATGCCAGCAACTGAGGCCCCTCGCGAAGCGAGGGCCTCAGTTGCTGGCAAGGTCACTGGGCACGGGCCTCAGTTGCTGGCATGGAGCGCCGAAGGCGCTCCATGTCAGCAACTGAGGCCCCTCGCGAAGCGAGGGCCTAAGTTGCTGGCGAGGTCACTGGGCAAGGGCCTCAGTTGCTGGCATGGAGCGCCGAAGCGAGGGACTCAGTTGCTGGCGAGGTCACTGGGCAAGGGCCTCAAACCCTCGCAAACTTCACGTCGCTACTCAAAAAATACGACACACAAATTACGACACTCGCTAAATTTTACGAGGAACGCAAACAACGTACGAAACACGTTACCACACATTACGACCTCGCAAACATCGGACGCAACACGCCGACATACAAACATTTAAAACACAATACATACACACAGCACATACATAAAAACCTTACCTACACCAAGAGGGAGCACCCAGGACCTCAAAAATGCAACTTACACCTCGATTTTACTCGAAATAAAAGACTTTTGAGACAAAAAAAAAATCTATGCGACAGAAAAAATGGCTGCCGAACAAAACGAAAACGAGGCTACACCACTCTAAACTCGCAAAACACCACAACAAACTCGCAAAACACCACAAGAAACTCGCAAAACGACACAAACGACCTACGGATATTCATACCACACAGTGCACACATTCAGCACGCTTACACAGCAGCTCCACACCACTAATGCTGCAGCAACATCAACACAGATTGCCAGCTCTTCATCACAATGCTTCAAAATAGATACACTATATTCATTTACTAATTTAGCTACCTTACAATTTCATTGCCGTCATTTTTTGACGGGCAATTCGCTAGTTTATACATATAAATGAAGTTACAGAGTACAAGAAGTACAGAAATAGATAGCTTGGCTAGGCTGGAGAATTAAGAACCCTGTTACAATCAGATACGTAGCTGCAAAAAAAGCCATTATGCAAATGTGGGCAATTTTTTTCCACAACCTTCTCGTGTATGCAAATCTAGCACCTCACAAACCTTTGCATAAGTTCGGTAACATGGTTCAAGTCTGTTCTCATTTTGCCTTCTAACCCTACAGTTTACAGACAGAAAACACTGCTGCAAGAGATACTGAGAGGCAGTGAAACGTTTAAATACATAGGTAGAGTTTTTTTGACCCCACGTCTATCACCCCCCATGAGCCCAGGAAACCCACCGGGATTCCCTCGCCCACATACATCTATAACCATAGAGGTCTATATGACCCCATGGCTCCAAACATTAACCCATGCAACGGAGGTCCTAAAAGGATCTCTGTGGCATCCATAACTTCATTCTATATAATGAGAGCCCTCAAGGTACCTCCATGATATCTAAAGTTAATTCTTTATTACCATGGGGGTCCTTATAGGACCACTGTGGGTGGAAGGGTTAAATTAAGATGTCATGGAGTTCCTTACAGGGATACCATGGCATTGGGGTTAATTGTTGAGTGCCATGGGGGTCTGTTAGAGTCCCCTATACCAGAGGTTTATTCTTAGGTGCCATTTAGGCACTTTAAGGACATCCATGGCATGGGGTTAATATATAGATACCTTGGGGATCTAGATAGACCCCCATGGCTACTTATATTTGTAGATCTGAGGTAAGCAGGGAGGGAATCCTGTGACTTCCCTTCAGCGATTCGGAGGTGTGAATCATGGGGTTTCTCCCATTTGAAATGGGGTAATTCCAGGAATTTGGGGGCTCATAGGGGATAGGGGTTCTGAGGGGAACCATGAGATTCCCCTGGTTTATGTGATGTTTAGTGTGTTGTGGGTGAGTTATTAACACCTTAATTGTGGCAAGTTTGAGGAAGTAAGACTTATTTCCAACTTATTTGATGTGTTAGACTGAAAAATAGTGATAAATCTGAGGCTTGATTCACTTTCAGAGGCATGGAGTACATGTAGGATTGAGTAGGAAAAAAGGACGTATCCACAGTTAGTAGCTTGTTAGAAGCCCAGTATATCTACTTGGAATGGCTTGGAGGGACATTTCAACGTGACAGATGCACCTAACTTGCCAACATATGCCATTTTTCACTTTGCAGGTCTGTCTTCATGCAGAGATGATTTTTTTATTAATATGGATCGATAAGTAGTGATTTATGTGTCATCTTGACATTTAAATTACCAACGTAAAATATTGTAATTGGTCCCTAAAACACGAAGTGTAAGGAAGGCCTTGTGGAGTCACTGATAACTGTGTTTTCTTATCTAGATGTACATTCAAAAAAGTTAGGGCAACAACATGTTGCAGACGAGAGATTCTCAAGTCTCCCTGCCATTCTGCTTATTGTAACATGTCAGGACAGATAGGTAAAAATAATCCCTCCCTTTCTCACATTAATGGAATTTTTCTAAATGATAACTTATTTTTTATAAAAAATATCATACATTATTCCAGAATCCTTAAAAGGGCAAATGCTTTTCATATTCTTGTTTTATAAGTATCAAAAATATTAAATACCTGCAGAAAGCAGGTACGGTTGGATTTATTAGCATTAGTAGTTGTATATAGGAGAATTGTTTTGAGTGCAAGAGAGTGTTATGAACTGTGGAGAGATAAATTGGACAATTTGTTGAAGAGTTGGGGGCCACATGGCAAGCATCTAAGGGCCGCATGTGGCCCTCAGGCCAACTTCTACCCACCACTGGTATATGACTTGTTTTTGATTTGTTTCCACACTCTATAGTTATATTTGTTACTATTTTTATTACTGTTACATGTGTATTCATTCTTTAGTCTAGATTTGTCTGATGATTTTCTTGTCGGACTTGTAACTTTTTTAAGACTTTTAAAGCAAACACATACCCTCTTGAAGAAATGTATTCTGTATTGAGAGCTCAAAGAAGAATATCCTGTTATTAATTGGGCTGAACTATAATCATATAGCTGGCTGCCATGTTTCAAAATAAAAGTAATATCAGTAGAGCAGGGCCATGCTGTTTTACACAATTGATTTTAGAAATATTTCAGAAGCAAAGTGTGGGTAAATTCAAAGAATAACTAAGCAGGTTAGTCATGGGGTTCAGTACTAGCCCACCAATGAAAATAACCTCCTGGCTATGTCTCGTTTCTAGTATGCTCAGCTTTTGAGAGAGACGTTTACTTGTATTCATTTTGGTACAGAATTTTAGCAATATTTGTCCTTTCCTTCCTCACATGTACTGTGTAATTACTTAACACATTATCAACACTAATATACAATTTTAGTTCGATGTCCCTTTAACCTTTTTAAATGAGTTCATCTTTGCTAATTATACATTAATAAGTTTAATATATTGTATGTATGAGTGGCAAATCTCTATTTCTTTTCCAATCTCTCTATATTCTTACAAGTAAATTGGGCTAAATTTTAGCAATTCCCCCCTGCCACTCACTTATCACTACTGTTGTTTTGTCATATAAAAAAAAAAATGTCAGATACTCGACCTCCAGGCTATGTAGACATTATTTAAAGTAAGTATTATATACTGTATCTATATATACACATATCTATATATAAACATCTATCTTTATATATATATATATATATATATATATATATATATATATTTACTACATATATAGTTGTTTAGTCATGTCCGACTCTCCATGACCCTACGGGCTGTCGAATACCAGGCACATCTATCTATATCTCTGGTTGTGCTCA
Organism: Discoglossus pictus; assembly: GCA_027410445.1. Lineage (NCBI taxonomy): Eukaryota > Metazoa > Chordata > Amphibia > Anura > Alytidae > Discoglossus > Discoglossus pictus. The sequence goes on along the minus strand of CM050172.1, from coordinate 24,549,152 downwards.
TCCATAAGGTTTTCATGGCAAAGAAACTGAGTGGGTTGCTAGTTCCTTCTCCAGGGGACCGCTATTTGTCTGATCTCTCTGCTATGACCTACCCATTTTGAGTGACCCCACATGGATAGCACACAGATTCATTGAGATACACAAGGACAAGGTAGCGATCCACAAGGGAATAGATAGATAGAGACATAAATATATAGCATAAGTTACAATAATAATGCATTCACACTAATTAAGTTAAGTCTGTTCACAGTATATTTGTTTGCTTTTCATAGATACTGTCTACACTTTAATTATACTATTTTCTATGTTTATCTGTTTCACTGCATCTTTTTATGTACATCTCTTTCTCAGATTCCAGGTTGTCTCTCACATGGAGTAATGAGAGTACTGGTGAGTAACAATGCTGCATCCTATCCCATATAGTCTATGAAATTCAGTCTTTTGTAACATTCATTTTACATATAATTTGTTTTTAAATTAGGTTTTAAATGTGATTTGGCTCTATTTCTGTAACTTTTTCCTAAGTATGAATCTCTCCTCTTTAGCTGTAGCTCACTCATTCTCTGATTCCCATATCCGCTCTCTGACTTACTTTTTTCTTACTCTCTTCCACTCTCAGTGGTTGTCTTGTGCTTTTTCTCTCTGACTGCCCTCTCTCTGATTCTTTCTCTTTATCTCTATGCTTCTTTGTTTATTTTGAAATGTTTCCATCTTTCTTTATCTCTCATTTTTTCTCTAGGATTTGATGGGGTATATTTAGCAAGTGGGGATAACATTAGATTGTAAGCTCTCCTGTATGTATTAATATGCTGTCTTGTTTTATCTCCTCCCTAACATCTACCTATTGCTTATCGTACTCCTAGCCCTATGGAATCTGCAGGCGCTCTAAAAATTAAATAGTAATAATAATAATAATAATAATAATAATAATAATAATAATAATAATAATAATGTGGGGATAAGCAGAGTTAGATGGACTCTTTGGGAAAAAAAAAATTTCCTCCACATATTTGTTGAATAATATTTTATTTAACTTACTTTAAGAAGCACTCAGAGTCATAGATTCTCACCTTCGGACACTGTCCTTCTTGTTCTCTTTCATGAGAGTTGCCATCTTGCATGGCTGCGACCATGGTGCTGAAAGCAGACAGTGACATGTTGTGTGTCTGAACTTGCTTTTTTTCAGAATCTCTCTCACTCTGACTTTTTCACTCTTCTCTTCAGAGTCTTTTTCTTTCTCTCCTCTTTTACTCTCCTATTACGGTCATTCCAAAATCAAGTTGTTTTTTAGTTATTCTTAATGAGGAAACATAGCGTTGTCTGAGCTGTATGTAATATGCAAATGCGCAATTCCCAACTTATCTGTTTTGATGTGTTATTTAGTATCAAGTCTTGTCTGTCTCTGCTCTGGTCAAACCATTGCCCCAACTTGAGCTGAACATCAACATACATATGCTGCACAAACAATGCTGTATATCTCAGGAATTATTTATTTTAGAGAAAAATGCTAGTATAATATAGAGTCAGTTTCCCATGCTGTTTGAGATATGACCAGATTGTTGTTAGGGTGACAATGTCCCTTTAACTCCTTTTCACTCTCTCTCACAGACTCTCTCAGACTTTGTTTCTCTCTTACTGTCTCTGTTTACTCCATGCTTTCCTGTCTGACTCTCTCTTTTAATCTCTCTCTTTACTTTTACTTTCTCTGTCTGTCTTTATCTCTCTCACTCTCTATGTTTACTTCCCTTTCTCTTCCTGTCCCTCCTGTATTTGTCACCTCTCCCTTTCTCTCTCTGCCTCTTTCTGTCCATATTCTCTGTATCTCAAACTTAATATACATTTACGGCATTGTTCTCTTTAATTTTGGAACCATTTATTCCCTAATTTTTTCTGTCCCCTCTCTTGTTTTCTTCTCACATGTTTATCTTACTTTGTACTTCTATATTTTGGGAAAAACTTCAAAATTGTTGTAGGCTGTAGCTCATCCTATGGGAATTTATTCTGCCATTGACTACTATTGTCAAGGAGCCTTTTGGAACAGAATCTTATCCACGACCATTGTTCTTCTCACTCCCCATAAGTTTCTACTCTGTAAACCAGGGGCGAGAAACCATTTTTCTGCCGATGGCCATTTGAATATTTATAAAATCATTCAAGGGCTGTACAATAATATCAACTTAGAAATGTACCTGCTATATTTGGTCAAACATTGAATTAACTTACCCCTAGTGTGATGGCTAGAACTGCTATCATCTGTCTCTTTCTCATCAGCTCTTCCTATATCATTATCTGTGTCATTATCTTTCTCATTGGGTATGGAATAAGGAGAAGGGCCACATCAAATGACTCCGGGGGCCTTATACGGCCCTCGGGCCAGACGTTCAACATCCCTGCCTTAAACAAACAACAGCAAAATGTCCGGCATCCAGCTAAACCAAATAGAATAGTTAAATATTTAAAGCCGTAATAATTTATTTTAAACTGTGAAAATCTTTCAATCGTATTGAATAGATATCTTATCTGCATCCACATGTCCTCCCAGGTGTCTGATTCTGTTATAAATTAAAGCAAATGCTTCTGTTCAGTAAAGTAAATAATGAAATGTTTATTTTAAACTTTGTAATTGAATATTACGTTTTTGTTGGTTTTATAACCATTTCTTATGTTATTTCTTTCTATGTTCGCCCTATTTCTCCCCATGTTGTATAGGAGTGCCCTCCCCCTACATAGGGGGTCTCACAACCTCAACATCCCATCCCAGCAGCCCTTCATCATTCTGCATCATCCAGGAACGAGCCCTGAACTTGGGATTTACTATTGGCTGTATCTTCTTGGGAGGGACCTTCTTGCCTCTTCAGCTTGTCATGGGGTACATCCAACTACGATCGATGCGCCAAGTGGGGGGGTGAGTAACAATGCTATAACTCCAAGCCTTTGCTTTACCAGGGTCACACATATAGGTCACTGTATGAGGATATCCCTAACTAAGAACAGGGGGGTCAATTAGAATCAATGAGGTATTGATTAAAGACCAACAAACAAGTAGGGAAATCCACAAACCCTGATCTATTTTTGTGTCTTGAGAACCAACATTAGCAACAACTTGACCTGACCACGGCCCAGTGGGTATGTCCGTATAACACTTTGGGCACAACTCGCTCCCTAAATAATTAATTGGGCACAAAACACTTCCTGAGCCCTCTAAATAAATGATTAGACACAACCACTTTATGGGATAACATACTGGCCACAGCATTTATTAGTAAACACAAAATCACACAATAATAACAATATCATTAATTAAGTAAACATAAACAAGTGATGGAGGAGCCTGACCCGAGACAGTACACTCTCCGCCCAGGGCCTACCATGATGGAACATCCGCACCCCCATAGGGTAGGATCACAGCCACTTTACCACTGTCCCGGCGACTCCCCTCACCACCCGCCACTGTGACAGACAACAAATACAAAAAACATTAATACAACCTGAAATACTAAGACTATACCACAACTGCTAATGCCATAAACAGATTTAACTCCAAATTGACTTATTATATTTCTTTATTTTCCATTTATGTTTTTATTATTATTTTCTTTTTTTTTTCTTTCTTTTTTTTAACAACCATGAACACATATTTTCCAATTTTTCATAAATGAACACCTATGTTCCAAATACTAGGGATGGGTGGGTGGGCACCAACCCCTATTAATGGCTCCGCCCCACAGCTAGCCACCCCCTCTCTGCCATACTCCCGGGCCTGCCAGGTCACGTGGCCCTCCTACCAACCCCAGGAGGCCTGGGGAGGTATAAAGCCCATCCAGATTCAGAGCACAGACTTGTTACCACACTCTACCTCTGTATTCTCTGGAAAACACACAACTTTTCTACTCAAAATTCTGACTTCTCCCTCTTTCCGTCAAGAATACGTCTATCTCTTTCTACCAACATCATGGCTTCTCTTTCCACAAACTTCTCACTCCTTCTACCAGCATCCAAATGTGTCTCTCTTTCCATCAACATCTAAAATTATTTCATTTTCTATGACATGCTGACTTCTTTCTCTTCCCACCAACATCCAGAATTATCTTTCTTTTAGGCTCCTGATTTCTGTTTCTTTGTCTCTCTATCTTTCCACCAGCATCACAACATCTCTATCATTCTACTCATTTCTCAACGTGTTTCTCTTTCCATCATATATTTTCTGGTACCTTTTGACTTCTGTTTATTTCATATACTGTTTATATGGAAGGCCATTCACACATGACTCAAAGCTAACAGTTGTTTTATAAATAACATGGACACTCCAGTTGAGTATCACCGCTATCTGTTATTTCTAGAGCCCTGGTGTCTGTCTCGTGTCTGATGATGGTGTACTCCTGCACCAACTCAAAAAGTACGTACATCCCACTGATCCTTATTTGTACACTATTAACCATGCTCCTCACCCATTGTTGCACCTCTTGATTGTGGTTCTTTTAGGCCACTGTCACAGGCCTCACACTTACCAAACCCTCCTCACAATTTCCTAACCTCCTTTCTCACTCTGACCATTTGAATTCCCAAGGCCTCTTACTAACCTTCCTAATTCACTCTCCACAGGCATCTCTCTTACCCTCTTAATCCTTGCACTAATCCCCTCAATAGTTGTTCTTTCTTCTAACAACCTCCTCACTGACCATCTTAACTCACTCTAACAAAGCATTTAAACCACTCTGATAACCCTACTTGCCCAACCTATTGCACTATCACTAGCTAACTGATTACCCTAACCCCATAACTCCATGCCTCTCACTGACCCTGAGCACTTCTTTAACATCCCCACCCTCTAGAGGTTTCTCACTGGCTGTCCTATCTACTGAAGCCTCTCACCATCCTCTCATGTCCAGCTTCCTAGGTGGCTCTATCCTCCAAGGCTTCTTACGGACTCTCCTTCCTCTGTTCTCCCCATCAAGCCCTCTCACTGACCCCATACTTTTATTCTCTCCCCAGGCCTTTCTCTATTTCTCCCACCTGCCCTGGTTGCACTGGGAGTTGGAGGTTGCTGTATACTGTTTACATCTCTCCTGGTAAGCAAATAGGGTCTTAATATAGTTTGTAAGCTGGCATATTAAGTTTCATTTTTGTCACTGACACATAGAATGCTGAGCTGGTTATATATTTGATTTTCTGTAAGTGAGCTCATTCATATAAGAGCAATTTGTGTTTAGGTGAAACTTCCCTTTTAAAGGGCTATCCCTATAGCTCCCCCCAATGAAGAGCACCTGAGGTCAGAGAGGTGACCTTATTGGGGCCGTAAAACACTTTCCAATTTATACACAACCGGCATCAGTGACGTGTGATGTGTTAAATAAAAACAGACGATATTTACCCAACAAACACATTTAGACAGAGGCCTATTCACAGCGTGTGTTGTTATACTGGATCTAAATACATGTTGCTTCCCTCTCAGCCCTCTCTTATCTCTCTCAGCAATTTCCTGTCTCTCTTCTTGGCTTCCCTGTCTTTCAGCACTCTCGTCTCTGTCCTCTGTTCCCTCTGTCTTTCAGCACTCTTTTGCCTTGCTTCTCATTCGTCTCTGTCTCCCAGCACTCTCTTGTCTCTTTTTCTTTGTTCTCTTTGTCTCTCGGCACTCTCTTGTCTCTTTTTCTTTGTTCTCTTTGTCTCTCAGCACTCTCATGTCTCTCTCCTCAGCTCTCTGACTCAGCACTCTTTTGCCTCTCATTTGTCTCTGTCTTCCAGCACTCTCTTGTCTCTTTTTCTTTATTCTCTTTGTCTCTAAGCACTCTCTTGTCTCTTTTTCTTTGTTCTCTTTGTCTCTCAGCACTCTCACGTCTCTCTCCTCAGCTGTCTGACTCAGCTTTCTTTTTTCCCTCTCCTCTCTCCTTATGTATCTCAACAGTTTCTTGTCTCTCCTCAGCTCTTCCTGTCTCTTAGCACCTTCTTGCCTCTCTCCCCAGCTCCCTCCATCTCTCAGCACTCTCTTATTTCTCCTCTGCTCTCCCTACCTCTCAGCACTCTCATGTCTTCAGCTCTCTATGACTCTCAGTACTCTTTTGTCTCTCTCGTCCCCTTCCCATGTCTCTCAACAGTTTCTTGTCTCTCCTCAGCTCTCCTTGTATCTTCGAACTCTATTGCCTGTCTTCTCTGCTCTCTTTATTTTACAGCACTCTCTTCTCTGTCTTCTCAGCTTCATTTGCCTCTTAACCTCTCTTGGCTCCCTCTGTCTTCACCAGTCTGTTGCAGGTCTGCTTAGCTCCATTCGTCTCTCAGCACTCTCTAATCTCACATCTGCTCTCCCTGTCTCTCAGCACTCTCTTATCTCTCCTCAGCTCCATCTGTCACTCAGCACACTCTTGACTACTTCATTGGCTTCCACTGTCACTTAGAACTCTCTACCCAAACTCTCCCGACTCTTGGCTCTCTCTTGTCTTTCTTCCGGACTCCCTCTGTGTCCAAGCACTCTCTTGAATGTCTCCTCAGATCCTCATGTCTCTGAACACTCTGTTGTCTCTCCCCCCAGCTCCCACTGTCTCTCAACGACCCCCCAGGGTACCTTTACCATTTTCTGGTCATCGGATGCTTTTCTGCCTCTGCAACTGTCTTCACACTCATGAAGGTAAAGAGACAACTTGCGCCTGGTGGGGAGGAGACAGGAATTGTGTGTTAAACATATTTGTTATATTTTTAACATTGGATTAAATACACTGAACAGAACAAAGTAGTTAGGTGGGGCCTGATCTATCCTGAATGATGTATGTCTCTGGAGTGGGAGCCGCCCAGGGAGATGCTCTCCAATTAGACATAGTGTACTTGCAGTATAATAGCGGGAGGTGACTATAAAGTGTATTTGTGTACATTGCTAGCAGCTCATGTTACACTCCTGCCTGCTACTAATGTGTATTTTACAGACTGGTCGCCAATGGTTTTCCTACTGGGTGGCTCCCACTTCAGGGACAATACGTCATTCAGAGGGTGGAAAGATCTGGAGCTTATACAGACTGGGGGCATGATATAAAACTGTAATTTGTTGTTTAAATGCACAGTAACAGTTTTATAAAAAAAAAAATCTTATGGAGCATGACATAACTTCTTTAGAGACCTCCTTAAAAGATGCTAAAGTGCTCCTTTAATTATTTTGTGTAAAGTTTACGCATCAGTTACTTCTAAGAAGCCCACAGAGCAACAGATTCTCATGTCCTGGACCAGAGTACCTGATTCTCACATTTCTTCCTGTTCTAACTCATGCATGGTGCCATGTATCACAGTTATGTCATAAAGCTACGTCCATATGAGAGGGGCTTCACACTAAGCTATGAAGGACCTAGAATGGATACAATGGTCCCTGTCTACATAGAAAATAGAAATTGTAACCTCCCCAGTAACATATCACAGCCCCTGTGATGCTTAGTGAACTCACCCAAAACAATAAAATACTGATTTTCCCCCAAACAAAATTAACGTCCATAGTTGATGGATCTGACATGGTTAATTTTTTCCATATTTCACAAACAAGTCTATTTTTTCTTGAACTGCAGTGCTTCTACGGTACAAAATTACAACTTTATTATATCATATTAGTGAACTGTCAGCACATTATTGCCCTGGATCTCACCCAAAACTGCAGATTTCTAGGATTTGGGTCGAGTTTCATAACATTCTCATTTTGCAATGTCTTGACCCTTATGACCTGAAGTGTTTCACAAGAAACTGGAAAGTGACTGACTGAGGAAGGAAGTGACTGTGTGAGACTGAGAAAGAGAGTGAGACAGAGAGAGGAGTGTGTGACAGAGACAGGCAGAGAGAGAAACAGAGAGAGAGAGGAGTGTGTGACAGAGACAGACAGAGAGAGAAACAGAGAGAGATAGGAGTGTGTGACAGAGACAGACAGAGAGAGAGGAGTGTGTGACAGAGACAGAGAGAGAAACAGAGAGAGAGAGAGGAGTGTGTGACAGAGACAGGCAGAGAGAGAAACAGAGAGAGAGAGGAGTGTGTGACAGAGACAGACAGAGAGAGAAACAGAGAGAGATAGGAGTGTGTGACAGAGACAGACAGAGAGAGAGGAGTGTGTGACAGAGACAGAGAGAGAAACAGAGAGAGAGAGAGGAGTGTGTGACAGAGACAGAGAGAGAGAATCAGAGAGAGAGCAGTGTGTGACAGAGACAGACAGAGAGAGAAACAAACAGAGAGAGAGGAGTGTGTGACAGAGACAGAGAGAGAGGAGTGTGTGACAGAGACAGACAGAGAGAGAAACAGAGAGAGAGGAGTGTGTGACAGAGACAGACAGAGAGAGAAACAGAGAGAGAGGAGTGTGTGACAGAGACAGACAGAGAGAGAAACAGAGAGAGAGGAGTGTGTGACAGAGACAGACAGAGAGAGAAACAGAGAGAGAGAGGAGTGTGTGACAGAGACAGACAGAGAGAGAAACAGAGAGAGAGGAGTGTGTGACAGAGACAGACAGAGAGAGAAACAGAGAGAGAGGAGTGTGTGACAGAGACAGACAGAGAGAGAAACAGAGAGAGAGGAGTGTGTGACAGAGACAGACAGAGAGAGAAACAGAGAGAGAGAGAGGAGTGTGTGAAGGAGACAAAGAGAGAGAAACAGAGAGAGAGAGAGGAGTGTGTGACAGAGACAGAGAGAGAGAAACAGAGAGAGAGGAGTGTGTGACAGAGACAGACAGAGAGAGAAACAGAGAGAGAGGAGTGTGTGACAGAGACAGACAGAGAGAGAAACAGAGAGAGAGAGAGGAGTGTGTGAAGGAGACAAAGAGAGAGAAACAGAGAGAGAGAGAGGAGTGTGTGACAGAGACAGAGAGAGAGAAACAGAGAGAGAGGAGTGTGTGACAGAGACAGAGAGAGAAACAGAGAGAGAGGAGTGTGTGACAGAGACAGACAGAGAGAGAAATAGAGAGAGAGGAGTGTGTGACGGAGACAGGCGGAGAGAGAAACAGAGAGAGAGGAGTGCGTGACAGAGACAGAGAGAGAGAAACAGAGAGAGAGGAGTGTGTGACAGAGACAGAGAGAGAGAAACAGAGAGAGAGGAGTGTGTGACAGAGACAGAGAGAGAAACAGAGAGAGAGGGGAGTGTGTGACAGAGACAGGCAGAGAGAGAAATAGAGAGAGAGGAGTGTGTGACGGAGACAGGCGGAGAGAGAAACAGAGAGAGAGGAGTGCGTGACAGAGACAGGCCGAAATAAATAAAACATTTGCACAGATATAGAGTGGATATAAAAAGTCTACACACCCCTGTTAAAATGTCAGGTTTCTGTGTTGTAAAACAATGAGACAAAGATCAATCATTTCAGAACTTTTTCCACCTTTAATGTGACCTATAAACTGTACAACTCAATTGAAAAACAAACTGAAATCTTTTAGGTGGAGTGAAGAAAAAATATAAAAATAAAATAATGTGGTTGCATAAGTCTGCACACCCTCTTATAACTGGGGATGTAGCTGTGTTCAGAAATAAGCAATCACATTCCAAATCGTGTTAAATAGGAGTCAGCATACACCTGCCATCATTTAAAGTGCCTTTGATTAACCCCAAATAAAGTTCAGCTGCTCTAGTTGGTCTTTCCTGAAATGTTCTTACTCGCATCCCACAGCAAAATCCATGGTCCACAGAGAGCTTCCAAAGCTTCAGAGGGATCTCATTGTTAAAATGTATCAGTCAGGAGAAGGGTACAAAAGAATTTCCAAGGCATTAGATATACCATGGAACACAGTGAAGACAGTCATCATCAAGTGGAGAAAATATGGCACAACAGAGACATTACCAAGAACTGGTGCTCCCTCCAAAATTGATGAAAAGACGAGAAGAAAACTAGTCTGGGAGGCTACCAAGAGGCCTACAGCAACATTAAAGGAGCTGCAGGAATATCTGGCAAGTACTGGCTGTGTGGTACATGTGACAACAATCTCCCGTATTCTTCATATGTCTGGGCTATGGGGTAGAGTGGCAAGACGAAAGCCTTTTCTTACGAAGAAAAACATCCAAGCCAGGCTACATTTTGCAAAAACACATCTGAAGTCTCCCAAAAGCATGTGGGAAAAGGTGTTATAGTCTGATGAAACCAAAGTTGAACTTTTTGGCCATAATTTAAAAAGATATGTTTGGCACAAAAACGACACTGCACATCACCAAAAGAACACCATACCCACAGTGAAGCATGGTGGTGGCAGCATCATGCTTTGAGGCTGTTTTTCTTCAGCTGGAACTGGGGCCTTAGTTAAGATAGAGGGAATTATGAACAGTTCCAAATACCAGTCAATATTGGCACAAAACCTTCAGGCTTCTGCTAGAACTTCATCTTTCAGCATGACAACGACCCAAAGCATACATCCAAATCAACAAAGGAATGGCTTCACCAGAAGAAGATTCAAGTTTTGGAATGGCCCAGCCAGAGCCCAGACCTGAATCCGATTGAAAATCTGTGGGGTGATCTGAAGAGGGCTGTGCACAGGAGATGCCCTTGCAATCTGACAGATTTGGAGTGTTTTTGCAAAGAAGAGTGGGCAAATCTTGCCAAGTCAAAATGTGCCATGCTGATAGACTCATACCCAAAAAGACTGAGTGCTGTAATAAAATCAAAAGCTGCTTCAACAAAGTATTAGTTTAAGGGTGTGCATACTTATGCAACCACATTATTTTATTTTTATATTTTTTCTTCCCTCTACCTAAAAGATTTCAGTTTGTTTTTCAATTGAGTTGTACAGTTTATAGGTCACATTAAAGGTGGAAAAAGTTCTGAAATGATTTATCTTTGTCTCACAGAACAGAAACCTGACATTTTAACAGGGGTGTGTAGACTCTTTATATCCACGGTATAGATTTATATACAGAGTCCTAATGCAAATAAATAAAATGAAATATAAATGCAGCTGATCCCCCACCTGAAATACAATAAGATGTTTTAGGGCCATGTACTGTATGTTTTTTCTGCCTTTAGTTTTATTTCTCGATCCAGTTACAACAAAATATCTATATAACAAACACATAAGAAAAACGAATCAAATGTGTGTCCAAAGCAAGACATCGCTGTATCAATCAAGGGTTCCAGAGAAAGTAAGGAGAGGGCCCTGTTGCAAATATATATATGGTAGGTCTCCTGGTCTGTGCATAATCCATCCTATGCTTTGCTTAAAGCTTTTTAATACAGACTAAAAGGAGCCATGTATAAAGTTTTGGATTTCAGATCAAAATAAATGATGGTCTCATTTGCATGTCTCCACCCAATTTCCCTGAGTGCATTGCAATAACTAGATTTCGGAGGACACCTGAGCAGAAAATATGTTTTTTTAACTTATTTTTAGACATTTAAATTGAGTCATAAGTGTACTATTTATTTTCTGTACTAATACTTCTACCAGCACCCCAACCGGCCCATACTGGCTACCCTGGTCCTCACCAGCCTCTGCTCTCTTTTTCTCCCCTGCTGGCGCGTCTTATGGCCAAGGCAGGGAATCCTGAATGATGTCACGTGTATTTGGTGTGATACAGGATTCACTGCCCTGGCCATAAGAAACTCTGGCAGGAAAGGAAGAAAAGCACGGACACTGGTGAGGCTGAAGAGTCCCAGGGCAGAGTCCAGGAGGGGACTGTGTGGTGGGGGCCTGGAGGGGCATTTAGAAAAAAAGAAATGAAATAAAAGTTTGACAGCACTGGAGCCCCCTTAGACAAGGGCTCTGGTGCATTGCACTGGGTGCACCGGCAGTAGTGAACAAAGGTTTTTAATAAGAAATATAGTACATTGAAGCTTGATTCACTTACAATGCTTGGGATACTATTTCTATAGAGTAAATATTACTAATTAAGGCTAATTTCTCCCTGGGTGTCTCCATGCATTGTTTTCACTGGAAGACAATGCAGTATCATTCAAGTGATAAAGCACTGGATATTTACCTATATATATATATATATATATATATATATATATATATATATATATATATACCTACCTATACCTATATTGTATATTATAACTTACTAGTCCCCCCCCCCCCACACTGTGTCTTTTCCCCCCTCTCCCTCCCCTGTGTCTCTTCCCCCCCTCTCCTTCCCCTGTGTCTCTTTCCGCCCTCTCCCTCCCGTGTCTCGTTCCCCCCTTCACTGTATCTCTTTCTCCCCCTCTCTCTCCCCTGTGTCTCATTCACCCTTCTCCCTCCCCTGTGTCTCTTCCCCCTCTCCCTCCCCTGTGTCTCCTCCCCCCCTCTCCCTCCCCTGTGTCTTCCCCCTCTCTCTCCCCTGTGTTTCTTTCCTCCCCCACTCCCTCCCCTGTGTCTCTATGCCCCTCTTCCCTCCCCTATATTTCCCCCCCATCTCCCTCCCCTGTGTCTCCCCCCCCCCCCCCCCTTGTGTCTCTTTCCCGCCCTTTGCCGCCCATTGCGGGCCTCGCGCATGCACAACTCCCAATTTCTGGTGCCCATTGCGGGCCTTTTACATGCGCTATGTGCAACCCGCAAACTTTGCGCGCGTTACACACAAACTCGCAGTACGAGAACTACATTAGTGATTGGTACCATCTCTTGTGCTCCTGTAAATTTTGCTTTATATTGAAATTCATCTCTAATTAATTGACATAAAATAAATATAAAGGTGTCCGTGCTTAGGGCTGTTTACATCGTAATATTTCAGTTCCAGGATATTGTCAGGGAATGTCTTAAATACTAACAAGGCCGGCTCACCCTCAAGTCATTATTAGGGTGTATACACAACAAGGCACCGGGTGAATATTAACCCTTCACACTCGTATCCTGGAGTTAGATAAATAGTACATTGTTAGAATGGAAATAGAGACAGTGTTTTGTACATAAATTAAATAAATTAATCACAAACAATTTGAAGGACAAAAGAGATAAAAAGAGAGGGTGTGTAAGAGAAAAGGTTAAAGGGTTACTGATCGGCACCATCATGTAGAGCAGGTACAATTAAGCAGAAAGCAGGTGTTAATTAATTAATTTATATGTTTATTTATTTATTGATTGATTTATTTCACTTGATATATTTCCACTGTTTTATTCTTATAGCAGTGATAGCTTTTACAGCACTCAAACTGTTTATTTAACATGATCCTAAGGAGAAGTATCTGTACCGCAAGATACATTGAGTTTGTAGGCACAGTCTATCAGGTCCTGAAAGGAGCAAAAATGACAAGTTCTCTCTTAATGTTAATATTTGTCTTTACTGCAATATTAAATTACACATTTTTCCTTCTGAGATCAGAATGGATAAATTGACATATTGTTGGTCATAGCAATGAGAATTGTATTGCCATTTCAGGGTGCTTGTGATTTATTGTCCTTGCAGAAAGTACTATCTAAAGAGAGAGGCAGGTAGTTGAAAAATCACTTGGTTTATCAAAATTGATAGGGGAAGAGAGAGACAGATGGAGAAAGAGAGAAGAAGAGAAAGAAATAGAGAGAGGAAAAGAAACACACACATATCACATATAGAGATGTCGCGAATAGTTCGCCGGCGGACTGTTCCCAGTGAACATATCATGTTTGCGTTCGCGGCGAACTGCGAACATATGCGATATTCGACCCGCCCCCTATACTTTATCATTGAGCAAACTTTGACCCTGCAACTCACAGTCAGCAGACACATTCCAGCCAATCAGCAGCATACCCTGCCTTCCAGACCCTTCTAACTCATGGACAGCAGCCATTTTGGAATCATAACTAACTTGCAGTCTTACTGAGAGGAGGCTGAGTGTAGGTGATACTGCATCAATAGGGAAAACCATAGCTAGGCTACTGTACACAGTGTACAATACAGTCCTGAAGGACTCTTTTGATCTCTGCTGCAAGGACACCTCTGTGTTTCTTCCCCCCCTTATCATCATCCTCCCCTCACCTTAGCACCCAACCCTAACACCCCTCACACTTATCCATAACACCCCTTACCCTAACCCTAACACCCCTCACACTTATCCCTAACCCTAACATCCCTCACCCTACCACCTAACCCTAACACCCCTTACACTTATCTCTAACACCCCTCACCCTAACACCTAACCCTAGCACCCCTCACACTTATCCCTAACACCCCTTACCCTAACCCTAACACCCCTCACACTTATCCCTAACACCTAACCCTAACATCCCTCACCCTAACACCTAACCCTAACACCCCTCACACTTATCCATAACACCCCTTACCTAAACCCTAACACCCCTCACACTTATCCCTAACCCTAACATCCCTCACCCTACCACCTAACCCTAACACCCCTTACACTTATCTCTAACACCCCTCACCCTAACACCTAACACCCCTTACACTTATCCCTAACACCCCTTACCCTAACCCTAACACCCCTCACACTTATCCCTAACACCCCTCACCCTAACCCGAACACCCCTCACACTTATCCCTAACACCTAACCCTAACATCCCTCACCCTGACACCTAACCCTAACACCCCTTACACTTATCCCTAACACCCCTCACCCTAACACCTAACCCTAACACCCCTCACACTTATCCCTAACACCCCTAACCCTAACCCTAACACACCTCACACTTATCCCTAACACCCCTTACCCTAACCCTAACACCCCTCACACTTATCCCTAACACCCCTCACCCTTACCCTAACACCCCTCACACTGTTCCCTGTGTCTCTTCCCCCTCTTATCATCAAGGGAGGAGGGAGGATGATGAGAGAGGGGGGAAGAGACACAGGGGAGGATGATGAGGGAGGGGGGAAACAGACACAGGGGAGGATGATGAGGGAGGGGGTAAAGAGATACAGGGGAGGGTGATGAGGAAGGGGGAAAGAGACACAGGGGAGGATGATGAGGGAGGGAGGAAGAGACACAGGGGAAGATGATGAGGGAGGGGGAAAATAGACACAGGGGAGGATGATGAGGGAGGGGGGAAAGAGACACAGGGGAGGATGATGGTGGAGGGGGGAAGAGACAGGGGAGGATGATGAGGAGGGGGTAAAGAGATACAGGGGAGGATGATGAGGGAAGTGGGAGGATGATGAGGGAGGGGGGATGAGACACAGGGGAGGGTGATGAGGAAGGGGGGAAAGAGACACAGGGGAGGGTGATGAGGAAGGGGGGAAAGAGACACAGGGGAGGATGATGAGGGAGGGGGGAGAGACACAGGGGAAGATGATGAGGGAGGGGGAAAAGAGACACAGGGGAGGATGGTGAGGGAGGGGGGAAAGAGACACAGGGGAGTATGATGAGGGAGGTGGGAGGATGATGAGGGAGGGGGGATGAGACACAGGGGAGGGTGATGAGGAAGGGAAGAAAGAGACACAGGGGAGGATGATGAGGGAGGGGGTAAAGAGATACAGGGGAGGATGATGATGGAGGGGGATGTTAGGTTATTTATGCCCTTTATGGATTAAAACCAGACTCTGCATCAACTATGTAATTTTCCGTGGGCGTTTTGCCATGGATCCCCCTCCGGCATGCCACAGTCCAGGTGTTAGTCCCCTTAAAACAACTTTTCCATCACTATTGTGGCCAGAAAGAGTCCCTGTGGGTTTTAAAATCCGCCTGCCCATTGAAGTCTATGTTCGCGACATCACTAATCACATATAATTGCCATACTACGAGACGTCACGCTTTGCATGGTGCGTACGACTTAGGCGGCGCTCATCGCCTGCGAGCCTCGCGTAGTAAGGCGACCTATTAAACCACTAAAATGCGCAGCACTTTACGATGAGCGAGACTTAGCCAGAAAGGAGCGCCAAAACCGCTCCTGCGAGGCGAGCCGATCACACATTGAAACACGCAGGACTTAGCCTCCAAACACTTAGGAAACGCTGGATCGCCTTAGGCTGCAAGCAGATGATGAACGCGGGACTTAGAAAAAAAATGACAAGACGCACGACTTACAAAAAAAAAATACGAGACACGGAACTTAGGGAAAAAAATATGAGATAGGAAAAATACGAAGAACATAACACACAGCACGGGGGAACAGCCCGGATGTCTGTGAGTGAGGTGGAACGCGAATTGAGGTCGATTTTGGTGAGTTTTGGCACTCGAATATCGCCTAATCGAGAAAAAAAAAATTGAGAACGAGGCTACATGACCCTGGACTGCGCAAAACACCTCCAACTGCGTACCACTTTCACACAGGAACGTACAAGGTACAAAATACACTATTACAAAGGACGGCAAATGCTTGCGAACCGCGTAGCACAGAGACGAACTACGCTATTTTACAACAGTAACTTGCAACTAACAGCATTACGCATCTAAAGTAGCGCTTTACACATGCAGCCTATTTATAATGCACAGTTGGGACATTTATAACACTATCTCCTCAGGGCAGCAACTGTCCAACTGGACATTATATGCTGCGGAAAAATAAAAAGAGATTGCTAGCTCTTCAGGCTACTGATTGTTACATATATTACTGATAAAAAAGGTAAACTATATTAATTTATTATTCAATTAATTCATTAAATAGTATATAAAAAAATATAGAGAGGAGCCAAAAGACACGCGCGGAGAGGCTCGCAATGAGTGCCGAAGGTACTTAGAGTATAAAAAGCTTAACATTGTGTGTCAAACAACATTGCCATGGCTTCAAATTTTATTGACCGTCATTTTTTGACGGGCAAGTCGCTAGTATATATATAGTTGTGCTCAAAAGTTTGCATACCCTGGCAGAAATTTTGAAAATTGGGCATTTATTTGAAAAATATGACTGATCATGAAAAAAATAATCTTTTATTGCAGGATAGTTATCATATGAAGCCATTTATTATCACATTGTTGTTTGGCTCTTTTTTAAATCATGATGATAACAGAAATCACCCAAATTACCCTGATCAAAAGCTTACATACCCTTGAATGTTTGGCCTTGTTACAGACACACAAGGTGTCACACAAAGGTTAAAAAGACAATTAAAGGGTAATTTACAACACCTGTGGATTTTTAAATTGCAATTAGTGTCTGTGTATAAATAGTCAATGAGTTTGTTAGCTTTCACGTGGATGCACTGAGCAGGCTAGATACTGAGCCATGGGGAGCAGAAAAGAACTGCCAAAAGAACTGCGGAACAAGGTAATGGAACTTCATAAAGATGGAAAAGAATATAAAAAGATACCTAAAGCCTTGAAAATGTCAGTCAGTACTGTTCAATCACTTATTAGGAAGAGGAAATTAGGGGATTTCTTGACACCAAGCCAAGGTCAGGTAGACTAAGAAAGATTTCAGTCCCAAATGCCAGAAGAGTTATTCGTAATACAAAGAAAACCCATAGGTAACCTCAGGAGAAATACAGGCTGCTCTGGAAAACGACAGTGTGATTGTTTCAAGGAGCACAATACAACGTATACTATACAAATATTAGCTGGTCGAGATGCCATAAAGAAGCCTTTAATGCGCCAGTGCCACAAAATAGCCCGGTTACAATATGCCCAACAAAACCTTGACACGCCTCACAGCTTCTGGTACACTGTAATTTGAAATAGAGACCAAAATAGAGGCCTTCATTGAAAAGAATACCATCCCCACTGTGAATCATGGTGGTGGCTCACTGATGTTTTGTAGGTGTGAGCTCTAAAGTCACAGGGAATCTTGTGAAAATTGATGGCAAGATGAATGCAGCATGTTATCAGACAATTTGCATTCTTCTGCACGAAGGCTGTGCATGGGACACTCTTGGACTTTACAGCATGACAATGACAATAAGAACTAGGCCATGTTGACCCTCCAGTGGTTACAGCAGAAAAAGGTGAAGGTTGTGGAGTGGCCATCATAGTCTCCTGACCTTAATATCATCAAGCCACTCTGGGGAGATCTCAACCGTGCGGTTCATGCAAGACGACCAAAGACTTTGCATTACCTGGATGCATTTTGCCAAGACAAATGGGAAGCTATACTACCTGCAAGAATTAGGGGCCTCATAGACAACTAGTTCAAAAGACTGCACGCTGTCATGGATGTTAAAGGGGGCAATACACAGTATTAAGAACTAAGGGTATGCAAACTTTTGAACAGGGTCATTTTATTTTTTTCTTCGTTGCCATGTTTTGTTTTATGATTGTGCCATTCTGTTATAACCTACATTTGAATATGAATCCCATAAGAAATAAAAGAAATGTGTTTTGCCTGCTCACTTCTTTAAAAATGGTACATATATTACCAATCCGCCAAGGGTATGCAAACTGATGAGCACAATTGTATATATATATATATATATATATATATATATATATAGTAAATCAATAGTGCATCTGTGTTCACATTTGAATATCTAAAACAAGTTAGTAAACCTGCTTCCAGCTCAGAATTCCGGGAAAAACAGTTATTACACTGCATTCTGGGAAGCTGAGCTGGGACATGCAAATGTGCCCACAAATGCCCCGCTCTTCAATCCATAGCCATTTTCAAACATGGCTTCCTTTAAGCTTATGCCTGCTGCATTACACTTTAATGCAAAGCCATGATTGGATTATACACAAGCCAGGAATCCCACCCACGAACAGCTGTTTCAAGCTTACTAGCTATCATCAGCATGGAGTGGGATCTCAGCTTGTGTTGTGGATCTTATGAGTAGGTAGTTCACCACAACATATATAAGTGATATATTTAATATATTTTATTATACACAAATCACATATGGATCTAGAGGAACCGTCCCTAGGAATTAAAGGATCATTGTAGTTCAATATATATTATTTCGGATAAATACACTTATAATGGGAAAAAAAATTCTACCAATCAACATACTGGGGTTGGGCGGAGACTTTAAATGAGAAGGAGGTGTATGTCTGCACAATGGGAATGTTGCAGATGCCAGTGCTTATAATAGGATCAATGCGAAGTTCATTAGTTTACATCCAGAAAAAATTCTGCTGAAATAAGCAGCTTAGTAAATGAAATGGAGCTTCACAATCAATTAACCACAATATAAAGATAGCTAAAAATATTTTATTATTATAATTATTAATATCTATTATTTCAGTTTCAAATATTTAGAGGTTGTGTTTTATTTCTTTACCTATACATGATATTGTGAGACCATAAACAAATAAGGAGGGGTTATTGCCTAAAACACTGAGGGTAAGTGAGGGGCAGTCCTGAGTATGTCAATAAGAGCAACAGTAGGGTGCAATACTAGAGGTAGCCACTAGATGTCACCAGATATTCATGATATTAAATGCAATAACATTTCTTACCACTGGGGGTCATCAGACATATACCCGATAAGTAACACAGCTAGTTACAAGATTTTATATTGACATCAACTAATATCAAATATTTCAGTTGAGTATAATGGAAGTAATAACCACTGGGGCTATAAACAGAAATGATATAATATATAATATCCATCTTCAACAGAGTATAATAAGAAGGATTATACTTATTTCTCTAAGAGATTTAATACGTATTCAAGAATAGATTTTATTTTGGGAGATAACATCAGGAGTTTAATCAATCTTTTTGCATTTTGTGTAAAGGAGAGGGTTCCCATGTCGGCTCTGTCACTAGATGCCGAAAAAGCGTTTGACAGAGTCAGCTGGGAATTCCTCCACGTGGTACTGCAGAAATATGGTTTAGGAGATTTTGCCAGTAAAGTGATAGGAGCTCTCTATAGTAATTTAAGAGCAAAAATTGTGGGTATAAATTTTGAGACGGATTTCTTTGGTATTACTAATGGAACGAGGCAGGGATGCCCCCTGTCCCCATTATTGTTTATTTTATTCTTAGAACCACTAATTGAAAAAATAATGATGACAAAAGATATTAAAGGGGTTAAAATTGAGAATACGGAATATAAAGCAACGGTATATGAAGATGATATGATTGTTACCCTCACCAATCCGGAGAAATCAATATTTAACCTGGATAAAATACTGCGCAAATTTGGTAGAATTTCATATTTTAAGATTAATAGACAAAAAAATGATATTATTACTAGGGGCATTCCTCTTGAAACTAAAAATAAGCTAAGAGATCTTTATTCTTTTAATTGCAGTGCTAAAGAAATAAATCATCTGGGTATAAGTTTATCTTTCGATCTAAAAAATATTTAAAAAAGCAATTTGGCTATTATTCACAGGAAAATATTAAAGATATTGACAGATTGGAGATCGATGTATCTATCATGGACAGCAAGGATTGCAGTAGTAAAAATGATAGCTATCCCTAAACTAACATATATTTTTAGATCAATACCAGAGGTACCACCGGAATACTGGCTAAAAAAAATGCAGAGAGATATAGATCAATATATTCTACAGGGGAAAAAAGCTAGAATCTCCAGTGAGACTACTAAACGAAGAATAGAGAATAGGGGACTGGCATCCCCATGGTAAATGTTAAAGATAAATAACCCTTCTTGCGCTGATTTTATGAGTGGATGTTTGGAAAGATTGTATATGTTTTGACTGTTTTTAAGTCATTTTGGATGTATAAGAGGTTGTTTTGTATTGATAAACAATAAAAATATTTATAAAAAAAAAAAAACAGAGTATAATAAGAGTAATTACCACAAGAGGGCCACCAAATGTTATATGAACAATACAAAACCTGAGATAATACTTCCCTACTTATTGCTGTATACTTGAGACATAGTGAAGAAACAGGATGCGTTAAAACCATTTCCTATTCCGTGCTTGGGACAGAACCACTTACTAACTGCTATCTTTCCCAGATTTTGAAGCAGACCTACTTACAGGGAATCCCATTCATTGGCCGGTCCAGCCGGTCACCCCTCTTGACAGACTCACTGTAGTTTAAGACAACATTTGTATATGTGAAGTATGTAACTAACCAACAAAATTAATCATGAGCATACATGGATGTTAATAGATATTAGTTTTAGAGGTTTTGCTAGAGTATAGAAGCTGACATGACAGTGAACCTTCCCATTCTGAATGATATCCCTGAGGAAGTCCTATCTCTGAAACGCTTTGGATTTTAAACCCTCTCTATGTAGTGTATCATTGGACCTATTATAGAACTGAGCCCAACTTAAAAGTCTTGTTTGGTTCCTCTCTTGCCTCTGTATTACAGGTAATGTATAAAGTGGGGGTCCCCTTTGTGGCTCTAATCCTGGGGTTCGGAGCCTTGTCCTGTTTGATGTTTCTCAACAGTTTCTTCTGCTGGACCATGGGAAAGAATGAGAATGAAGCTGAGAAGATCTTCAGGTAAGCTGGAGGGCAGCAAGGAGCATGTGATATATTGGGGGGGGGGGGGTAAAGGAAGCAAGAAACTGTGAGGCACAGTGGGGGGGGAGATGATGTAGAAGGTGACGGTATAGGGGGGGGTAGAATTAGGGATACAAAGACGTAGAGGTGACGCAGAGGAGGAGGCACATTCAAATTATAGGCAACCCCCATGACACAAGTGAAGTGAGCTAAATTTAAGATTGCCTTATACAGTTGCTAATGGGATCAGGATGTTACATAGTTCACAAACGTGAGGTTTTTCCCAATCTACAGTCTCCTTTAAGCTAAGGAATGGTTCATAATAAAAGATAATTTAGGGCAAGGAGCAAGGGCATATAAGAGAGCTGTATTATCTCCTCTCAGCGTCCAGTTGAAGATCAATTGCTGTGATCATCTGCAAAAGAAGCCGGAGGTGATGGAGCAATGGCAGCAAACCCTGGGACACAAGTTCCGGCAGTCTCTGCGAGACAGGGAGAGGATCCTGAGCAGTAAGAAGGAGCTGAGCTTCAAGAAAACTGAGGGTGAGTGAGGGGCAGCCCTGAGAATGTCAATAAGAGCAACAGTAAGGGTGTAATAATAGAGGTAGCCACTAGATGTCACCAGATACTCATGATATTGAATGTAATCACATTTCCTACCACTGGGGGTCATCAGACACTAAATATACAAGATAAGTAACATCTAGTTACAAGATATATTGATATCAAATAGTATCAAATATTTCAGTTGAGTATAATGCAAGTGATAACCACCAGTGTTATAAACAGAGATAATATGCACATAATAATATTACTGAACATTACTAACAATAGATCTTAAACAGAGTATAATAAGAGTACTTACCACTAGAGGGCCACCAAATATTACATGAACAAAACAAAGCCTGAGATAACCACCAGGGGGCACCAAACAAGTTGCATTGTGTTTAGAAGTGGACACAAGAGGTTACACTTACATTTAAAGCAATACCAGCGCTAACTTGGAGGCAAGTAGCAACGCCAAATTGATATATGTAGTATCAATGTAATTATAGAGGTCTGACAGGGCATAATAACGCAGACTTATGGCATAGAAATAAAGACAGACATCTGCTGGTCTGTATACCATTCATCAAGCACAAATACTTATGATTTCCTTAGAATCAAACTGCCACACTGTCTGGCTGTCCCACTGCTGTATAAAGTCCTCCTCCGCTCCCCCCGTGCTCCCGACGGGCCGTTTCGCCCTTCAACAAGGCATACTCATGGAATTTTTTTTAAATTATTATTCCCCTCAATAAATATATACCTTTAGATCTCAACAAGTCCTCCACGTAATGACATTACATTGTAGAAATATGTGAATAATGCATGTAAAAATATAGACTACCCGATAATGTGTTGAGAATCTGCCCTACTCCAGATTTATCTCCACTCATATCTTCATTCTCTACCATATCATAAGCTCTCATCTACCTCCAGGGTCTTAATTGTTCACACTGAGATTCCTTTCTATGCACACGCTTCCTCACTTGTGGCTTGTGAACAAGAGCAACTGCCGGTGATGCAGATGCAAAGCACTGGGGCCCTTCTTGGAGTAAAGGGGTGTTACTGTCACTTTCTATTGTCCCACCATGGACAGCACCTCAGCCTCCGCCCCTGAGGAACAGCTTGCTGAGGCCTCTGTTTGTTCTGCGCCTCCTCACAGACTCTGTGCCGGTATCATACAATACCAATACTTATCATGGAGTTAGCCAAAGTATACAGAAAATGAGTACACCAAAATATAAGGTCTCATGCAATACCTGTTCTAACCAGCTGAGGACAGCAGAGACTATGTCAATCTAGTAAGAACAGTACTAACTATGGTGAATAGGGCAACAAAGTGCAAGTACAGGGTGCAATACCTGGACTAGCCACTAGAGAACAGCAGAAACTATGTCAATCTAGTCAGAACAGTACTAACTATGGTGAATAGGGCAACAAAGTGCAAGTACAGGGTGCAATACCTGGACTAACCACTAGAGAACAGCAGAAACTATGTCAATCTAGTAAGAACAGTACTAACTATGGTGAATAGGGCAACAAAGTGCAAGTACAGGGTGCAATACCTGGACTAGCCACTAGAGAACAGCAGAAACTATGTCAATCTAGTCAGAACAGTACTAACTATGGTGAATAGGGCAACAAAGTGCAAGTACAGGGTGCAATACCTGGACTAACCACTAGAGGACAGCAGAAACTATGTCAACCTAGTAAGAACAGTACTAACTATGGTGAATAGGGCAACAAAGTGCAAGTACAGGGTGCAATACCTGGACTAACCACTAGAGAACAGCAGAAACTATGTCAATCTAGTAAGAACAGTACCAACAATGGTGAATAGGGCAACAAAGTGCAAGTACAGGGTGCAATACCTGGACTAACCACTAGAGGACAGCAGAAACTATCTCAATCTAGTAAGAACAGTACTAACTATGGTGAATAGGGCAACAAAGTGCAAGTACAGGGTGCACTACCTGGACTAACCACTAGAGGACAGCAGAGACAATTACAATTTTGCTTTACAAGTATTAAATATTGAGTAGAGGGCCCCAAAGTGCAGAGAGCAGAGTACAATACTGGTTCTGAGTACCAGGACTTATCATCAGATATGAAAGACACAAACTAATTATAGCAAACCTATATAAGATATAGTAATATGTGGTAGAGCTCGGTAGTAACCAGATGGGTAGTGATCCTTATAGACATCCATTGAGCTTAGAAGGATAAACATTCCAACTTAAAGAAAGGAAAGGGTTCTTCACAGTAAGGGTGGTTAATCTGTGGAATTCTCTACCAAAGGAGGTGGTGACAGTAAATTCAATAGTTAACTTTAAAGGGATATGTAAGTGAGCTGGATCATGGATAGATCTGATAGAGGATAATTAGTAGTGTATGAAAAAAATGTTTGCTTGAAAAAAATAAACATTAATTAGCTTACCTTATAGTTAGCAAAATATCCTATGTTTTTTGGCATTTGCATTTTATTGTGTACGCCCCTAGAAATTTCCATCTTACTTAGCACAACATTCACATTCAGAATCAGGCTAATACATTGTATTATTCTTCACCTCAGTGGCTTCTGGCATGTGCTCAGTACAAGAACTGCAACAGTTCCTGTGCTCTGTACCAGAAAGGTCAAAATATGTATCTTGCTGTATTTCCTGTGGGTACACTGCTGTATTTCCTGTGTGTACCCGGCTTATGTAAGCGTCCTGTGGGTGTGAACAGCTGGATTTGACTTTTGTGCAAATAACTTTGTAAGTAAACTGAACTTTTCTATATAACACATGTTTTCATACACTACTAATTCTCCTCTATCAGATGCATTCATAATACCCTTTAAAGAGGGGTTGGGTATATTTTTTAAATAAAAAGGCATTCAGGATTATCCTGGATAATTAGAGGAGGAGTATTGATCCAGGGAGGAATCCAATCACTGGTATCTTGGGTCTGTTTTAATGGTTTTTATTCTGTTTTTCCTGGATCAATTAACATTTAACAATTAATCTGCATATTACAGATCAGAGGAGATCTTGATATAACTTGATAGACTAAAAGTATTTTTAACCTCAATCACCATTTGTTCTAATGTAAATCAGATAAGACAACACAATCAATTCCTTTGTGTGTGGTTTCCAGGCCATCGGGTTGACTTGTCTGGCGTAGACAAAGTTGAGATGAAGGTCATCTCCCCCGGGGCTGTAAATAGGTGGGTGGTGTAATTTTTGTTGGAGTATTTTTGTGTTTGTGAGGGGCAGTGGATGACGGCACAGAAAGCATATGATCATGGAGCCAAATAATGCAGAAAATTAGCTCTACTCAAGAAGTTGTTTAGTCCTTCATGCCAACTCTTTGTGACCCTATGGACTGCAACACGCCAGGCACATATATCGTTATGTCTCTGGTTGTGCTTATCCACAAGGTTTTCTTGGCAAAAATACAGGAGTGGGTTGCCAGTTCCTTTTCCAGTGGACCACAATGTCTCTGCTATGAGCTGCCCACCTTGGTATAGCTCGCAACCTAATTGAAGTAGACAAGCCCCTTCACCACGACAAGGTAGCAATCAAGAAAAGTTTAAGGAAAGGTGAAATACCTGTACTAGCCACCGGGCGTCACCAGACTATCAATTTAGTAAAAACAGTACCAACTATGGTGCACAGCAGGGTTGTCCAAAGCCGCACACAGGCCTGGATTTGAGGATTTCCTTTCTGTGCACAGGTGAGTCAATCGGTATGACTGAAAAAGCATTAGTCTGACCTGGGTGCTGCAGGGATATCCACAAATCTAGGCCTGTGTGCGGACCAGCAGGACCGAGTTTGGACACCCCTGGTGTAGAGGGTCCCAAACTGCAAGTACAAGGTGTAATACCTGGACTAACCACATGAGGTCAGCAGAGAAAAAAAAAATTGCATTACAAGTATTATTACCTATTGAGTAGACAGCACCAAGGGTTCCCTGGTGGTCCAGTGGTTAGGATTCAGTGTTTTAAACTCTGCTACCTGGGTTTGATTCCAGTCAGGGAAACAAATGGTCACATCACCCTGAAGCAAAACAGGGAGACTTCCTAGGAATACCAGGAGCTGTATTCTGTAGTCCACTGAAGAAGGAACTGCCATGAAAACCAAGTGGATCAGCATGACCATGGACATACAGATGTGCATGGTGTGTTGCGGTCCATAAGGGCATGGAGAGTCAGACATGACTGAATAACACCAAAGTGCAGAGTACAATACTTGTTCTAAGTATTTGAAATACCAGGACTTATCATCAGACATGAAAGACACCAACTACTAATAGCAAAACCACATAAGATACAATGACACATATGAGATTACTCACAGGGTGTTACTGTCACTTTATATTGTCCCATCAGGCACAGCGCCCCAGTCTCCGCCCCTGAGGAGCAGCATCCTGCGGCCCGTGTTTATTCTGCACCTCCTCACAGACTCAGTGCTAGTAATATGGCTCCACTTCTACATCTCATCGCTGAACCTGCACCTGCAGAGTGTTACTGAGTATCACAAGAAGGCAGGTAAGGCGCCATGAGCCATAGAGTAACCCCACCAGTTATGTTATATCTCATGTAATACTTTCCCTCCTCCCTAGATCTTTACTCTTCAGTTTTTGGGGCTCTGCAAATTCTCAGCCTGATCTCTGCGCCTCTAATCTCCATCCTACTGAGTAAACATCGATCCATGAAGAAGGATGGGTCCTCCACATTTCAGTGAGTGAGATATCTGAGCCTGTCTAGATAATGTGCAGTCAGGAGATCTCTTATATAGGATAGGCACTAAGCACTGTCTGAGCCTGTTCAGATAATGTGCAGTCATAGGGCCACTCCAACATTGTCTGAGCCTGTCTGATACTACACAGCCAGGAGGTCACATTACATTAGACATCCATCACTGTCTGAGTGTGACTTGATAATGTGCAGCAAGGGGTAATGTGCATTTATCATGTCATCCTACACTAGTCACCTGTACGATATGAGCCTGTCCTGGTAATGTGCAGTCAGAAGGTCACCCTACATTAGTCACCTGTACTATCTGAGCCTGTGCTGGTAATGTGCAGTCAGAAGGTCACCCTACACAAGTCACCAGTACTATCTGAGCCTGTGCTGGTAATGTGCAGTCAGAAGGTCACCCTACACAAGTCACCAGTACTATCTGAGCCTGTCCTGGTGATGTGCAGTCAGAAGGTCACCCTACACTAGTCACCTGTACTATCTGAGACTGTCCTGGCGATGTGCAGTCAGAAGGTCACCCTACACTAGTCACCTGTACTATCTGAGCCTGTCCTGGTAATGTTCAGTCAGAAGGTCACCCTACACTAGTCACCTGTACTATCTGAGCCTGTCCTGGTAATGTTCAGTCAGAAGGTCACCCTACACTAGTCACCTGTACTATCTGAGACTGTCCTTGTAATGTGCAGTCAGAAGGTCACCCTACATTAGTCACCTGTACTATCTGAGCCTGTCCTGGTGATGTGCAGTCAGAAGGTCACCCTACACTAGTCACCTGTACTATCTGAGCCTGTCCTGGTAATGTTCAGTCAGAAGGTCACCCTACACTAGTCACCTGTACTATCTGAGCCTGTCCTATGTGTAGCCCAGGGGTCACAGTTATCATGACCTGATACTGTGGGGTCAGGAGGTCACCCTCTATAATATAGAATCTGAGGAATTGTAGTTGGGCGGTCACTTTACATTAGACATCCAGCACTGTCTGAGCCTCTCCGGGTAATGTCCAGTCAAGGTGTCACTTTCCATTAGACTCCCAGCTCTATCTGAGCCTGTCCTGATAACCTGTCTGTCTCTTTCTCTGCCAGGTCTTCTCATAATCGTGTTAGAAGACTGTCTCTGAGTTTCCTGCTCAGGATACTCGTGGTCTCTGGGTTTGGAGTTAGCTGTCTCATCCCATCGCTTGGAGTGCAGGTACAAGGAAGGGGTCTCTCTCTTTCTAAGCCCTTATGCTTATGTCTCTCCGCCCTCCGCCCCTCTCCTGAAGGTCACTTCCATTGTGTCTATACTTGGTCCTAGGGCTGTCCCTCTCTGTATATCTGTCTGTCTCTGTCTCTGTTATTATCTTTCTGGTATTTCTGTTGCATGCAGACGGTCTAACTGTGTGCGTGTGACTCTCTCTTAGTTTTAGATGTTGTCTCTTTATCTTTCTGCATCTGTCTCATTATCTCAACAAAACTGTCTTTATCTCTTTGTCTCCTTGTGATGGTCTCATTGTATAGGACTGTCTGATGTCTCTGTCTGTAGGTCTATCTACATCTGACTGATGGCCTCTCTGTATCCGTCTGTCTTATGGCCTCTCTGTATCTATGTATCCGTCTGTCTCATGGCCTCTCTGTATCTATGTATCCGTCTGTCTCATGGCCTCTCTGTATCTATGTATCCGTCTGTCTTATGGCCTCTCTGTATCTATGTATCTGTCTGTCTCATGGCCTCTCTGTATCTATGTATCCGTCTGTCTCATGGCCTCTCTGTATCTATGTATCCGTCTGTCTCATGGCCTCTCTGTATCTATGTATCCGTCTGTCTTATGGCCTCTCTGTATCTATGTATCCGTCTGTCTCATGGCCTCTCTGTATCTATGTATCCGTCTGTCTCATGGCCTCTCTGTATCTATGTATTCGTCTGTCTCATGGCCTCTCTGTATCTATGTATCCGTCTGTCTCATGGCCTCTCTGTATCTATGTATCCGTCTGTCTCATGGCCTCTCTGTATCCGTCTGTCTCAAGGCATCTCTGTATTCGTCTGTCTCATGGCCTCTCTGTATCTATGTATCCGTCTGTCTCATGGCCTCTCTGTATCTATGTATCCGTCTGTCTCATGGCCTCTCTGTATCTATGTATCCGTCTGTCTCATGGCCTCTCTGTATCTATGTATCCGTCTGTCTCATGGCCTCTCTGTATCTATGTATTCGTCTGTCTCATGGTGTCTCTGTATCCGTCTGTCTCATGGGCTCTTTGTATCTTTCTATCCATCTGTCTCATGGCCTCTCCCTATCTATGTATCGTCTGTCTCATGGCCTCTCTGTATCTATGTATCCGTCTGTCTCATGGCCTCTCTGTATCCGTCTGTCTCAAGGCATCTCTGTATTCGTCTGTCTCATGGCCTCTCTGTATCTATGTATCCGTCTGTCTCATGGCCTCTCTGTATCTATGTATCCGTCTGTCTCATGGCCTCTCTGTATCTATGTATTCGTCTGTCTCATGGTGTCTCTGTATCCGTCTGTCTCATGGGCTCTCTGTATCCGTCTGTCTCATGGCCTCTCTGTATCTATGTATCCGTCTGTCTCATGGCCTCTCTGTATCTATGTATCCGTCTGTCTCATGGCCTCTCTGTATCTATGTATCCGTCTGTCTCATGGCCTCTCTGTATCTATGTATTCGTCTGTCTCATGGTGTCTCTGTACCCATCTGTCTCATGGCCTCTCTGTATCCGTCTGTCTCATGGCCTCTCTGTATCTCTGTATCCGTCTGTCTCATGGTGTCTCTGTACCCGTCTGTCTCATGGCCTCTCTGTATCTATGTATCCATCTGTCTCATGGCCTCTCTGTATCTCTGTATCCGTCTGTCTCATGGCCTCTCTGTATCCGTCTGTCTCATGGCCTCTCTGTATCTCTGTATCCGTCTGTCTCATGGTGTCTCTGTACCCGTCTGTCTCATGGCCTCTCTGTATCTATGTATCCATCTGTCTCATGGCCTCTCTGTATCTCTGTATCCGTCTGTCTCATGGCCTCTCTGTATCCGTCTGTCTCATGGCCTCTCTGTATCCGTCTGTGTCATGGCCTCTCTGTATCCGTCTGTCTCATGGCCTCTCTGTATCCGTCTGTGTCATGGCCTCTCTGTATCTGTCTGTCTCATGCCCTCTCTGTATCCGTCTGTCTCATGGCCTCTCTGTATCCGTCTGTCTCATGGCCTCTCTGTATCTATGTATCCGTCTGTCTCATGGCCTCTCTGTATCTCTGTATCCGTCTGTCTCATGGCCTCTCTGTATCTCTGTATCCGTCTGTCTCATGGTGTCTCTGTACCCGTCTGTCTCATGGCCTCTCTGTATCTCTGTATCCGTCTGTCTCATGGCCTCTCTGTACCCGTCTGTCTCATGGCCTCTCTGTATGTCTCTTTCCCTCAGGTCCTGGGCTTCATTCTGCACGTGATCATCCGAAGCTCCATGTTTATTTTCAGTACTGAGTTGTATCACTGCGTGTGAGTAATATCTCAGTGACACTGCACATGTACACGCCACACATGTATACTCACTACATGTACATGCTAACCCATGTGTATTCCATGCATGGGCATTCCAGCCATTTATATCTCATGTATGTGCATGCCAGTCCATGTATGTCCCATGTATGTAAACGCTGAGAGTAGTGAGTTATGTCTTCTTCTCAGGTTCCCTGTCAGTCACTTTGGAGCGCTCCTGGGACTCTACACTCTCATCACTTCCCTCCTGACAGCCTTTCAGCATCCTCTGTTCCTGCTGCTCACGAGCGCTCTACAAGGAGACCCCTACCGGGTGAGAGGACACTGTCTCTTTCTGTGGGGGCGCTACCAAACACTGTCACTTAGGCTCTTCGTATGTGCATATCTGCATGTCACGCTCTGTCTTGCTGTCTCTCACACATCTCCATATCACTGTCTCTCTTAGACCTCACCTTTCTGACTATTGTCATGTTTGGCTGTCCTCTCATAGACTTTTGTTACTTTCTAAGCACTCACATGCCCTGCTGTCTCATCTCTCAAATATACTAATCTGTCGCTCTCTTATCACATGCTTTCATGTTGCTGCCCTCTCACACTTTTCTACTTCTTTTACAATCACCTGTCTCTTTCCTGTCTCTTTCCTCTCCCGTGCATGTACTCTCTTCCACCTTACGGTCTCTTTGCTCTGACATACTCTCATGTTTCATCTTCTGTCACACTCACCTGTCTCTTTCCTGTCTCTTTCCTCTCCTGTGCATGTACTCTCTTCCACCTTACGGTCTCTTTGCTCTGACATACTCTCATGTTTCATCTTCTGTCACAGTCACCTGTCTCTTTCCTCTCCCGTGCATGTACTCTCTTCCACCTTACGGTCTCTTTGCTCTGACATACTCTCATGTTTCATCTTCTGTCACAGTCACCTGTCTCTTTTCTGTCTCTTTCCTCTCCCGTGCATGTACTCTCTTCCACCTTACGGTCTCTTTGCTCTGACATACTCTCATGTTTCATCTTTAGTCACAGTCACCTGTCTCTTTCCTGTCTCGGTCCTCTCCCGTGCATGTACTCTCTTCCACCTTACGGTCTCTTTGCTCTGACATACTCTCATGTTTCATCTTATGTCACAGCCACCCGTCTCTTTCCTCTCCCGTGCATGTACTCTCTTCCACCTTACGGTCTCATTGCTCTGACATACTCTGATGTTTCATCTTTAGTCACAGTCACCTGTCTCTTTCCTCTCCCGTGCATGTAGTCTCTTCCACCTTACGGTCTCTTTGCCCTGACATACTCTCTTGTTTCATCTTTAGTCACAGTCACCTGTCTCTTTCCTCTCCCGTGCATGTAGTCTCTTCCACCTTACGGTCTCTTTGCCCTGACATACTCTCTTGTTTCATCTTCTGTCACAGTCACTTGTCTCTTTCCTGTCTCTGTCCTCTCCCGTGCATGTACTCTCTTCCACCTTACGGTCTCTTTGCTCTGACATACTCTGATGTTTCATCTTTAGTCACACTCACCTGTCTCTTTCCTGTCTCTTTCCTCTCCTGTGCATGTACTCTCTTCCACCTTACGGTCTCTTTGCTCTGACATACTCTCATGTTTCATCATCTGATACACTCACCTGTCTCTTTCCTGTCTCTTTCCTCTCCCGTGCATGTACTCTCTTCCACCTTACGGTCTCTTTGCTCTGACATACTCTCATGTTTCATCTTCTGTCACAGTCACCTGTCTCTTTCCTCTCCCGTGCATGTACTCTCTTCCATCTTACGGTCTCTTTGCTCTGACATACTCTCATGTTTCATCTTCTGTCACAGTCACCTGTCTCTTTCCTCTCCCGTGCATGTACTCTCTTCCACCTTACGGTCTCTTTGCCCTGACATACTCTCATGTTTCATCTTCTGTCACAGTCACCTGTCTCTTTCCTCTCCCGTGCATGTACTCTCTTCCACCTTACGGTCTCTTTGCTCTGACATACTCTCATGTTTCATCTTCTGTCACAGCCACCTGTCTCTTTCCTGTCTCTTTCCTCTCCCGTGCATGTACTCTCTTCCACCTTACGGTCTCTTTGCTCTGACATACTCTCATGTTTCATCTTCTGTCACAGTCACCTGTCTCTTTCCTGTCTCTTTCCTCTCCCGTGCATGTACTCTCTTCCACCTTACGGTCTCTTTGCTCTGACATACTCTCATGTTTCATCTTTAGTCACAGTCACCTGTCTCTTTCCTGTCTCTTTCCTCTCCCGTGCATGTACTCTCTTCCACCTTACGGTCTCATTGCTCTGACATACTCTCATGTTTCATCTTCTGTCACAGTCACCTGTCTCTTTCCTGTCTCTTTCCTCTCCCGTGCATGTACTCTCTTCCACCTTACGGTCTCTTTGCTCTGACATACTCTCATGTTTCATCTTCTGTCACAGTCACTTGTCTCTTTCCTGTCTCTTTCCTCTCCCGTGCATGTACTCTCTTCCACCTTACAGTCTCTTTGCCCTGACATACTCTCATGTTTCATCTTTAGTCACAGTCACCTGTCTCTTTCCTGTCTCGGTCCTCTCCCGTGCATGTACTCTCTTCCACCTTACGGTCTCTTTGCTCTGACATACTCTCATGTTTCATCTTCTGTCACAGTCACCTGTCTCTTTCCTCTCCCGTGCATGTACTCTCTTCCACCTTACGGTCTCTTTGCTCTGACATACTCTCATGTTTCATCTTCTGTCACAGTCACCTGTCTCTTTTCTGTCTCTTTCCTCTCCCGTGCATGTACTCTCTTCCACCTTACGGTCTCTTTGCTCTGACATACTCTCATGTTTCATCTTATGTCACAGCCACCCGTCTCTTTCCTGTCTCTTTCCTCTCCCGTGCATGTACTCTCTTCCACCTTACGGTCTCATTGCCCTGACATACTCTCATGTTTCATCTTTAGTCACAGTCACCTGTCTCTTTCCTGTCTCTTTCCTCTCCCGTGCATGTACTCTCTTCCACCTTACGGTCTCATTGCCCTGACATACTCTCATGTTTCATCTTTAGTCACAGTCACCTGTCTCTTTCCTGTCTCTTTCCTCTCCCGTGCATGTACTCTCTTCCACCTTACGGTCTCTTTGCTCTGACATACTCTCTTGTTTCATCTTCTGTCACAGTCACTTGTCTCTTTCCTCTCCCGTGCATGTACTCTCTTCCACCTTACGGTCTCTTTGCTCTGACATACTCTCATGTTTCATCTTTAGTCACAGTCACCTGTCTCTTTCCTGTCTCTTTCCTCTCCCGTGCATGTACTCTCTTCCACCTTACGGTCTCTTTGCTCTGACATACTCTCTTGTTTCATCTTCTGTCACAGTCACTTGTCTCTTTCCTCTCCCGTGCATGTACTCTCTTCCACCTTACGGTCTCTTTGCTCTGACATACTCTCATGTTTCATCTTCTGTCACAGCCACCTGTCTCTTTCCTGTCTCGGTCCTCTCCCGTGCATGTACTCTCTTCCACCTTACGGTCTCTTTGCTCTGACATACTCTCATGTTTCATCTTTAGTCACAGTCACCTGTCTCTTTTCTGTCTCTTTCCTCTCCCGTGCATGTACTCTCTTCCACCTTACGGTCTCTTTGCTCTGACATACTCTCATGTTTCATCTTTAGTCACAGTCACCTGTCTCTTTCCTGTCTCGGTCCTCTCCCGTGCATGTACTCTCTTCCACCTTACGGTCTCATTGCCCTGACATACTCTCATGTTTCATCTTCTGTCACAGTCACCTGTCTCTTTTCTGTCTCTTTCCTCTCCCGTGCATGTACTCTCTTCCACCTTACGGTCTCTTTGCTCTGACATACTCTCATGTTTCATCTTTAGTCACAGTCACCTGTCTCTTTCCTGTCTCTTTGCTCTCCCGTGCATGTACTCTCTTCCACCTTACGGTCTCTTTGCTCTGACATACTCTCATGTTTCATCTTCTGTCACAGTCACCTGTCTCTTTCCTATCTCTTTCTCGCACTTTACTCTGTCCTCTCTTGTCTTGCTCTAACAGTCTCTTGTTCTCTCTCTTGCAGATCCATGCAGTGTTTCTTGGTCTGTCTCTCTGTGCAGTCTCTGTTCCTCTATCTCTCTGGAGGAAGCGTGACAAAAGACAAAACCCTCTCTCTCGCCCCATCGCCCTCCATAGAGCAGTCCCTTCAAATAAACTCCAAGGCATCAGAAAGGTGTCATGGAACCCATCCTAAGTAGGCCATGGACACGTCACTAGACATACTGCAATGAGGACCCTTTCCTGCTAGACGTCCCCCACTCTCTGTACATGGCGCACTGGTAGTCTCCACTCACTAGCCCTGTAGTATTTATTATCCCTTTATACTAAACATGTAGGACTGGTAGTACTGATCACACTATGGCTGTAACACTCAATAGTCCTGTAGTACTAATACTCGTCTCTTACTAGACCCATAGTACTGGTATTAATCTCCTATTAGATGTGTAATACTCATGACACCCTGTCTTAGCACTGGCAATGTCCTCCTTTAACTACTATAGGTCTCCCTAAACCTATAGTAGTTACTATCTTAATATCCTAGACCTGTAACCTGGGTAACTCTTACTAGACATGTAGTACTGGTGATAATTATTAATAATAATAAAAATATATATATATACAGTATCTTATTAGACTTGTTGTACACCTGATGCCCTCTCGCCCTTTCACTTACCGACTAGGGGCCTCATTCAATAGCATATTTTTTTAAAATAAGTTTTTAGTTAGTGAAGACCTTGCATTTGGATAGATGTTTACTCACTAAAAACTTCCTCTAAAAGTATATGTTATGTGCTTATTTAGCGCCCTATTCAGTTGGCCAAATTGCAATTGAACGAGGGCCTAGTAGACTAAATGCCTTATTCAATTGAAAAATGGTAGCTTACTGGAGCTCCTAAACTAATTTGCTGTTCAATTGGCGTCTTTTCGTGAGCCGCAACCGATCTACGGGTTACGGGCTGAAAATCCCTGCGGTTGTTACAACCGTAAATTACGCCCCATCTAAGCCTTTGATCTTTCGAGCCAGCAAGAGTTACGATCGCTAAAATCACAAATTGCTATTCAATTGCTACAATTCCCCAAGCCCGCAAATGTTTTCACACCCGTAAACGGCAAATGTAGAAGAAAATCCTACTAGTACTAGAGAGGACCCGCAAGGGGGTTTAACCCCTGTCTGTAGCACTGTAAATACAAATAAAAACACAATACTGCAATGTAAATAATGGGGAAAGCAATCAAATGCATTAGAATTAATTGCACAACAGTCTCAAGCCCGCAAATCGGCAGTAGAAAATATATTTTTTATGTTTCATTTCGGGGTTATATTGATCTCAGAAATCAAGGAGTTAATACATATCAGTCCACCCACATGGACTAGAACATTTCCTTCATTAATTTTTATTATTTTGTACTTTGCAGGATTGCGAGTCTGATCACATATCAGACTCCTAAACGCTAATTCATTGACATATAACCTCCATGTTTTACAGACGCCATGATGACGGCCTCATTTACTATTGGCTGTTTCTAAATGTGTAGTTACGGCCTTGCTTAATTGATCATGATCATGCTCTGAAATGCTACGTACAATTGCATGACTTATGGTTTAGGCTTTCAGACCATAACTTGCGGGCTTGATCAATCTAATCGCTCTGTAACTGTAGCAATTTTCAAGCCCGCAGACATACGGCTTGTACAACGCATTCTGCTGGGACACTTGTAGTAGTCATGATGGCCTCTTGCCCTCTCACTTGAACTGTAGAACTAATGGTTATCTCACACTAGACATGTAGGACTGGTGATAATTATATATACACTAGCGACTTGCCCGTCACAAAATGACGGCAATAAGATTGTAAGGTAGGTAATGTTGTTTGGTTGAGACATTAATTTTGTTGGTGTTCCGAGATTCTTCGGCGCTCATTGCGAGCCTCATGCTAATAAAATAATTAATAAATGCGTTACCTATTTTGAAGTAATATATGCAGGAAGCATCGTGTTGAAGAGAGAGAGAAGCCGTTAGGGTAGCTGGGTACTTCCACATTGTGTAAGTTAGTGTTTTAAAATGGCGGCTAATGTGTATGTGGTACGCAGGTGTGGATGATGTAGCGTCCTTGTTACAACTGTATCTTGGACCTCGTCCGGCTTTTTCGGAAAATCTGTATGTGTTTGGTGCTGTTTTGCGTGTTTAAGGTCCTGTAGCCTCGTTTCCGTGTTTTTCAGCAGCCATTTTTTCTCTTGCTCAGGGGATTTTTGGGTGTCTAAACTCTTGAATTTGTAGTTAAATGGAGGTGTAACTTCACTTGCAGAGGACCTGGGTGCCCCTCCTTGCTGTGGGTAAGCTTTTTATGTGTGTGTTGTGTGTATTAATGTTTTCATGTGCGCGCGGTTTGGGCGTTAAGGTCGTATTTTTGCGAGCTCGTAATGATTTTTTTTTCTATGTCCCGCGGCTCGTATTTGTTGATGCTAAGTCCGTAAATTTTGCGGTGCAAGTCCAGCCTGCGGCTCATTGCAGCCGACGTGGGAGCCTCCACCTCCGCAAATGCGGCCCCTCGCTTTTAGAGGGTCCGCACTTGCGGGCCTAAAGTCAGCAGTTGCTGGCAAGGAGAGCCTTTGGCGCTCCTTGCCATCAATTGCGGCCTTCACTTTGCAATAGCCTGCAGCGTTAGCAAGAACCTGCATGCTCACAACTCTATATGTCATATATATATATATATATATATATATATATATATATGTTACTAGACTTGTAGTACTCATTATGCCCTCTCACCCGCCCACTTGTAGTATAGTACTATGCCTTCTCACTTGATCACTAGTACTCCTCATCCTCTCAGTACTCAGGACGTCCTCTTTGTAGAAGATAAAGAAAGGGGGGATCTCCCATGATTCATTAAATATAAATTTATTATAATAATATGTCACTTCTAGACAAAACCTTCATACTTTCTAATGCTTTGGTCTTGATATCTAAAGACCTTTTCAGATGATTATCCCAGAACATAACTTTGCGGAGCACTGGGCTCAAGTAATTGTTTCTATAAAGTAAATAATAGCTTTTTTTAATCAAATTATTCTTAACAATTTAAGGAATTCATTTTGTTAGTTGATACTCTAAAACTTGTTAGTGTAGTTCTTCTAAAATAGTATATTTCAAATACATAAGCCCAGTCTTGGTAGGTGGTATATAAGGCAGCAATAGATCTAGATGAGTTGATACAAACCACGCCGTGATCAGGTTGAAAATGGTTGCCAAGGGGAGTGTTCAGGGCAATCATTTTATTATTCACTTGGTCGATATGTAGACTTTGCATGTGTACAAGGAGCGGAGAAATAAGCTGATCCTCCCTTACAGTCTTAAAAGTAATTATTTAATACATTTATTCACTCCAGTATCAGTCAATTAAAAAATATATATAGATATAGTAAATAAATAGTACATTTGTGTTCACATTTAAATGTCTAAAATAAGTTAAAAAACGTATTTCCTGCTCAGAATAACAAAAAAAAAAGTTATTACACTGCACTCTGGGAAACTGAGCAGGGGCATGTAAATGTGCCCACAAAGACTTTGCTCTTGCAACCCATAACCATTTTAAACATGGCTCTCTTTAAGCTTATGCCCACTGCATTACACAGCTTTTATGCAAAGCCAAGGTTGGATTATACACAAGCTGAGAATCCTACCCATGGACAGCAGTTTCAAGCTTACTGGCTATCATCAGCATGGAGCAGGATCTCAGCTTGTGTTGTGGATCTTATGAGTAGGTAGTTCACAACAATAATTTAATATATGGTGGGCAAAAGAGCGATAGAAGCCTCCACCGTACAGTAAATAAATAGTACATCTGTGTTTACATTTGAATGTCTAAAGCTCAGAATTCCGAGAAATAGTTATTACACTGCACTCTGGGAAGCTGATATATATATATATATATATATATATACATACATAAATACAATCTGCCTTCTGAACATAGCTAATTGCTTTAAACAGATACTTGTCAATGTTCTAGTTTTGTCGAAATGCTCGTACAGTATTGTTATAATGTGCTGTGTGTCTATATTATATTGTATTAATGCTGAATAATACATAACCAGATCTGATTATTCCTGTGTATTATATTTGCTGGTACTGCATAACAACACAATATCACACACTTCACTATGGGCAGTTTTGAGTTGAATAATATAGAACTACGTACCTTCAGCTCAGTATAACATTTGCTGCCTTCATCTGATTTTACTGACAATTAGTAATTAAATAATTCAAAAAAAATGTTTGTCGTCTGTTGATCATCAATTTCTTGTAAACGTTCACTCATCCGGGCCACCCACAAGTAACGAGCCTGGACATTATCACTCCCACAATGTAGCAATTCCCCGTTAGAGGTAGGAAAGGACATTTGTAAAATGTATAGGTGCAGAAAATACTTGGTTTCCTCCAATTACCAGCAGCTGGAATACTTTGAAGACGATCAACTTTGACTGCTCAGGAGTTCATTGATGGATGCAGTTGGCCATAAAATGTATTTTGAAAAAAAGTTAAATTAGATGGGAATACTGACATCAGCCCGTTTGACTCCGTACAAGACAGGGTTACGTAGCTTGTTAAATTCAAGTGTGGCCAAGAAGAAGAAGATGAGAGCAACTAGTGCTTATTTTTCCTACAAAATTAGATGTCCCTCCTCATGAGCTGCTAATATGTGACGCATATAATCAACGTATAGAAGGACAAAGGGCACATCATGGTGCCTGTAAGTGGGTGCAAAGGTCAAGGTAGTGTAAGGACATCAGTCATTTTATGTTTAGTGGTAGAAACAGCTGTCTGGGAAAGCAACTAAATCAAATAAGCTCAAAAGTAAATTGTGGTGCTCAACACCAAAAAATGTTAAAAGTTGGAATTTATTGATAATTTTATTAAAACCCAATTTTTTATTAAAAATACTTAATGCCTCTGTGTAAAGTCACTGGAGGTATATGAAAACTAAGAAGTACACCTAACCCTATCCAATTGACACCATCAAGTGTTAAGAACCAATCCTGCCCATATCCCATTAGCAGTATAATTGTGTCAATATCCTGATCGCCATTTCGCCGCTTTTGAAGCGGCTTTATCGTATTTGTTTTAATAAAATGATCAAAAAATTCCAACATTGTCTGGGAAAGCACCAGCGCTCCCATTACATACTAACATTTATAAAGTCACATTCCAGGGTTGCATGTGAAGCGTTTGATATAATGCATAGAATGTATCTTTTGTAGTAGTTGTCAATATAAAGAACTTTTCAATGCATTGTGATGAAAAGAAGTAGATTTTTTGTGAGAAAATATGTATTGTTTTGTAAGAAACTCACAATTAATCCTTTACTACTCAGATGTTCCTGAGATCATGTTGTGTACGTGGGGCCTTTGCTTGGAATACTATTGATTTGTATCAAGGGACAGAGGCAACGACAAGCCATATCTATTAGAAGAGACTTCTGGGAAGTGTTGATGGCTTCCACAGAACAGGAGTCTAGACCAGTGACTCAACTCTTGAGCTGGAGCCCCACTTGCTACCTTACAATGGTCATGGAGGCTACCGTTGATTTATAGGACACTTTGAACAGGTTGATACTACAAGCAACACTAATGTATCTAGTGTTGTACTGATTTTAACACCAAACATTGTAACAGTAGATACCTACATCAATTATCTATCTATAACAAGACTAGTTGTAGTGGTATGCTAGGCTTCCTCATCCCTATTTGTATTTCAGGACCAGCAGATACAGATCATTTGTTCTAATATAGATTTACAATAACTTGGTCTACTAAAATATGGAGTCACTTTACAGTGTGACAAACAATAATACTTAGGTCATATATCCTGCTTGAGATAGTGTTGTTGTTGTTGTCTTGTCATTGAGTCATGTGCAACTCTCCATGACCCTACATGGTTTAGCTCACAGCTTCATTGAGGTACACAAGCTCATTCACCATGACAAGGTAGCAATCTAGAAGTGGAGTGGTATGTTAGAAGTGGAGTGGTATGTTAGGTTTTCCTTAACCCTAGCAGATAAAGATAATTTGTTCTGATGTATACTTACTATACCTTGGTCTACTAACGGAATACATTTCCATGTATCCAATTTGAGATATAAACAGTTACAAATCTTGAAAACACTGGTATATATTGTTGTATGTCTATCTTCCCCTTCTGGATGATTACCTTGCTATGGTGAAGGGGCTTATGTACCTCGATGAAGTTGTGAGCTATACCAAGTAAGGTCACCCAAAGTGGGCAGGTCATAGCAGAGAGGTCAGACAAATCTCAGTCCACTGGAGAAGAAAGTGGCAACCTATTCCAGTATATTTGCCTAGATAACCATATGGATAAGCACAACCAGTTACAAGATGTGCCTCAAATGCGGAGGTCCATAGGGTCATGGAGACTGAATGACTAAACTACGAGCATCTCTTGGCTAGAACTGGACACAACGCACTGGGACCCAATGTGAAGCAGTATCAATGAGAAATAGCAGAGCTCGGACCTTCCCACGCTAAACCCACAGTGCTGTGAACTTAATAGACAAATGGTGACCATGTTTCCAAACATATAATATAGAAAATGACATCTGCATTTATTTTTATCGGCATCCTACGGTGACACATCTAGCGAAACGCGTATGGGTAACCCTAGTTGGAACAACTTGAGCAAGGTGATGTGATCACTTCCACTCCAAGCCCCACAGAGCATCACATAGAAGTATAGACTGTTATTGTCATTGTTTATTTCCATAAATGTCATCACATGATGCCCTTAAAAAAAAAAAATACTAAACACCCCCCCACCCCACCTGGCATGAGAACAACCCCACCCTCAATTATACCCCAACTGGTCCCTTCTCAAGGTATTGTATCACCCCTCTCCTGGGCCCTGAAATGGCACTTAGTGCAGCTGTGGAATGTGGCACCCAGCGAGGAGCTGCACCATTGACCTCTCTCCTGCTGGACAGACTAACCCCATCACTACTGGGCCCCAAGCAGGACGTGCTGTGTAACCTCTCCATATTGGCACAGCTCAGTGTGATTAACCCAAAGACTGCTGGAAGGGATCTGCGTACAGTATAAATGTGCAATAGCGCTAGATCTCATTTACTAACCGTCTGTGAGGGTACAAATGTAGCTAGAAATGATACTATTCAACAATGTACGAGTATAAAAAACACATTGTTTTGCTCTTAATGCACCATCAGAAAATGTATTAATGCACTAGTAGTCGTGGGATCCGGTATGTTCTACCCCATGATTGCCTAAATATGGCACGTTAACCCCCTTTTGTTGCCAGAGGGGCTTCCAGCGCCATGTGAAGTGCCACCCCTCAGAAGGAGGTTTACAGGAGCCTGGTAGGGTCAGCCAGAGTCCAAAAACATCTGCTCCAAAGTGAAGACCATGGCAGATCCAGACAGAGGTTTAATGGGCGAGCACTGGGCAGGTAATGGAGGAGTAAAAGGGTAGAGAGAGAGAGAGAGGGGGTCTTCAGCTCCGAATCTCCCATTGTTAGCCTCCAGAAGGTGCCCAAGCTATGTCCAACGGATGAGAGGAAAAAAGATCAGGCGCCACAGGAGGGAATCTGAAACGAGAGAAATCAGATCACTCATAACCAAGACGTTAACTCAAGTGTCTTATGAAGAGCTTGACTTAATGTGCAAAAAACATTAAAATGTGAACTGTTGTATTCTGCCATTAATGTAAAGTTGTATCCATTTTGCTGTTGAAACCAGGAGGCAACGGAATGAACCTTGGATTCAGATAAGATCTCGATTAAGTTCTGTTGAAAGACTAGCACTATAAAATGGCCACTTGACAATAGATTTAGTTAGGGGGGGAGTCACAGTAGGATAATCCTCCCTGTCATG
Source organism: Discoglossus pictus (assembly GCA_027410445.1). Taxonomy (NCBI): domain Eukaryota; kingdom Metazoa; phylum Chordata; class Amphibia; order Anura; family Alytidae; genus Discoglossus; species Discoglossus pictus. The sequence continues at coordinate 24,507,356 of CM050172.1, read as the reverse complement.
CTACAGGCAAACTAGCAGTCCAAGATGGAATAGCCCCATGATACAAGAATTAAGATTTTCTTTAAAATGCTTTTATGCTCATGACTCACATAGTTGAGATTGTTAGTTTTATTGTCTATATACTTCACAAAGATGTGATTTTTTTCCCCAAAACTACAGTAGTCCTTTAAATCCAAACACAGGACATGAATACTGGAGACAATATGTACACATAGTGCCACTATACGTTATCTACAGGTAAACAACTTTGCTATAAACTTTGTTTCAAATAAAACAATTTTAGACAAATCTTACTTGTAATTTTTTTCTTTTACTTTTTTTTCTCCATCCTTCTATACTGAATTGTGCGAGTATCAGCATTGGCAGCTTGTGATAAAATCCCTGGTCTAGTCTGAATAGACATTGTGTCCTCAGTTTCAATGGACCACTGTAGTTCAAGAAAGACGACACTTGTTTGTGATGCAACAAACTAACAACATTAGCAGCTGTGTAAGTCGTGGACATAAAACATTTTCTTGGGGTGAAATCTGAATGTTTCAAGAGATTTTTGAGTAGGAGTCATTTTTCTCTGTCACATCACTTCCTGAGAGCTGGACCCTGAGTGTGTGTGTTATCGATTCACATTAAAAAAAAAAATCGTATTATATAAAATGTGGTTCTTTAAAACAGTATAATTTTAACTATTGGACTACAGTGGTCATTTAAACTGGACTTTGGACTGACAAAATAAACAAATAAATATATTTTTTTCTTTTAAAAAGCTTGTTACAGGAGACAAGAAGCAAAAAGAAATTACAATTGAAATAGACTAAAACAGTAGCGCTAAATCGTCTCGATCTGGGACTGACTGGTTACTTTCCAATGCTCATGGGGCCGCCCTTGAGATCATATTAACAGGGTGGCGCTACATGTCACATATTAAAGGCCTCTCTAAAGAGTATTAGGGAGCTTGATAAGAAATAAACAGTGCATTTAAATATATTTTTGTAATTATTCCCCTATGCTGAATAGGCTCCAGCTTTCTCCAAATCCTGAAGATGTTTTGGGGTGGAGCGGAGCCGTCCAGGGGGAAGAACCAAATCAAAATACTATCTAAAACCCACTATAATAGCAGGGAGCAGCTTATACTGAGCTACTAGACACACACACACTTTCTAGTTGTTAAACACTACCTTGCTACAAATCCGGTTAGCCAACTTAGACAGTACACCCCCTGGGCGGCTCCACCCTACATCACTCCACCCAATACCTAATTCAGAGCTTATACAACCTGGAGTGAGCACTGAATGATAATAATTATTTAAATGAACTATTAAAATGAAACAAAATTTTGTTCTTATCAAGCCCTACCTAACTAGAGCAGTGGTTCTCAAACCTCCATAAGACCCGACCCACCAAACACACCATATGTGAACATAGGAATAGCAATTAATGTTCAGCAGACTAATTGCCTCATCTGTATTCAGTGTTAAACAAAGTCATGGCCTGTCTGGTGGGCCTGGAGGAGAGGTTTGAGAACCACTGCTCTAGAAAGCCCTTCTTAAGACCCCTAAAGTGATACTTTACATTTTCAATTATTTTAAATCGAGTACATGTTAACTGCAGGTAAATTCATCAATAATCTGTTAATCAATAATCAGGCAATAATGCACAATATCAAAGAGCAGCTATGAAGGCTTCCAAGACAAAAGAAAGACATCCCCTAGTGGACAATATCAGTATTACATTTAACCAAGAGAACGTCAGACGTGCATCGAAAAACTTACCTTTAATGGACAAATGCCATGTCTAAAAGAAGCTAGGGTGTAATAAATACATGATTAAAACAACAAGCTCGTCTTCTTTGGGCCTTATCATTGGTCGGGATGCCATGTTTATAAGTGGGTATCACATGTATGGTCACTCTACAAAGCATAATGTTGTCCTGTTGACTGGACCCACAGTCACTAAGAGGTCACTGCAGAACAGGAAGTCAATACATGGACTTGAGTCACAATAAGACCTTGTATCCCTTTCTTCCGGATGTCCTCTTCTTCCTCACACTAACTATTTATATCTCATGAAGTTTACATTTAGATAAAATATCCATTTAGCTGTCTCAACCATAATAGGAAAGCTTCCTTCCTGTGCCCTTGCAAATACAATTACCGTATATACTAGAGTATAAGCCGAGTTTTTCAGCCCTTTTTTTAAGGCAAAAAAGGGCCCCCTCGGCTTATACTCGAGTATAACTTGAGGTTGAGGGGGGTTGAGGAGGGAGGATGGGGAGGTTAAGGAGGGAGGATGAGGATGGGGGGCTTGAGTAGGGAGGTTGAGGGGTTGAGGAGGGAGGTTGAGGATGAGGAGGGAGGTTGAGGATGAGGAGGGAGGTTGAGGATGAGGAGGGAGGTTGAGGATGAGGAGGGAGGTTGAGGATGAGGAGGGAGGTTGAGGATGAGGAGGGAGGTTGAGGATGAGGAGGGAGGTTGAGGATGAGGAGGGAGGTTGAGGATGAGGAGGGAGGTTGAGGATGAGGAGGGAGGTTGAGGATGAGGAGGGAGGTTGAGGATGAGGAGGGGGGTTGAGGATGAGGAGGGGGGTTGAGGATGAGGAGTGGGGTTGAGGAGGGTGATAAGGGAGGGAGGGAAGAGACACGGGGAGAGAGAGGGGGACACAGAGGGCACAAGAGAGACACAGGGGGCAGCACATTTCTCACCCTCGGCTTATACTCGAGTCACTCATTTTACCCAGTATTTTGTGGTAAAATAGGTGCCTCGGCTTATACTCGAGTGTATACGGTATATTAAAATAGTTGTGAGCCAGTTCGGAACCAGGACTTTATTTTCCTTGGAGATTTTTTATAAACATAATTAACCAGCCCAGTCTTAGAGGATAGTAACACAAATGTCCCCTCACCATTTATCTCTGGGGGCTGAGAAACGTTACTCGTCATTTGCGGTCATTCCACGGACTGCTCCTTTATGCCGCATCTGCAGGAATAAAAAGGGTTTAAGTCCAGAGCGAAAAATTAAGTAGAGATACAAAGGAACCTCTATATAAGCCACTAATCCGTTCCAGAGAGACAGACAAATATACAATCATGGGGTACTCATCTGAGAAAGAACTATACCTAAGTAGGTCTGGTCACCTGCTCAGACAGCAGCTTCTTTTATCCATGTGTGCCCTTCACAAGGAGAAATATCCTGTAGTATCAGTCTGATCTCACTCAATAGAGTGATCCAGCCCCAAAATACTAGGCAAATCTACCCTGGACAGGAGAAACCGCAAACCCCAGACATACATTTCGGCCTCTGTGGGCCTCGTCAGTGAGGTGCAGCTGTACACCTTAAGGCACAGTGAGCAAGGAGCCCACGTCTGGTTCTCTGGTGCCTTAGGTAGTTCAGCTACACCTCCTTGATGACGCCCAATTAAGGCCGAAATATACATCTGGGGTTTGCTGTTTCTCATGTTCCTGGTAGCATTGGCTGGTATTTTGGGGCTGGATCGCTCTTCTGAGTGGGACCAGACTGATATACTACAGGATCTCTCTCCCGGTGAAGGACACAAGTGGCTAAAAGAGGTTGCTCTCAGAGGTTAGTTCAATCTCTGATTGGGCACCTCTGACTTCGTGGTAACCTAGTGTGGCCCATGGATCTACATCAAATCCCAACTAATTCCCGGTCACCTCATCAAGTTCCCGCTGTGTCTCATCTTCCATCCGACGGATGTCCTCCATGGTGAGATCCACCCATCGATCCAACCAGCAGAAGAGTTGCCGGTGGAAGTTGGTAAAAAGGCGCTTCTCTTGCTGTGGAGAAGATTACAATGGGTGAGGAGGAGAGATTGTAGAGTGGATAGAGAATTAAACATATAAAATAAGGAGTGAGGTCCAGGAAATGAGAAGGAAAGAGGAAGGAGGAGAGGAGAGAACAGAGACGAAGGAGGAGAGGAAAGGAGAGGAGAGAACAGAGACGAAGGAGGAGAGGAGAGGAGAGAACAGAGACGAAGGAGGAGAGGAGAGAACAGAGACGAAGGAGGAGAGGAGAGGACAGAGATGAAGGAGAAAAGACAATAGGATTAGAGGGAGGGAGGGAGGGAGGGGAGGGAGGGGGGGAGGGAGGGAGGGAGGGAGGGAAATGGTGCAACTGTAGAAAATGCAGAGGCTGCTGCTGTGGGCACGGACCTTTTGGATGAATTTTTCTATTCTGCTCTGAAGGCCCCACCAGCGGAACTTCACTGTCACCAGCTTGTAGGCACACATGTGAGGACATGAGGGGTTGTTCGCCAGTTCTTTCTATAGAAACCAAGAGAAAAGGAATCTAGCGGGTCACCAGTTGAGATAGGACAATTGAGATAGACAGTAATTAAAAAAACAGGAACTTACCTGCCAATCCTTGGTTAAGGGCCCCCGGCCTGTCTTCACGGACTTGTAGATTTCAGGATCCTCAGACTCTTTGTAATCCTGATTGGAAGGACGGAGGTTAGCGCTAATGCTGCCATTGGAAATCTTGGGGCCCAGCACAAACGTAACTGCCAGGCCCCCCCTACCCAACACAGAAACATTTTCCCTATCTCCCATAGTCAGTCTTTATTTTACCTGCATATATACAGTCAGGTCCATAAATATTGGGACATTGACACAATTCTAACCTTTTTGGCTCTATACACCACCACAATGGATTTGAAATGAAACTAACAAGATGTACTTTAACTGCAGACTTTCAGCTTTTATTTGAGAGTATTTACATCTAAATCAGGTGAACGGTGTAGGAATTACAACAGTTTGTATATGTGCCTGCCACTTTTTAAGGGACCAAAAGTAATGGGACAATTGGCTGCTCAGCTGTTCCATGGCCAGGTGTGTGTTATTCCCTCATTATCCCATTTACAAAGAGCAGATACATGCTCCAGTGTTCATTTCAAGTGTGCTATTTGCATTTGTTGCTGTTAACTCGCAATATGAGATCCAAAGAGCTGTCACTATCAGTGAAGCAAGCCATCATTAGGCTGAAAAAACAAAACAAACCCATCAGAGAGATAGCAAAAACATTAGGTGTGGCCAAATCAACTGTTTGGAACATCCTTAAAAATAAATAACGCACCCGTGAGCTCAGCAACACCAAAAGACCCGGAAGATCATGGAAAACAACTGTGATGGATGACCGAAGAATTATTTCCCTGGTGAAGAAAACAACCTTCACAACAGTTGGCCAGATCAAGAACACTCTCCAGGAGGTAGGTGTATGTGTGTCAAAGTCAACAATCAAGAGAAGACTTCACCAGAGTGAATACAGAGGGTTCACCACAAGATGTAAACCATTGGTGAGCCTCAAAAACAGGAAGGCCAGATTAGAGTTTTCCAAACAACACCTAAAAAAGCCTTCACAGTTCTGGAACAACATCCTATGGACAGATGAGACTAAGATCAACTTGTACCAGAGTGATGGGAAGAGAAGAGTATGGAGACGGAAAGGAACTGCTCATGATCCAAAGCATACCACCTCATCAGTGAAGCATGGTGGTGGTAGTGTCATGGCGTGGGCATGTATGGCTGCCAATGGAACTGGTTCTCTTGTATTTATTGATGATGTGACGGCTGACAATAGCAGCAGGATGAATTCTGAAGTGTTTCGTGCAATATTATCTGCTCATATTCAGCTCATATTCAGCCAAATGCTTCAGAACTGAAGCATACTGCAAAAGCAACCAAAGAGTTTTTTTAAGGGAAAGAAGTGGAATGTTATGCAATGGCCAAGTCAATAACCTGACCTGAATCCGATTGAGCATGCATTTCACTTGCTGAAGACAAAACTGAAGGGAAAATGCCCCAAGAACAAGCAGGAACTGAAGACAGTTGCAATAGAGGTCTGGCAGAGCATCATCAGGGATGAACCCCAGCGTCTGGTGATGTCTATGCTTTCCAGACTTCAGGCTGTAATTGACTGCAAAGGATTTGCAACCAAGTATTAAAAAGTGAAAGTTTGTTTTATGACTGTTAATCTGTCCCATTACTTTTGGTCTCTTAAAAAGTGGGAGGCACATATACAAACTGTTGTAATTCCTACACCATTCACCCGATTTGGATGTAAATACCCTCAAATTAAAGCTGAAAGTCTGCAGTTAAAGCACATCTTGTTTGTTTCATTTCAAATCCATTATGGTGGTGTATAGAGCCAAAAAGACTAGAATTATGTCGATGTCCCAATATTTATGGACCTGACTGTAGTATGGCAATATTTTAAGGAGTATGTTTCAAAGAATTGAAAATGATAGCTCATCCTTACACCACTAGGGTTGTGGGGGCCCCTCACAAAACTACCTAATTCCCCCTCCTGTTAACAGCCCTGCTAATGGGGACTCTCAGAACCCTTATTATTATTATTATTGTCTTTATTTATATCGCGCCAACATATTCCGTAGAGCTGTACAGTGGTATTGTACAAGGCAAAAAACAAACTTAACACCTTATAAAGAATGGAGGGCCCTGTTTTTGAGCATATAATCAAATGCACATAGTGATTGTTTCCAAGACACGGACACACAATTGAAAACTCGCAAACTTACAATCTAAGATAGACTTCCACATCGGTGTCGTACTTACATCATTAGAAACGATGGAGCGGTCTGCAATATCAATAGGCACAATTTCCACATCCTTCCAGGTATTTTGGTCCAAACCATGCACCTTTAAGATAGAAAAGAATGCAAGAGATGAACAAAAGAGAGGGGAGCGTGAAGGTAAAGGCGGAGAGAAAAGGGAAGTAAAACTGAAAACAGAAGTCAGTAAAAAGAAAATTAAGCAATACCAGGACAGTCAGTGAGAGAAACAAACAATAAGAGGAGAGGAGAGAAAGTCAGCAAGAAGGAGCTAGAAAGGCATGCGTGCAGATAAAGGACAGTAGGAGGATCAGACAGAGACATGATGGCAGCCATAGTAGAGCAAGAGACATACAGGCAGCTAGAGGAGAGCTAATAAGATATATATATATATATATATATATATATATATATATATATATACACACATATACATACATACATACAGACACAGGACAGTAAGAGAAACACATGGAGACAGAGAGCAAGACGTGCAGGCAGAGGAGAGCCAGCAGACAGACCACTCACGTTATCCTTGTCTCCCAAATCTGGTTTATGCCACGTCTCAATCTTGATGAAGAAATCATCTTTCATGTACTCATTCTAAGGAGGAATGGCACACAGAAGTTGTACAGAGATACACAGACTGACCAGTAGAACATGTACACACTATTTATGAAGGGCACATTATTTATACACGCACATAAAACTAGAATGACAGGCTATTGTATTAACAGTGTAAGTAGTGGGATTACTGCTCATAATTCATAAACAAACAACGGAGACAGACTCCAACTCATAACTTGCATCAGTTAATATACAGAGACCCAAATCAATGCTCGTTTATATACTGAATATTGTGCACAAAAATATACTCACTGAGGCAAACAGACATATTCACGCACACAGTGAGAAGTGTATACACTTATTTAAACTTACCGTTACAACTGAGGGCATCAGAGAGGACAGGGGTGTGAGCAAGGGCGGCAAAGGAGAAAAAGAAAGAGGAACACAGGTCACGTCAGTTTGTTAAGGAACACTTATCAAATCAACACTATAAGGATATGCACAGCTACTTTTAAAAAGAAAAACAGAATGAATGCTTCTGATGAACCCTAGAGAGATCCATGATACGACAGTGCGTGAGTGAGAGGGGCTTTTACATTTCTGGACAGCAATACTTGCAGTCAATGATGCAAGCTGTCTGCTTCTGGGCATGTGCAAGAGGAAGGCTGAGGGTGTCAAATTCAGTGAGATTCAATTATTTCACAATTGCCCCATCCTTACTTCATCCCTCGTCCTCCCTCAACTGATTTTAAGCTCTCGGGAAAAGTTAACACACAATAAGATGGAATCCTCTATAGGTTTCACAGCTGCTAATAGTGTTAGTTTGTTACGTACTTCACAAACAAGTGCAGCTTTTCTTGAGGTCCTTTTAGTGTGAGTGGAGGTATAAGTCACACTTACTTGTGCGGCAGTAAGGATAAGCATTCCAGGCCTTCTCGTGAAACACCAGAGATCCTTCAGGTGCGATCATCTTAACGAAACTGGGCACTTTACTGCAATACACAGGTGGGTTAGTTAGAGCAAGACGTGGAACAGGAGAACGTGGCAAATACCAGAGGAGCTGGAGGAGGAGGAAGTGGAGTATTAAAGAAAAAGGAGCAACAAGAATAAGAAGGAAGAATAAAATCAGAATGGAAACCAAATGTGAATTGAAATGTAAGCTCTAAATGACTTGAGTACATGAAGTGTACACGGACCTCTGTAGATGGTATATTTTGTGTGTATATTGCCCTTTCTCTCCATTCCTCTCGTATGGTTCGTTCTTCAGGACTTCAATCCCTTCTCCACCTCCAGTGTTATCTTTACTGGCTTCCGCCACAGAGTAGAGTTGTCCGACCTGATACTGGGGACACAAAGGAGGAGAGGTATATAGACACACACACACACAACCCGCCATCATAACAGTGTTACTTCTGGTATCTAAGGATCTATTAGATCATATATTAGTACAGCCTCCTGGGCTGATACAATTACCACTGCAAGGCAATCTTGGCTGGTCAGGAAAAAAATAGAGCGACCTCCTAGGCAGATCCTGTCCCTGACACTGACACCAAATGGGGGTCGAGAGAAGCAGCTATGCTAGTCCCTAAACACTACATTTTTAAAAGTAAGTTTTAAAAGCTATGTTGGGGTTTCTTTCTTCAGATAATATTCAGTTATTAAGTAAAACAATGGCGCATGTACCATACATACCTCTTCCACTTTTAAGGGTAGAACAACACGGCTGCAAGAGAGAAACAGAAGATGACAAACAGCATTAGCCCCCTAGTTATGATGTCAAATACTACAACACACAGACTTTCTGTGACTACCCAGACTAAGAACTCAATCACTATTCAGCAAACATGTAAAGATTCCAATCCATTCAGACATAATAACCCCTCCCCCACCCACCTTATATTACTCCAAGAACCTATATAGTATTACCCAAACATGATGTTAATGACAACTCCCTACATATTATTGGCCACTCTGACATGTTACAGCCCCTTCCTTACACCTTATTGCCCTCTCCTTATATCTTATTGGCCATACTCTGGAAAATTATAGCCCCCTACTTATTACTCACTTCTCTTTATTGCTCCCTCCTTACACCAGTGCTTGACAAATGACAGCAGTTATTATTACTCTTTATTTATAAAGAACCCCTATTTTATGTAGCTCTCTCAAATATATATTTGTCTGGCTCCTATCTATCTTGGCTGGCCCCTAAGTTTCAGATAGATTAGTCACCCTCTGACACCTTAGACCAGTGCTTATACACTCCAGTCCTCAGGGCCCACCAAAAGGTCACATTGCAAGTACTTCTGTTTAACCACCTGCTGAGCCTCTGACTAACTCACCTGTGCTCAAGCAGGGATATACCCAAGATGTGATCTGGTGGTGGGGCCTGAGGACTGGAGTTGACAAACACTGCCTTAGACCCTATAGCCCACAATTTGACACCATATTTCTTCCTCTCCATATCTTATTGGTCATCCTCTGACACATTACTGCCCCCACCTATCACCTTATTGGTCACCCTCCGACACATTACTGCCCCCACCTAACACCTTATTGGTCACCCTCTGACACATTACTGCCCCCACCTAACACCTTATTGGTCACCCTCCGACACATTACTGCCCCCACCTAACACCGTATTGGTCACCCTCCGACACATTACTGCCCCCACCTAACACCTTATTGGTCACCCTCTGACACATTACTGTCCCCACCTAACACCTTATTGGTCACCCTCCGACACATTACTGTCCCCCACCTAACACCTTATTGGTCACCCTCCGACACATTACTGTCCCCACCTATCACCTTATTGGTCACCCGCTGACACATTACTGTCCCCACCTATCACCTTATTGGTCACCCTCTGACACATTACTGCCCCACCTATCACCTTATTGGTCACCCTCTGACACATTACTGCCCCCACCTAACAGCTTATTGGTCACCCTCTGACACATTACTGTCCCCACCTAACACCTTATTGGTCACCCTCTGACACATTACTGTCCCCACCTAACACCTTATTGGTCACCCTCTGACACATTACTGTCCCCACCTATCACCTTATTGGTCACCCTCTGACACATTACTGCCCCCACCTAACACCTTATTGGTCACCCTCTGACACATTACTGTCCCCACCTAACACCTTATTGATCACCCTCTGACACATTACTGTCCCCACCTAACACCTTATTGGTCACCCTCTGACACATTACTGTCCCCACCTAACACCTTATTGATCACCCTCTGACACATTACTGTCCCCACCTAACACCTTATTGGTCAGCCTCTGACACATTACTGTCCCCACCTATCACCTTATTGGTCACCCTCTGACACATTACTGCCCCCACCTAACACCTTATTGGTCACCCTCTGACACATTACTGCCCCCACCTAACACCTTATTGATCACCCTCTGACACATTACTGTCCCCACCTAACACCTTATTGGTCACCCTCTGACACATTACTGTCCCCACCTAACACCTTATTGGTCACCCTCTGACACATTACTGCCCCCACCTAACACCTTATTGGTCACCCTCTGATACATTACTGTCCCCACCTAACACCTTATTGGTCACCCTCTGACACATTACTGCCCCCCGCCTAACACCTTATTGGTCACCCTCTGACACCTTACTCCTCCCCTTACACCCTATTGCTCCCCTGTCACTTTACTGACGCTCCGTGATACGTTATTACCGATTTCCATACAAATTAATAATTAATTAACAAAAATACATTATTACGTCTCCCATACACCTTGCCTCTTCCATAGCCCGTTTCAGCCTCTCCCTGGGGGTTATTGATCCATCCGTATACAATTTTACCCACTCCTGTTACAGTATCGCCCACCTATGACACACCCTGCAGGCCTCCCACCTCTCTCCCAGGCCTCCCCTTTTCAGCTGGCCGCCCCCAGTCCTGACCGGCGGATACCCTATGCCTTGCCCTATCCTGCATCTCTGTCTCACTCACAATTCCTTGATCAGGACCATCTTCTCCTGCCTCTCTCCGTCTCTCTACCCCCCTGTAACACAGGCCGGAAACCGGAAGTCAGATCGCCTAGGCTGGGAGGAGGGACACATGCTTCTTCTACTTCCGGGTGGCGGCCGGCACCTGTGACGTAACAAAGACGCGACAAGAATATGAAAAGGCTCTATGTAAGTAGCGCCGCGTGCTGGTTGCTAGGAGACCAATGACAGGTCACTATTACTGGGCCTGAGTCACACAGTGATTACACAGGAAGGGAGCATAGGCTAGGCAGGAATAATATTGAATACACTTAGTAATGGCAGTAATGGCTTTGAGAGGGTGATTATAGTGTCATAGTATATTTACCAGAGGTATATATGGCAGTTAGAGTTTAATGGTGGCTGTCAAGTACCTTTACTAGGGACAATTGAGGTTTGTGACTAATTTACTGGGGATATATATTGTTATTAGAGCCAATTATTACTTAACTAGATGCTATGGAATACACTTGGTAATGGTTTTAGTTGTAATTATGAGTTCCTTGTAGAATGATTATGAATATATATGGATGTTAGGGGTAATTATGATTTCTAAGCACATTCATTATGAATGGATTATACTGTCAGGGGGTAATTCGATCTACTAATACACCCAGTAGTGGCAATTTATGGTTTCAAAGTAATTTAGTTACTTGGTGCATGTAGTAGTTGTTATGGAATACACTTGGAGCCTCAATTCAATTTGGAGGGTGCAACTGGCGGGATGTAGGCTGTATGTCTGCGGGCTCGCAGCGCGCTCGTGGTACATTGCTATTCAATTCACCTAGACCGCAAGTTACAGGACGCAACCCTAAGCCCGTAAACCATCTTTGGGTACGCAAGCTGTAAAGGGGTGGGACGAGCCGTGCTCGTCTGTCAATAACCAAAAAGCGTTCTAGCCGAATATGATTGACAGTAGGAGCTGATACATTTGCGTCCCACACGCCCATGCGTTGACTGTGTTGTATTTTCTTTACAAAGTAGCACGCAGGTCCCGGAGTTGGAGGTTAGGTTCTATTGGAGAGATTTGAGAGAGGTAGTTTGCGATTTTATTGATTTATATTCTATTTCATACAGATTTACACTTAATACTTGCTTACAAATATTTACAAATTACACATATTTGCAATACACATAGTTTAAGGAACACACATAGAGAGATATATAGTTTGGTCACGCCCCCCATCCCCCACAACCCATCTCCTACACCCTATCCTCCAACAGTTACTAATAACACATAGCACACACAGACGTATATAGTAAAATAATATATATATTTTTTTATTCCTATTTTAATTTTGGGATATAACGGAGAGAGGAGGGTGAGGAGTGGAGAGCTGGGGAGGAGAAGAGGAGAGTGGAGCAGGAGAGAGAGAAACGAGAGGTGGCCATGGGGAGTAGAGGTGGGGTGGAGGAGAGGAGGAGAGTTTCATTTAGGAAAATCACCCAGGTTCTAGCTTAGATGTCAGATAGTTAGGAATGAACACATAACAATTTATTATTCATCATACTAATGACAAATACCTTTCTTTTCTATCTTTTAGCATCCAGGAGGAGGTCTGGGTCCAGTGGTGAGCCAGAGATGGGGAGCCGGCTGCAGAGGATTTGGGCCCTGTGGCTAGTCGGAGGAGGACATAGGCGCTGCACAGATGTTTGTGCCTTCTCAACAGCACTCCTAAGTGACAATCACAATATTAACATAATCTAGCCTGGCTACAGAGGCTTGGATCTTGGCCTATGTGATGGTGATATTTTGTATGCAGATGGCTACCCCCCATCGCATTGTCCATGATCCTCTTCGCTGTGGACACGTAGGGTTCTGTTAAACATGTCACTAATTGATGGTCCACTAATTGATGCTCACTGAGGAATTCTGTTGAGAAATTATGCTGCGGTCCCTATGTTTTTTTCAGGTTTTATCTTTTAGGTTGTCTTTTTTTCTTCCCATTTTTTCTTTTAGGTACAATTTCGGTCCATGAAGGCATCTTCTGCATCTGCAAGCATTGTGGAGGAAATGTATGAGGTGTAAGGTTTTCCCAGTGCCTCTCAGGTAGACATTCCTTCAACGACAGCCCCCCCCTTAGCATGTAGCTCCCACAATCTTAAAGCTATCATATAGCCAGATATATCAGACATGATTGTTGTTAGCTAAAATGTAGACTAATACCTCTGTGGCAGTGGACTTGCAAAGTCTCACAATGGCATGTTAATGACAGCCAGTATTAATATTTGCACCAGTGAAGCATGTGATCCTGACCTCAATATCGGTCTGAGAAAGATCATTGGGTCTGATGTAAGTGACAGTGACTCTAGCTGCTGACATTTGTGTCCTCTCCATATTAATGGGTATTTTCCCATATCTCTCATTATTGTTATTTTATTTTTTTTATCCTCCTCCGCCTTTTTTTCCGTTTACCATTTTTTTTCAGATTTTTGTCACAACACTGTATGTGTGAAACTGGATTGGATTACACAGTCCAGAGGTTGAATCATCTGTTTCATTGAGCAGATCTAGACAAGTTGTAAGTGCTATGCACATTAATGGTTTCATCAATTAAATGGAGTGATTTCTGATGATCCTCTTTTTCATTAGATTCCGGTTGCAGAGGTGTAGTGACCACATGTGTCCCTGGTAAGTGCTATGCATCATGCTTATTCTAGACTATCACATTACACCCTGTAGGTATCCCCCCCCCCCCCCCAAGCCTCTTGCTCTCTCAGGTCCCACCTACACCACATCCATGATATTAATGCATAGTCTAGTACATTTCTGAATTTTTGATTGTGGTCTGTGTATAAAATAAAGCTTTGTTATACTATTCTAACCATGTCAGTGTGTTTTCAATGGTTAGGGTTATGGGACATCAACATGTATCACATTAGTGTCACATTCCTATATATGTAAACTAATGAGCACTAGTTAACATGCAATAGATCAATACATATCAAAAGAATCATAGTCATAATAGCCTTAGATATCATATAATACTAAATATCAAATATAATAATAATAAAGGGTTAATACACAGGCCAAGTCCAATTATTGATTCTGTGGAGTATGAACATTGCACCGAGTGCCTGATAGAAATATGACAGGTGTGACTGGAGTGGGTTGCCAGTTCCTTCTCTAGTGGACTGTGATTTGTCTGACCTGTCTGCTATGACGTGCCCACCTACATAGTATAGCTCACAGCTTCATTGCAGTACACAAGCCCCTTCACCACTTAGCAATGTATAAGGGGACCAGGGGGACATACACCACACTAATCTTCTCTAGCCCATCAGGAGGGGCCCAAAAACACATGGAGGATGTGCAGAGGCATGTGTATCAACAGCCAACTCATTTCCATCAGTGGTAATCTCCACTACGCCCATCCTGGAAAGTTGCACGCCATTGCTGGTGGCCATGTGCCAAGATGTTTAGCCATTCCCATTTTGTGACCTTCCATTATGTTCTGCTATTCATCAATTAACATTGGTGTGGATTGCTAAGTGGTGGTGAAGGGGCATGTGTAGCTGTAGGAAGCTGTAAACTATACCATGTAGGGCCGGTGTAGGGGGGCAGGTGAAAGCAGAGAGGTCAGACAAATCACAGTCAACTAGAGAAGGAACTGGCAACCCACTCCAGTATCATTGGCATGCAAACCTTATAGAACAGCACAGGCAGAGACCTTGCTAAATGTGATGCAGTCCATAGGGTCACAGAGAGTTGGACACAACTGAAGGACTAAAAGACAAATAATATAATGTTCACCGGGTTCTTGATACATGGCCACTATTGGTGTTCCCAAATGTAGATGTGATGAGTGAGATGTATATCACATGGTGTTTGTATGTTTAGGGGCCACATTATAGCTTCTGTGAGTGAGAAAGGGGTAATATGGCAGCCATTTTTATGTATATGTGTTGCAATTTAATGAGGTAGTGTGTCAGCGAAACACCCCGTGGGGTGTATCCCATTGTGATTGGCTGATGGCAATAAAGCCTTCTGATTGGTTTAAATAAAGATTGACAGGTGCGTTACATATTTGCATATGCATGACCATTCCAACATATGACAATCAAAATATTTTTATTATTTACATATTTAATCCTTGCGGATTGTTGTGCAAGTAATTTTAATGCCTTCCATTGCTTTTGCGATATTTTTAAGTCCCTTGATGTGTTTTTATTGTGTTTTATAGTGTTACAGGTTAGTCTGTAAGCCCTTTGTGAGTCCTCCTTGAAACCCGTAACTTGTGCAGAAGTTTTTTTTGTCCTTTCCCCTTTCAAATGTGCCAGCAGTGGCGGCGACCACCCGCTAGATGCGCTGCCGATTTTCATTGCTGATTCCATAGATTTAGGGTTAGGTAAACTGTTAGGGTTAATTTCAGTGATAGGGTAACCTTCTAATGTTACAACTTGTCTGAAATATTGGCATTGCTGCAAAATGTCTGCAGCGCCATCTAGCAGCCACTTGCTGGCGCTGGTGGCGATTTTTAAATGGGTTAGATCCATTTTTTTTTGTAGTGTTACACATGTATTCAATTGATTTGATTCAAAATATTACGTATCTCACTCGAAATGGTTTGGTCATTACAGAACCTATTTCCCTTAGTACCCTTAGATGTATTCCATCAGGACCTGGGCTTTATAAACATTTAATTTTGTCAGCGGCTTTCTAACCATTGCTAACAAATTATTTAATAGTGGTAGTGCAGCCCCATTTTCATTGTAGTGTCCTAATCATTGGTGCCTTTCTTATGTATACAGAAAGCAATAATTTAATTATATTATTTGTCTTTTCCCGGTCACTATTTATTTAGCAATTTACCGGTTTCACATTTTAAGGTTTCAGTATTTTATTTTCTAGACTTCTTTCCATTAATATATTTTTAAAACGTTTAGCGTTAGTTTTACTCTTCTTTGTAATTCACTTTGCATTTTCTATTTTAGCCAGTCTAATACCTTTTTTTATGAGACTTGTTATATTTCTTACAAGAAAAGCTGCATCCATTTCCTGTATAATTTAAATGTCTGCTTATTACTCCTTATCTTGATCATTATTGATAAGCCACGTGGAATGTGATTTACTCTTTTTACTTTTATTGTCACATTGTATAAGCTGATAAGTATGTAAATATAGTAAGGATTTATATGTTATCCATTTTATTTATGCAGCAGTTAGACCATTAAAAGTTGTCCTTTTAAAATTTCTCCTAGTGTAGATTACCAAGCAGTGCTGGATAGATGAATAGACTTGTAATATGCTCACCTCGGTTTACCTCAGTGTTTATGAGGTATTTAATCACAAGATCTGTATGGTGTCTTGTCATCTATCAGTAACTGCAGCTCTTGATGGAGATACTGTTGTCTATGGATGAGCAACCAGTCTCATAGATGACTATATTGGTGGTTTTATAACTAATCTTAAAATAAGAATGCTATATATATATATATATATATATATATATATATATATATATATTTACACACCTCATTTTGTGATAACAGCTCACAAACTGGTTGAGAGAATAATAGCTTTATTTATAAAACACAATCAAAATGTTGTGTAAAATTTAGATCCAATTCCAGGATCTAAATATACAAATAGTGTGTTATGAGCACTGCCACCATTGCAGACACTTATCAGAAACCAGGGCGGTACATCACTGAAGAAGCCGTGGAATTGTCAGAGAAACGCATTTGATTTTTATCTGACAAAAATAATTGTTTTTACAACTTTACTATTTATATATTTAGATCCTGGATTTGATTCTCGATTTTACCCAAAAATGTGATTGTGTTTTATAAATAAAACTATTATTCTGTCAACTAGTTTGTGAGCTGTTATCACAAAATGAGGATGTGTGTGTGTATATATATATATATATATATATATATATATATATATATATATATATATATATATATATATATATATTTAATGTCATGCCCAGAGCCTGACTGGACTGTTTTAGACTATGGCCTAGGTCTGACTGGCCAGAGTTTCCCTGTTTTTATCATTATGGTTACGTATTTCTAAGTGCTTATGGTTAAACTATGATTACACTGTTATACTGTATGTATGTTTGTTTATGTATTATGTTTCATGTTATAGGAATTGTTGTAAAAAACGTATTAGATATTCTGCAGGCTATTGCAGACTGTAGTCTATAATCCTTGTACATACACTTCAAGATTACAGTAAATGGTTATCGTTAATACAATCACCAGGACGAGATTAAGAGCCTGAGCTCATCAAATGTACAAGGTTTCCCAGTAAGCAGGTGCAGCCTATTATGTTACAGTGTTGTTATGTGGTGATAACTTACTCAGCCCCACCTGAATATAATCACCAGGATAAGATTAAGGCCTGACCTCATCAGATGTATAGGGTTTGCCAGTAAGCAGGGACAGCCTATTATTCATGGATGGGACTTAACTGTGATTGGCCACCCCGTGTGCCAGAATATTGTATAAAATGTGTCAATTAATAAAGGTTTGACAGTTGTGTCTGTACTTAAATAAACAAGGTGTAAGTGTCAGTCTGTGAATTAATTCTAAGGGATTATATGGTTTTCTTGAGATCCTGATCTGTGGATTCCTGTGTTTGGTCCATCTTCTGCTATCAGAGCTGTACAAGGACCGTACAATTCTGCTGGATAGGTTTGAACCAGGTTCTTACCAAGTCCAATTGAAGTAGCAGATCATGACATATACCAATCTTATTGTTAAGATTAGTTATAAAACCACCAATATAGTCATCTATGAGACTGGTTGCTCATCCATAGACAACAGTATCTCCATCAAGAGCGGCAGTTACTGATGGACGACAAGACACCATACAGATCTTGTGATTACATACCTCATAAACACTGAGGTAAACCGAGGTGAGCATAGTACCATTACAAGTCTGTTCATCTATCCAGCACCACTTGGTAATCTATACTAGGAGAGCCTGCACTTTTTCTCTACCCCCCTCTTATTTTTTAGTGTTATCATCGGACATTATAGTGAACATGTCCTACTAAAAGCAGCGGCCTCCCTATATATACTTATTTATAGAGACAGTGGTTACATTGACTTGTACTAGTCCCACCAGGCTCACCAACGTAAAGGAATTGTTTACATTCAAACCTTATCTCTAACTACACAACCGACATTGGTGTACGTGTGATATTCTAACCCAAGCGCCATAGCCACCATTGGGACTCTGTACCAATAATCTATTACAACCTTCCAAATTAGCTTCTAGTCATGATAATCATCTCACCATGTTCCGCAAATTTACTGCTAGCAATTGTAGATCTCCCATTTTACCTGGCAAGTTTTTTGCATACACTTTATGTTACTATGTCTTTGTAAGTTTGAAGTACTTGCAACTGTATTGGAGATGCTTACCATGATCTCCCTATCTACTATCGACTATACTAACCCTCCCCTTCTCCATCAGTACCTAATTTATTCTTATGTTCTTTATACTATATACCCTATTACATCTATCTAGTTCCTCACCACTCCTACTAGTTTAAATACCTCCTCAGCATTTCTACCATGTTCTCCCCTAACACATAAACTCCCTCTTCATTAAGGTGCAATCCATCACTGCTATAGATATTGTATCCAACAGAAAAGTCAGCCTATTGCTCTGAAATCCCAAGAACCTTCTTCGTGCACCACTTTGTAACATCCCTAACCTCCTTCTGTCACACTGGATAGCACGTGGCACTGGTAGAGTTTTGGAAAATACTAATGATCTTGTTTCCTAGATCAATAACATCATATTTTTAGGACACTCCATCTTACACTTACTTTGTCATTGGTACCAATATTTACCAGGACCACTATGTAATTTCCAGCCTGTCCCAATAATTTATCAACCCCAATCAACAACATGCTGAATCTGAGCACCCAGGAGACTGCTCTATCTGGCACTCTGGCATTTGAGAATGGACATCCCCAATATCTGGTAAATCTGTTGGTGCTTGCCAACTCAGAAAAGGCTGCCTCCTCCCGTTCCCTCCCCTTGTAACTGGAACCCAGATAACTCCCTGAACATTCTCAGTAGCCCAAACTACATCCTCCAGCTAGGCTCAATGGTCACCAAGCTAGGTCCAGCTAGGCTAATGATCATCAAGTCCCTTTCCAGAAAAGTAATTATCCTCTCAAGTTCTCCAATTTGAGATTGAAGAGTAATATGCTCACACCTGCACATACAGTGGATATAAAAAGTTTACACACCCCTATTAAAATGTCAGGTTTCTGTGCTGTAAAAAAATGAGACAAAGATAAATCATTTCAGAACTTTTTCCACCTTTAATGTGACCTATAAACTGTACAACTCAATTTAAAAACAAACTGAAATCTTTTAGGTGGAGGGAATAAAAATAAAAATAATATGGTTGCATAAGTCTGCACTCCCTCTTATAACTGGGGATGTAGCTGTGTTCAGAATTAAGCAATCACATTCCAAATCGTGTTAAATAGGAGTCAGCATACACCTGCCATCATTTAAAGTGCCTCTGATTAACCCCAAATAAAGTTCAGCTGCTCTAGTTGGTCTTTCCTGAATTTTTCTTAGTCGCATTCCACAGTAAAAGCCATGGTCCACAGAGAACTTCCAAAGCATCAGAGGGATCTCATTGTTAAAAAGGTATCAGTCAGGAGAAGGGTACAAAAGAATTTCCAAGGCATTAGATATACCATGGAACACAGTGAAGACAGTCATCATCAAGTGGAGAAAATATGGCACAACAGTGACATTACCAAGAACTGGAGCTCCCTCCAAAATTGATGCAACCATATTATTTTATTTTTATATTTTTTCTTCCCTCTACCTAAAAGATTTGAGTTTGTTTTTCAATTGAGTTGTACAGTTTATAGGTCACATTAAAGGTGGAAAAAGTTTTGAAATTACTTATCTTTGTCTAATTTTTTTACAGCACAGAAACCTTACATTTTAACAGAGGTGTATAGACTTTTTATATCCACTGTAGGTATGGACCCCGGAACAGTAGCTCCAAAAGTGAAAACAAAAGACAGGATGTACATTGGTTGAGGTTGTCACTAGACTGACTCATGATTATAATTTACAATTTTTGCCACCCCAAAATGACAACACCTTCTAGGCCTAGACATGCCCATGGTTGTGATATGGTTGTGATACTCGTAAGCTTCTGGACGTGAACATCTTATATTAAACAGAGACATATTTTTCTTTTTCATTTGTTTATTGTGTAGGAGAAGGTACATTTACATGTATCTTACAGCATTATAAAAGGGCCAATCCATTTATTGTCAGGTAGATTTAAATTATCTTAGCAGCACAAATGTTAAACCACAATCAGTCCGTGTTTTCATAGACTCTGAACATTGACCACATATAATAAGTACTGATAATGATACATAACACACAGTCAGCACAGCAGGGTCATTTTGCTTACTTAGCCTAAATTGTGATAAGATCAGTGATAAGATAAGATCAGCTTTGTAAAAAGGGTTTAGACCTATTTATTATTTGCTTCTCTAAAAAAGGTTTGTACAAGCTGTATATCCATCTAAATCAATTATGTGTATAGCCCTTCATTTAATGTTTTGGTGTTTATATTGCTAATAACAATATAAGAATGGAGTATCAGTAAGACACAGAGAGAGATACAGTTATGGCATGGCGACCTCACATGATCACTATGGCGTCATAAGATAATTACTTAATGATTTAACTTACTGTTATGTTTATTGTAATCTAACCAATAAATTATAGTAGGAGTTGATACGTTTATTGTTCTAATTATACAAAATAAATTCCTACCTATAGATAAAAAGAAGGGAACTCTCAAATGTACTATTTATATTGTGGGTAGGTCACCCAGGGACATATGCAGCATTTTGGCCTAAAACATGCTCATATGTCTCATATGCCCTAACGTGAAGAGGCAGCTTGACTACATGGAAATGAAGAATCTAGAAAGTGTCTAGTAGCCAGTTAAAGAGACTGCATTTTCTTATAGGGGATGGAAAAGCTTTTGGAAAAAGTGCTTCCCTTTTAAAATTGCTGCCGTTATTTAAGTTATGATTTTTTAAAGTTAGTTACAGCCTCGTCCTTATTAGCTAAGCAGTTTCTTTTGGGAAGAAATCCGTGGCTATACAAGCAGTCAATTCAAGCTGTCAATTAGTCAATTCTTGATCGATTTAAAAATTGTAAACAATATTTCCACATGATTTGTCATCCTATGTGTGATAGTGCAGAGTAAACATGGTAACACTTTGCAAATAGCCATATAAAATAAATATAGACAAGGAATTTCCTCATTCCAAATCGACTACCGATATGGAGATTCAACACAGTGAGATGTCTAAAGCGTAAAGACCTCAAATTAATTTTTTATGGTGAAAATGTTTCTTTTTTGTCTGGAACTATATACTTAAGAAAAAAGTGATAATTTCATATACTTTTCTATTGGCTGATATATTTCTGCTAGTCCTTTGTGTTTATGTTGTTTGCTTACGTGGTAACCAGTCATTCCAAGAACTGCATTCAAGAATTTATTCTGAGAGGTATTCCATGTTTACCATTGGACCTGGATAAACCTTCTTTTCAGTAACTGTTTTCATCCAGTGTGAAGCTATAGAGGGATGCCTGTTGATTTAACATACAAAAGTTGTATTGTGTCTAGACCTTTAATTATCCTATTAATGCAAAAGTGAGCTTATTCATAATGTTTCCAGATATTACCCAACCAGGATGCTTGTCTCTGTTGAGTAATGTTAGGTTTCCCTCTTTACAAAACTTTTGTTTATACCCCCTTGCTGATGTCAATGACGTCAGATTTATTTTTGAAGTAAACCTATGACATGTCCCCTTATGTTCAGTTTGTCAGGTAGTGTCCCCCTTGAATGCAGTTGTCTGTTTCCAAAATTTCTGATCTCTGGATCAGAGTTTTCCTTTCATGATATCAAACCATCCAGTTGTTTCTATTGTTTGAGGTGCATTTTATTAGGATGTCCATATATTTGGTGAAGAGGATGATGTTTGGTTACCCTATAATTCTGTATCTCAATGACTAAGCTGTGCATGTATTACCATTTCACTCTAGACTGGGGTTACCTGTATGATTGAGTGTATTTGCTTGTTTGTACCGACACTCTCTTTGGTTGGGATATGTTTTTGGTTTCTTGAATCCATAGTCAGAAAGCATTTCTAATATTTTAGGTCTTTTGGTCCTCTTGTAGCTCTGTGCTAGTATTTGCTCTTCTTATATGTTGAGCTGGAGTACTTTCTGTTAAACCTAGCATTTCTAACCCACTTTAATGATTAACTTATTTAAAAAGATAATAATAATAAATAATAATTTTCAGATTTGTTGGAGCTCCAAGCAGTGGGTATCTCTGTTGATGGCATGGATTAAGTTTCCTTGTAGCTCGGGCAAGAGATTCTTTGAGATTGGGTTTGATTTGGTTCAGTTGCAGCACTAGATTTAAGCTATGTAGGGAATGTGTGTTTGGTTCACTTGTATTCCACTTGTACATTTGTGATATTTATGGTATCTGCAAGGTAAAGACTTAGATGTCATAAAGGAACTTGAGGTCCATATCCTTCAGTCTTCTCTGACATTCAGCATCAAATGCTTCACTCTGTTGTTTTGTGAAATGATTCTTCCAATCACCAACTTCACCTAAAATAGAGAAGCAGATGACAGACCAGGTATCATAACATGGTTATACTTTGCAAGACTCCATTGTGATAGGGCTTGAAAGGGAAAACTATGTAAGACTACAGCATTGGTTAAAACTCCATTATAACTTTTTAAAAGTCTTATCATCTGGCATGTTTCCACCACTTTCTAAAGAAAAAAGTTTGCAGTGGGTTTTCATATCTCACCTTTCCTCATAAACGGTGAGCAGGATTGGTCCATCACGGTGGCTGGCATACTGCTGTAATTTGCCATTGGATTCTCCTTCATGGATTGGAAGGAGGTATGCTTGTATATCTTCTCCAGTTTTTCTTCTGATAGATCCTTCTCCAAAAACTTCATCACCCTCCTGATCTCACGTCTTGGATCCTGGCAAGAGATTTAGAGTGATTTATTCGGAAGTCATTGACTGAAATATGCCACCCCATTCCTTTCTAATGTAACCATCTCACCTGTTTCATATCCTCGTAAAACATGTACAGTATTCTGTGTTTGTCTTTGGCTTTCCACCAGCCAATCACATGGTCAAACCAATTGCCCCAGGCCACTGTGAGAATGAAGAGTTTGTATTACGTCATTGCTCTTGCATAGGCTGTGTGACCTATAACTAAACTGTTCGCTCTCCGCGCTTTTGCAGTTGTTCTTTGAGTAGGACCTTATTGATGCTCTGCCTCTTTGTTACTGTACAGAGTAATTGTATTGTCTGTTTTTTGTGCATAATAATATGTACGGTATATAATTAGGCTTTATGTGCAATTATGCTGGGTGTTTTACATATTTTGATCATAAAAGTATAAACATATAATTTTGATATACTTTGTGTAGATAAATTGTTCAGGTTTTGCAAGTATTCGGTAGGCAGACATGAACAAATGTGTTGTTAGCCTTCAGCAACACTTCTCAAGATAAAGTAACCAATACATTGATGTTTGATTGTGTTACAGGTAATCAACTAGAAAATGCACGACTTTCAACTTTTTTTCTGCACTTTGTATTGTACAGAAATAATTGGATTTACGGTCTGTTTTTTCCTAATATAACCTACCATAACCTATAATGTACTCAACAAGTGAAAATATTATCTGACCCTGCACAAGCATATATATGTTTTTTCTTTTTTATTTTCTTATAGGGCATCTTTAATGTGGCCCAAATGGCCCACCTTTAGAAAGTCTCCACTATGAGCAAAAATGTTGATTTATTTGCGGTTTCAATATAATTTAATATTTTATTATGAGCACAAGTTAATTAGTTAATTTGCACCCTGATTTTAAACCTTACTATTAATTCATGTTTGAGTGTCCATGTATTGAAACCTTGAGCCCTATTCAATTCCATACTCGTAACTTGTAAATATACTTGTTTTCAACTGCAGAAGCTTTTTTTTGTACGGTTACTTAGCTATTCCATGCACACGTAATTTTACTTAATATTACTGATAATGTGAAAAATATACATATTTTATTGAAGGATAGTTATCATATGAAGCCATTTATTATCACATTGTTGTTTGGCTCATTTTTAAGTCATAATGATAACAGAAATCTCCCAAATAGCCCTGATCACAAGTTTACATACCCTTGAATGTTTGGCCTTGTTACAGACACAGAAGGTGACACACACAGATTAAAATGGCAGTTAAAGGTTAGTTTCCCACACCTGTGGCTTTTTAAATTGCAATTAGTGTCTGTGTACAAATAGTCAATGATTTTTTTAGCTCTCACGTGGATGCACTGCACAGGCTAGATACTGAGCCATAGGGAGCAGTAAAAAATTGTTAAAAGACCTGCGTAACAAGGTAATGGAACTTCATAAAGATGAAAAAGTCTATAAAAACATACCCAAAGCCTTGAAAATGCCAGTCAGTACTGTTCAATCACTTATTAAGAAGTGGAAAATTTGTGGATCTCTTGACACCAAGCCAAGGTCAGGTAGACCAAGAAAGATTTTAGCCACAACTGCCAGAAGAGTTGTTCAGAATACAAAGAAAACCGACAGGTAACCTCAGGAGAAATACAGACAGTGTGATTGTTTCAAGGAGCACAATACAACGATACTTGAACAAAAATGAGTTGCATGGCTGAGTTGCCAGAAAGAAGCCTTTACTGCGCCAATGCAACAAAAAACACTGGTTACAAAATGCCCAACAACACCTTGACACGGCTCACAGCTTCTGGCACACTGTAATTTGGAGTGACAAGTATTTTTTTTTTTTTGGGGGGCGTGGGGGGTGAGCTCTAAAGGCATGGGGAATCTTGTGAAAATTGATGTCAAGATGAATGCAGCATGTTATCAGAAAATACTGGCAGAAAATTTGTATTCTTCTGCATGAAGGCTGTGCATAGGATGCTCTTGGACTTTCCACATGACAAGGCCAAGTTCACCCTCCTGTGGTTACAGCAGAAAAAAATGAATGTTCTGGAGTGGTCATCACAGTCTCCTGACCTCAATATCATCAAGCCATTGTGGGGAGATCTCAAACATGCAAGACGACCAAAGACTTTGCATTACTTGGAGGCATTTTGCCAAGACGAATGGGCAGCTATACCACTTGCAAGAATTAGGGGCCTCATAGACAACTATTACAAAATACTGCACGCTGTCATTGATGCTAAAGGGGGCAATACACAGTATTCAGAACTAAGGGAATGTAAACTTTTGATCAGGGCCATTTGGGTGATTTCTGTTATCATTATGATTTAAAAAGGAGCTAAACAACCATGTGATAATAGATAATAAATGGCTTCACATGATCACTATCCTTTAGGAAAATAATTTTTTTTGCATGATCAGTCATATTTTCAAAATAGATGCCAAAATTTCAAAATTTCTGCCAGGGTATGCAAACTTTTGAGCACAACTGTAGCTCACTTGCAACTCGTAATCACATTTCTTGTCAGTAAAATAATAGAGACAGTTTCAAGTGATTACTTGTAAAATGTGTTTTTTCTGAATTATAATAAACACATGTGTACTGGGGTCTTTGTTACTCCTGAAGTTAATATCTGTTATATGAAGGTGTATTATTGCCAATATTTTATGATGACTTAAGATGATTCAAAAATATTAATTAAAAAAATATTTTTACATTTCACATTTGTACCTATAGGAATGTTAAGAATTAATTTCCATTACACTTACAAGTTTTGTAATGCTTTTTAGTACTGTACTTTCTTTTTAACTGACAGGTTTTGACAGATGTCCGCAAGGCTTTTATACCATTTGCCGGTACTCTTCAGTGCTCGTAAATATTTCTTCTAAAATCTGGAATAATTCTGAGTTGTGAGGGCTGTATAAATTAAGAATTGATTCACCTTTGATTGAATATCAATGGAACTCAACTTGTAAGATTAGGAGAATGGGTTGTTCTAGAGCAAAAATGTCATAATTACTAATACATAGATAAGTAAAATGACTGACCATTTACTAATGGCGTAACTTTATGAAATAGAGAATTGAATAGGGCCCTATGTCTATATCCCAGTCTTGTCCCGTCACTCATCTTGTCCAGGAGCACGGTAAATATAAGGTATTCCTGTGGGATGCAGAAACAATAAACAAATGCATAGACCTTGTCATCCATGGTGATAGTTTATCTTTGGATCTGAGACTTCAGGCTATATGTGATTAAAAACATTTATTTGTTATTTTTCAATACACCACTAGTGTGTGCTTCATACTTTTGGTACGTGTGGACAGTACAGGTATACCCCGTTTACAGCTGATTCACTATAGAGCGTTTTTTCCTGCCAGACCCCTTTTAATGCTAAACCCCACTATAACACTGTTTTTGCCCGCCAGATCCCTTTTAACGCTCTGATTTTCTATAGCACTGCCTCACTATAACGCTGTTTTTTCGTGCCGGACCCCTTTAGAGCTGTTTCGCTTAGCACTCCTTTTGCCTGGAACCCATCTGCAGTGTTAAACAAGGTATAGCTGTACATTGTTTAAGAGTAATGCATGGTTCTGCTAAGTTGAAGGAGTTGTCTTTTTATGCAAGATTACTTGAGTTTGTCTAGACACATACTTTCCCCATGCAGGAAGCGATCTGCATATTGATCCCAGGTACCAGGGTCTGGTTGTGTTTTGTTCATCTTATCAAAGTAGTAATAAGACACAGCATTATCCTTTGCATTTCTAGCAACATATATCACCTGCAGAAAGAGGGAAAATGGTTAAGTCTGCTTTATCCACTCATTTTAGTTACCATCTCTCTGTATAGCTAGATCAGACACTCTCCTCTCTTTTTTTACACATTTATTATACTCACGATATCTGTGCACATTCTGTGTTTGTTCCACCTTTTTTATTATTTCTCACACTAGGTCCTTTATCTCCTAATTGTCACTTTCTTTCAGTCATCAATTTTCTTTGTCACCTCTCTTGGTCTCCCATCTACCAATTCATCCTTTTTCCTTCAGACTTCTCATGCTCTCTTTCTTGCTTATTTTTATTTTACCTCTCCCGCCTTATCCTTTTCTCATTGTTCAAAATGTAGATTGTTTCTGATGAAAAAAAGCTGCATCTCCCGTATTTACAAAAAAAAACATTATATTGGTTTCATTGGGGTTACTTCATTTGCTATTCTTCACAATGTTGATGTCTCACACATCCGTGTGATAATAATTGTATATTATTATCCTTTCTTTGCTTTTTCCCTTTTCTCATCAAGTTTACCCTTCTCCTCTTCCTGTCTTCTTTTCTATCCAACATTTTCCCTTCTTTCTTCTCTCTCTGTCTTCCATTTACCTTGCAATTTTGTTCCCAGAAGGATTTTGGTACCAATTCATAGGGAAGGTGAGTTTTTACCAGTCGTGGTGACGGGGTCGTTTCCAAAAGATCTACCCCTATCAGACAGAGGGAACAAATCAACAACCAAGCTAAATTCATGCTTGAGCAGAAAGATGGGGAAGTCTACTCACCACTAGGAACAGGAGGAGGAGAGCTGATCTCTAAGAATGGGCTACGGACGTGGGTGGGAGCACGTTTGAGTTTTTCCACATCTCCATCATTCATGATGGAATCCACAATCTCCTGCGTCCATGTGGTACCTAAAGAGTGTTGGGGAGGTAGAAGAAAATCAATGAATAGTATGACGTTTTTCCACATCTCCATCATTCATGATGGAATCCACAATCTCCTGCGTCCATGTGGTACCTAAAGAGTTTTGGGTAGGTAGAGGAAAATAGTATGAAGATGGGGAGGGAAGGACTGAGGAAGAGTACAGAGTGTCTGAGAAAAGGGAAGAAATATAAATCACTAAAATGACGCCACCATGAAGATTCAAAAGTGTTTATAAATAGCGTACAGAAGTGGAAGTGACAACTTGTAGGATTGACAGACCTACTGGGCATATTGGTTTGTACAGTATATAACACATGAATTTGGTGATATCTGAATAACTGCAATATTCAAAACTGTCAATAAAATATCCCAAATAGGAAGTTATTTTTCTTCAATAATCTATATGTGAAATCCAAATACTGGTACTTTTCATATTTTGACAAAAAATGTACAAATTTTACTCTCTTAAAAGTCGCAGACACGTTTTCTGTAATTTTAATTTTACATCATTTTAAGAAAGTCATCAATCATCTTTTTGTGCTACAATTGTATGGCCTCTTATTTATGACATCGATTTCGAATAGCTAAAAATCACACAAATCTTATTTCAAATGGAGACAAGCCCACCATCCAATAGTAAGGACATACATGACTATACATTCCCCTTTTGCTGTGTGAAATTTACCTGAAAGGGTATTTTTAGAGAAACTCAAAAATGTTAAAGTTATGGTACTCAACCTATAATAATATATACACCGTGGCAAATACATCTTCTGGCTCTGTGCTGCCCATTAAGCATTAACAGCACACACACGGACTTGAAGAATGAGGGAACATGAAGTAGAGAAAGCAGAAAAGGAAGATGGAGAATAAAAGGAAATAATGGAGGAGAAACAGAAGGGGAAATGTAACAAAATGGAGTAAAGTTAGCAATAGAGAGGTCACAATGCAGATGGACAGTTATTACACGTAACTCTGACCCTCTCACCTGCCTTGGGGTAGGTGGCTATCAGAAGATCATCTGGTTTGGCCTGGAAAGTCTCCACCTGCTTCCAGTTGTTGGCGATGGGCAGCATGAGGGGAACTCCATGAACAGAGCGCAAGGGGAACCTGTAGAACACGTCGACTGCCTGATGCAATACATCGGTATATTCAATCTGCTGGCTCATCTATGACACAGGGAAATAATACTCAAGATAAGTTTCTATGGTGTTGTATAGCATCCTGCACCATATGACTCCACCGCCTGCATATGTTCAGCTAGGATTATCTCCTACAGTAAAACACTTGCCTGGTGGATACAAATCCATGGAAGCTACAGAGTTGCATGATTATTGTGTGATGTAGCAAGGGAAGGGAATATTGAACAAGATTCAATAAGGTACTAGAAACCGGAGAGACAAGTTCAGAGAGCATTTCTCAGCAGTTGTTGATGGATTCACTACAATTTCTATTTATAACAATACATAGAGAGTTATTTTGAGATCTGCATGTAAGTAGTTAGAGCCAGCCTTCCGCTACAGCAGAGGCCATCAGCCTTTTAGATCTTGTGACCAACTGGTGACCTTCCATTATTTATGGAGACGTTCATTTTTTAATAAGGTGATACTACATATAGAACACATTTTGACTTCAGATAAGTTCATCAATAATCTGTGACTGATCAAAGTGGTAGAGGCTCTCATCATCACTCTCAACAACACTGGTCCTATGACCAACTTTTGAGAGCCACTGAGAGAGAACCCAATATTGATCCATAACAATGGACCTGTATATATGGCTCAGTATAGTGGGATTTACTTGTCTATTGACATGAGGTAAAAAGCAATTCTTAAATAATAATTTAAGAAATTACATTAGAGTTGTACTTGAGGTTCAACTTACACATGTTGAATGTGATTTTTAAGATAATGTGCAAATTGTTTCATATATAATGAACTGTGTATTGATTTATATATATCATCAGAATGTTAACATTCTATGTGTATGTACAGCTCAATATATTGAAAAGCAATACTTTTTATTGAAGGATATTAACAAGATTTTAGTAGGCCAAGACTTAGACTGAACTTGCTATTTCATAGCGATGAAATGGAGCCTCATTGATCTCTGCGTGTTATGTATTTCTTATAGACATAACTTCCAGGTGGATCACAGAGCTAGCACATGCTCATAGCGATTTAAGCGGTTAGCAGTCTAACTACAAGGCTTATTGCTTAAATCACCACAAGCATGTTCTAGCCTTTGCGAGCACCCAGTATAATCATTAAGGATAATTATAATGCAGCAGTTTTGAGTATCACAAGACACTTCAATGAGACATTTTCCAGGCGCAGATAATGTCCATCAAATTATAAACATATTTACTGTTTTTACCGTAGATAGCATTACTTAATTTACAATCTCAAGCCTCCCTCCCAGTTGCATTCTCTTTCTCATTTCAGTTGTAAAGCAGATACATTCCCTTCCCATCATCATCCATGGCCCCATTGGATGTTTGCATCTTCATTCAATGTCTCCTCACATTTGTTTCTCCTACCACTTGTTTAGACCCCTTCAATCACATCCCTTTTAAAACATTTGCTTCTCTGATTATAGCACCATAATTATTTCCTTCCAATGTCCTAGTTCTCTGTCTTCCTTGATGCATCAATATAGTCATGGAGCAATAAATGTTAAAGAGGACCATCAGAGCATCTAGGCAGTATTGCTTAGAAGCTGCAAGGGAATCTGTTTGGAGCAATAGAGACACTTGAGGAATACTTTAACAAGCTACATGGTATCCATGTGTAACGTGACTCAGGTTGAAAATATTTGCTTTAATGTTCACAAATGTAATACATGTCCACAGTGAATATCAATGAAAGATATGAGGTAAAGTAGGGGGGGATAGTAGTGACACTATTGATAATGTGTCTTCCTTCCTCTTGTTTTCTCCTAGAATGTAGACTACTCTACTGTTGTCAACCTTAATTAATATTGCAGCTATGAAAATCAAGGACAAGTATGGGCTACACCAATTTCTAGAGAGATATAATTCATTATTTTATTATGCCATGTTTCCTGGAACCAATGTAGCAAACATGAGAAAATGTGACAGAGTGAGACCAGGGATATATATTAACCACTGATAATACAAAGCTCTCTTTCTTCCAGGAGGTTGAAAGTTAACTCCTGGAGGAATTTGATTAACTCAGCTGTGTATAGACTTTAAGACACTGGAGCTGAGAAATTAGTGTGGTCATTTTATGCACTGCAGCATGGCAGCGAGAAGTTAATTGAGACAGGCTCTGTTTGGGCTTTTATCCCTGTAAAGGCTGTGCAAGAGACTGTGGATAAAGTTTGATTGGAGCTGCAAAGGTGAAACCAAGAGAGGTGTATTGGAGCTGTAAAGAGGAACACCAGAGAGGAATCTCCATACTGAAGCTTTAGAAAGACAAAATCAGAAATATAGAGACATGGAGCTGATGAGCAAGCCACAGAGTGGAAGCGTGGACTTAAAAGTGAAAGGCCAGTAATCGAATACAAATGCATTGGACTGTTTCTTTTTCTTTTTTTCTTTCTTTAATTTGTTTTGATTTATATTTTTTGTAAAACTGGCTTCTAATATAGGAAAATGTGAAAAGGCATTTAAAGCCTCCTGTGTTGGTGTTTCTCCATTGAAAGTGCCAGCGGCAAGGGCAGAGACACAGTAGTAGACAGAAGCTTATCACAAACAGAAAATAATATAGGTTTATATGGACCATTTCTGCCTCATAAACTAGCGTGTTCTTATGTGGTTCAAGACTCGGACCATACTTGATGATTGGACTTTTCAGGATATGGCTCAAGAAAGTTACATTTTTCAGGTGTGTAAGAACATGTCACCTGACAGTGAAGAGGTTAAAGAAAAAAAAAAAAAAAGGGCTGATCTGTATAAATCAACTCATGAAATCCAGTTTCTTGGTTGAAACAATGCACCAAATGAATCATACTATACATTTGAGATAAGACCCATGGTTTATCAATAACTCCTTCCCATTATCCTCTTTCGTTATACAGAAATCCAAAGCCCAGCCCAGTGGGGGCGCATCCACTGATTATACAAAAGCCACAGTAGAAACTTTATTTTTGTTTAGATGCCTCGTTATACTTAAAGAGCCACTTAATATAGCACAATGTGGACCACATCCCAGTAAAGATCCAAAAGCATGTTGAAATACTTTTTGAATTTTTGAAAAAAGGGCATTTGTCCCTGAGAAATCAAATAAATTGAAATATGTGTTTATGTGTGCGTGCAAGTCAGGCCACATGTTGTGGCATTACTACAGCCAATCAGGTTGCAGGGGCATGTGTCCCATTCAAGTCAATGGTATAATTGCTTACTTTTCCAGTTTGAATCGGAACAGAATTATTCTAATTTCTTATGTCAGAAAATTCAGGTTTCTGCTTCCTTGCCTCTCTGGAATGTGAATTGGGAGCTGGGCTCTGCACGTTCGCTCCAGAGCTGTTCGTGAGAGATCAAAAGAAAAAAAATGATCCTTAGCAAAGATATCTGTGCATGGAATTCTGGACTCGTCTAAACAGACTTATTGGTCAGCTATGGGTTAACTGGTCAGTGCAGAGTAATCTGATTCCAAGACAAATCTACTATCAATCATTGCCTTCCCCACAGCACGCACAGGACTCTGATATCTGTTATTACTCATGGAACAGCCAGTAGGCAGGATACACTTTGTATGTAAATAGATACTTTTAACATATAATCTTGACACCTTGGATAGGGTTTACAATTTGTTCTACTGAAGTAGCTTATACTAAGAAGTGCTCTAGAAGTAACTGAAAGCAGTATCCATGCTGCACTCGATATTGAGAATAGTAAATGAACAAAGCATATTTGTCATTGTAAAAGTAAATTAACTGACCTGTATTAAATCTTTATATCTCTTGTTAAGAATGTCAATTACATTATTGGAAAATATTGTATAGAGTACAGGTGATAAGAGCACAAAATGTGCAGACACAGGTAGGGAGAGTGAAGACACTGGTAGAGAAAGTCCAGGTGACCGGGAGCATTGATGGTACAGGCACAGGTAGAGAGAGTTCATGTGAGAGGGAGCTTTGAGAGTGTAGACACAAGGAGAGAGAGTCCAGGGGACAGGGAGCATTGAGAGTGCAGGCACAGGTAGAGAGAGTTCATGTGAGAGGGAGCTTTGAGAGTGTAGACACAAGGAGAAAGAGTCCAGGGGACAGGGAGCATTGAGAGTGCAGGCACAGGTAGAGAGAGTTCATGTGAGAGGGAGCTTTGAGAGTGTAGACACAAGGAGAGAGAGTCCAGGGGACAGGGAGCATTGAGAATGCAGGCACAGGTAGAGAGCGTCCATGTGAGAGGGAGCATTGAGAGTGCAGACCAGGTAGAGAGAGTTGAGGTGACTGTAGCAGTAAGAGTGCTAACACAGTGACACAGGGAGATTCCAGATGACAGTGATAGTGCTGACAGTGACATAGGAGAGAAAGAGAGTATAGGTGACAAGAGAATTGAATGTATAGACACATAGACAGTCCAGGAGAAAAGGATCATTGAAGGAGCAGACACTGTGACACAGGGAGAGAGAGTGCAGATGACAACAGTTGGGAAAGTGCAGGCACAGTGACAAAGACAGTGTCCAGGCGACAGGAAGCATTGAGAGTGCTGACACAAGCAGAGATGGTCCAGGTGACAGGGATCAGTGAGAGTGCTGACACAAAGAGAGTCCAGGTTTCAGAGGGCACTGAGAGTACTGACACTGTGAGAGTCCAGGTGACAGGGAGCAGTGAGAGTGCTGACACAGTGACAGTTCAGGTGACAGGGAGCAGTGAGAGTGCTGACACAGTGAAAGGGAGCAGTGAGAGTGCTGACACGGTGACAGTCAAGGTGACAGGGAGCAGTAAGAGTGCTGACACAGTGACAGTCCAGGTGACAGGGAGCAGTGAGAGTGCTGACACGGTGACAGTCCAGGTGACAGGGAGCAGTGAGAGTGCTGACACAGGCAGAGATGATCCAGTGGACAGGAGAAGAGAGTGATGACACGGTGAGAGTGCTGACACAGTGACAGTCCAGGTGACAGGGAGCAGTGAGAGTGCTGACACAGGGAGAGTCCAGGTGACAAGGAGCAGTGAGAGTGCTGACACAGGCAGAGATGATCCAGTGGACAGGAGAAGAGAGTGATGACACAGTGAGAGTGCTGACACAGCAGAGTCCAGGTGACATGGTGCAGTGAGAGTGCTGACACAGGGAGAGTCCAGGTGACAGGGAGAGTACAGGTGACAGGCTGCAGTGAGAGTTCTGACACAGGAGAGTGCAGGTGACAAGGAGAGTACAGGTGACAGGGATCAGTGAGAGTGCTGACACAGGAGAGTCCAGGTGACACGGAGAGTACAGGTGACAGGCTGGAGTGAGAGTGCTGTCACAGGCAGAGATGTTCCAGGGGACAGGAGAAGAGAGCGCTGACACTGGGAGAGTCCATGTGACAGTGGGCCATGAGAGCATTGGCTCATTCTTGCTTGTTTTCCCATCTCTTTTTTGTCTCCTGTCATTTGTCAGTAGAATTGTCCACACTCTTTGATCTTCACCATCATCCAGCACTGAAAGTGTTACTGAGTTAATGTATAACTAGGTGAGCAGTGCAAGGGTTACTCCTATTGGCAGTGAGCATTACTCTAGATCTACAGGAGGTTTTCACAATACACACACGGCCTCCCCTGCCTCACACCCACTTCCTCTCACTCCCTCTTTGGCCTGAATGTGCATTCTCTACAGATAGCCTCACTCTGCTATTCCAGGACACACATATATATTACTACAACTCAGTCCTGTTAATCTTGCTAATTATACCGCCAACTCCTATTACCACACATCAGTGCTCTCTCTACTCCAGTACACTGTCCTCTCACTACACCATAGTACTGCCCAAGCTGGTAATACTATACTATGCAGGGTTCACCCCAGATGAGCAGGTCATAACATAGAGGTCAGTGAAATTGGAGAAGGAACTGGCCACCCACTCCTGCATCTTTGCCAAGAAAACCTTATGGGTAAACACAACCAGAGACTTAGATGTGTTTGGCGAGCTGCTGTCCATAGGGTCACGGAGAGTCAGACATAACTGAACAATGAAACAACAATAAAGAGTAGTACAGTACTGCTATATTATTTTTATAGCATCTCTGTGTTTTGACTTTTGAATTTAACACTTGTCCTTAACTTTAACCAGATGGAAATTCTAGGAAGATTTCCCAAGCAACCCAAGCCAAGTGTTCCATTTTCCTCTACTTGTAACTTATACAGGGCTTAAACCAGTCAGATAAAGACAATTGCCTCAATTCCATGGCTCTTAATGGGCAACCCCAGGAGCCATGGAATAGCTTCTGTACTTTTCAAGAATCCCTTTGTTTCGGGTCAGCCTTCCTTGTACGGAGGCATGGAATGGAGACCTTGGTTCTTTTCTTATGGGGACCATGGAATGAAGGCAATATATTTAAGCCACTACAATTTATGTAGAGACCTTATGCATCAATATGTTTCCTTTAGTTATTATACACACACACCTACCATTATTATGGTACCATCCTGACGGGCTTTCCAGCTGCTGCCTGACATTCAGCACCAAAACATTTACTTTAATTTTAATTTACTAACCTAATAGACTAAAATTAGTAGCCAGTGTTTGACATCCACCTTATCTAGATTATTTTCCAAAAAATAGTTTGGGTCTTTAACTGACCATTTATAGCAGTGGTGGGCAACTCGATCCTAAGTACCAAGTTGACCACCGCTGGCGCCCCTCATAGTACCAAGTTTACCACCACTAGGGGCCCTTGTAGTACCTAATTGACTACAACTGCTAGCAAGTATAGTCCTCTCTGCACCTCCTTTTCAAAAGGTGCTGTCATTGCCAATCCTATCCATCATTCCTACACACACATAATGGCATGACTGACTGTGTAGTGACACAGCACACACTACTATTCCAACTGACAACACTTTTCCTGATAATGGACCACAGCATCCACCACTATATATGTACATACAATAGTATCACTGTCTCGCTATCATGTTCCCCAGAATCTCAACTATTTCTTCTCTCACAACATCATCACTATCTTGTCAACCTGTACTCTCTGCTATTCCTGCTCAAGCATCACGTCACTGGCTAGCTTGTCAAACTGTACCCTCAGCTATTCCTGAACACACATAACCACCACCAAATATTGTGTCAACTTGTACCCTCTACTATTGCTGTGCACACATCACTGTCACTGCCTTATCTTGTAAATCAGAACTCTCTGCTATTCCTGCGCAAACATCATCACTACATATCTTCTCAGCTAATACGCCCTACTGACCTTCCACCTTGTCATCAAATACTCTTTGCTATATCGTTGCACACACCTCTTGTCCTTTCAGCATTAACCCCTTCACAACTTACATTGTCAGTCTCTCTGTAGTCCCAGATACTCCTCAGCAGTCTCAAATATTTTCCAGCAGTCTCCCCTGATCTCTAGCACTCTGTCTCCTTACTCCTCCTTGCACAGACTGGAGAGAACAATTCTGTCCAAATTAAATATAAATAAGGTAAAAGGACACACGTCAGAGGGGGGTGGGGGTTCCCCATGGGGAGAGGGATGGAGAGGGCAGAGCCTGATTAAATCTTGTATCTTGGCAATGAAAAGTAATAAAATTGCACAATCACTCACAACTGATTTCATATCTTTTCACCCTTGCACAAATATAAAAAAATACACTACATATGTTGAGGAAGGAGTTTCCTGCAAAAGAGCTATTGCAAGCTATTCTAATGGATATGTTTTGTATTATTGTAGATATCATTGTTAAATAATTTACTGAATGAGGATAGGATAACTTCCTGTATTTCCCCTCTCTTCCATGATCCAGTTAATGACAGGTGGCCTGGTAGCTGTGGAGAGGGTCTGTAGAGCTTAGGGACACAGGGTAGAGCACCTCTGCATTATATGGGTCATGTGTGGTCATTCTTGATATCAGGGGCAGAGGTCCCCCATTATTATTATAGTTATGGAGTACATAACTTGCATTGAGCTCTGCTAACTCTGTGGGTAAAAAAATACATTTGCCTCTATGGTTGGGGCTGCAGGTTCACGCCTTGCGTTGGATAGCAATAATTTCTAGCGACCACCTCAGTGTCTCCTTATTCCGCAGCAGGCCATTTTTTGGCCTTTAAGACCACTAGTTACAAGTTATCCTTTGAGAAAGATAATAGGCGCCCTTACCCTTACAATTTGCTTTAAACCAGGCCTTGGGTAAAAGGGTATCTTATGTTGAAAAAGGTCTTAGAGAGTTTAAACCTCTACATGTGGAGGGAATGTTTTTTTGCTTCAACTGTGGTGTTGCATAGTCAGGGTAGGCCTCAGGGCATATTATGGCCACATTCATGAACAGCACATCAGTCCCATTAAAAGTGGCAAATGGTATAGGGCACTTTGCCGTATACATGCTCGGTGGTATGGTCTTTGGACCGTGGTATGTCCTGCAATGGTCATTCAGGTAGAATGCAGCATGGTGGTGTTTAACTGGGGCCCATTCGGTGGGTAGACAATTATTTCCATATCGCTAGTTTTATGCCTATTATGGGAGGCGTATGCCAGGCATCGGGTGCGTTCCGGTATTCATAGCGGTGGTTATCACCTCGCAGTGAATTAGCCGTGGACCCTGCTTTAGAGGGTCTGGCTGAAGGTACCCTATCCGGGGCTTGCCTCCCGGGTTGGTTATATAATCCTCGGACAAGGTATTGCTATGGGCATGCAGAGGCGGAGGTCAATTTCCCCTGCCATCGCAGTATTTCGGCGTGTCATAGAATAGAGGTTCGAAGGAACGGGTGGTTTAGCTGCTGGTAGATTGCTTTTCTCCTTCAGGCTATAGGGTATCAGAGGTACGGTAAAGGTGTAGAGTAGTATAAGGTCATTGCTTCAGGGATCCTGCAGGAGGATGCCCTGGTCTTCTGCTGGTGGTACGGGAGCATTTAATCAACGTTCCGATATAGGGCTGGATTACAGGTCATTTACTTTCAGTTACACATTAGCCCAGTCGGTACGTCAGAGTTGGTTACACTTGGTCTTAGTACCAGTGATGGAGCTTATGGTTTAAAGGAATACAGGTACCAGCTTGCAGCACAGGTGATTAAATGATCCTTTCGGATTGATGGCCATAATGGGAGAATGGGCGTTTGGTGCTCCTGGCACACGGGTGGGTCCGCAATTGGTGAACGAGCAAAGGTTGAGAGTTCTCGGTGACCTAAGGACCTGAGGCCCCCGAAGGTGGGGCATCGGGTAGGAGCCGCGGCCTTTCAAATGGGCCGGGACGAAAGACCTGACGTAGGAAGTATCGGTATTGCAGGTGGAGCAAAGTTTGACAGGAGGTATGGCAAAGGGATGGCAGGCAACTGGCAGCCTTTTCCCAAGGGCTGGAGATACCACTGTTTGGAAGGAGGTCGGTGATAAGTGCGAAGCCTTTCAGTTCTGTACAGCCATCTCTCTTTCCCGGTGACCTCAGGTGATTGGTTTGGGATCCTAAGGGATCAGGTGGCATGATGGCCGCGTCGGTCGAAGATGAATCAGGTGAAAAGGAAATTAGTTACAGTGTCCGAGGTACACTGATCGCTCTCCCGAGGTATACGGTTCTTGGACCAAAAAAACAATTGTTGGTGATGCATTACTTTACGGGAGAAAGGTTCAGTTCCCTTTGTTTACGATTCAGGAACTTGGCGACTTGCAAGAGGAGCTGGGTCCGTTCCGTATTGGGTCTTGGTATCCACTGGCTTAGTGCAAGATCGGCAACTGTGACAGCCTTATGGGCTTATGGAGAACATGGTTTGGAGTATGGGAAGTTTGCATGCTGTGATGAGGACATGGACATTCGTATATCTGACCAGGAGGGTGCTTTGCCTCAGGTGCCGATCCATGGCCACAGCTGGGGCGTGGCCCTGGTTGACGGAAATGCGATTATTTTTTATGGAGAGGAGTAATGTCATCAGTGGGATGAACAGGTGGCAAGTGGTCTATCCGACGCCTACCTTGGTATTGGCCAGGTGGTAGTAACGTTCCTGGTAATACATCCCGTGAACAGCAGGTTTTAACGAGGGATAGGAAAGGATCTGTAACAGCTGCCACATGGGCTAGCTTGCAGGATCCTGGTGAAGGGCCTACTAGGGCCTGTAGGAGGAGTAAAAAGGCAAGTTTAGCCTTGCCCGGAAGTAGTTTGCTGGAGCAATGGTAGCCCAAGGGTTCCAGGGTGAAGCATTCATGACTATAGTGGGCTTAAGGGCACAAGTTGGTAGGAGCCCATAGCGTTAGGGGCTAGGTAGGATGGAGGCCGGCCATGGTGTTTTTTTGGGGGGGGTCGAATGCCGCAAAGGTATTCTGCGGCCTTCTCAGTTGCGGGTTGTGAAGGAAGTCGCCGGGACAGTGGTAAAGTGGGTGAGAACCTACCCTACGGGAGTATGGATGTTCCATCACGGTAGGCCCTAGACGAGGGTTCAGGGCGTAGAGCGTACTCTATCGGGTCAGGCTCCTCCCCTCACTTGTTTATGTTTACATTATTTATTGGTATTGTTATCACGTTAATTTGTGTTTACCAATAAACGCTGTGGCCAGTTTGTCATCCCAAGATGCGTACATACCAACTGGGCCTTGCTTAGGTCAAGTATTTTACACATGATGTGTACTGCTTACACATTTGTTGATGGTAGTTAACACACTGCTGAGATTCTTGTGCTCTTGTTTGATTCACTTATATACACTTTGTTGATGGTATTTTACACATTGTTGAGTTTTTATGTGCCTTTTTTTGCATTTTGTTTATAGTGTTTGCACATAGTTGAGTTTCTTTATGCAAGTGATTTTTTTTACATATTTGTTGATGATAGTTAACAGTTTGTTGAGATGTTTATGCTCTTGTTTAATTAATTTTTATACACATTGTTGATGGTATTTTACTGAGTTTTTTATGAGCTTGTTTAATTTGATTTTTATACACTTGATAGTATTTTACACATTCTATGAGTTTATATACATATCATTTGATTAGATCTTTTACACATTTGTTGATGGTATTTTACCTATTGTTGATGTTTTATGCTCTTGCTTGATTTGATGTTTGTACACTTGATAGTATTTTACACATTGTTGAGGTTTTATATACATCCTTTGATAACTTTTATTTAATTGTTGATATTGTTTTACTAATTTTTAAAGTGCTTGTTTGATCTGTTTTTCAGACACTTTAATATATTGTTGAGTTTTTTATGCACCCACTTGATTTTTTATTTAAACACTTTGTTGACAGTAGTTTTCACATTGTAGAGTTTCTATGTACTCATTTGATAAGTTGTTTTTACACTGTTCATAGTACATTACACATTGTTGAGTTTCATATACTCATATGAGTAGTTTCTGGCTCAATGGTATCATTGAACATTATTATTATTATTATTATTATTATTATTATTATTATTATTATTATTATTATTTTTATTCATTGTTAAGTTGTTTATGAATGTTTTTATTTTTATTTTATTCAAATTGATTATAGATTTTAAGTTAAGTATTTTTTTATAACAGATGTTCAATGTTAATATATATGGTTATTAATATTAGGAAATTCTATTTATTAGTATTTTATTATATAGGAGGTATCATATCAAGAGGAGCAGCATACCAAGTTACTTAATTCTTAAACTCTAACTTTTTTTTCTATATTTGTATACTTTGTTGATAGTATTTACAAATTGTTTGTTTTGAAAGAACCACTGCACTTCAAGAAATGGCACTTGTGAAATATTTAACAAACTATCAACATTAGAAGATGTGGAAGCCAAGTACGTAAAAATATTTTAGGAATATCAGAATATTTAAAGACTCCATGTTGTGTTTGTTACATCACATATTGAGAGCTGGAATATGAAAAGTCAGAAGGCTTTGTTAGGTGATTGGATCTGACTGTAATTGAAAACATACCCTTTCTCTCTGACAGGCAGACTATTTGCAATAGGAAATGCCCCAATTGCTCTCTAGAAATGGAACTTCCACACGCAACTTCCACCAACATGTCATGGATGCCTCCAGGGCACATTGTTGAGCTTTTATGCACTCATTTTATTTGTTTCCTGCACACTTATTTTTTCCAAGGGTCAAACTAATTTGTTCATTTGTCAATCCAGAAAATATCAATCTGTCTGCTCTTTTTTAACAGTAATAAATAAATGGATATTTTTTTACAGCAGGTTTGAAGAACATCCGACTGGAGGCCAGAATATGGCCCATTAAGCAATTCCATGTGTCCCCCAGTATGTATTAACCTATCATTCACTGCCTCTCACATTCCAAGGGGTAGTACTGTATTGCTTTACTCCAGATGCACATACAGCAGTACAGCTAATGTGTAACAGCAAAGATCCCACTTCTCTTACAAATGAAAAATAGGCATATAAATGAATACAATTGCAATTATTTATGTGTGTACTTTGTCATTTAAACAATTACTGGAATTTTTTTGTTTCATATAATTTTGTTAACTACATTAACTAATTAATTTATTAATTAAATATTTAACTAATTAATAAATGTATTCTCCTCAATGTAATTGTTACAAAAAAAATGCACTTCACATACTTCAAAGAAGTCCCCAGAGTAAAAGATTCTCTATTTATGGAAACTCCCTCTTATTACACAGCTATGACCTAAGGCCACACCCACACTACCAGTTTCCCATGCTAATATGAAATATACAGTGGACATGCTGTGTGTCTGAGCAGCATGGGGCATTGGTAGAGAAAAGCCTCACCTGTGCTTGTGACAGCAAGTTACAAGTCTCAGATGTAAAAGATGGCAGCACTCATGAGAGAGTAGACAAAGAAAAGCAGAGGGTCCAGAAGCTAAACATCTGCTATTCTGGTGACTTCTTTGAAAGTGAAGCATACATTTTGTATTTCAGTTAAATTAAGTAAAACATAAATTATGTAACCAGTTTATTTATAAATGCTAAATAACCTATATAGTTACATAGTAATTAAGGTTGAAAAAAGACTATCAGTCCATCAAGTTCAACCTGTTAAGATCTGCTCTGATCTGCAATATGCAGATTAGTTATTAATTAATTAGTTGTTAAATAATTATTAATAGTATAGTATTTGAGGATGGATAAATAGTTAGTCCATTAAGTTCAACCTTTTTAGATCTCTATTGATCTTTTTAATATGTGGACTATTTACTATTAATTGTTAATTGATCCAGAGATGGGCAAACAGAAAAAATAAACCCATTGCAACTTTGCCAATTGTCTTATAAGGGGAAAAAAAAGCAAAATTCCTTCCTGACCCCAGAAACTGGCGATCAAATTTCTCCCTGGATCAACATTCATTCGCTAGTTATCTAGGATAACCTTGAATGCCCTCTTTATTCAAAAATATATCTAACCCCTTTTTGAAGTTATCTATCGAATTCGCTGTCACCACCTCCTTTGGTAGAGAATTCCCCAGATTAACCACCCTAATTGTGAAGAACCCTTTTCTTTGTTTAAGGTGAAATATTTTTTCCTCTAACCTCAAAGGATGTCCTCTTGTCAGTTGAAAATCTCTTGCTACAAAAAGTTCACTTGACAAAGCCTTATATTGACCCTGGATGTATTTAAATAACGTAATCATATCCCCTCGTAGACGCTTTTTGTTTGCGAAAAAAAGTTTAATTTGGTTAGTCTTTCTTCATAACTTAGCCCCTCCATTCCCCTTATTAGTTTTGTAGCCCTATTCTGTACTTTTTCCAGCTCTAAAATGTCCTTTTTATGAAGTGGTGCCCAAAATTGTACTCCATATTCCAAATGAGGGTGTACTAGAGATTTGTATAGTGGCAGAATTATATTAGCTTCTCTTGCTTCTATACCGTTCTTAATACATGCTAATATTTTACTTGCCTTTGCGGCTGCTGCTTGGCATTGAGCACTGCTACCTAGGTGGGTGTCCACTAGTACTCCCAAATCTCTTTCAATATCAGATACCCCTAGATTTGCTCCATTAAGATTATAAATTGCATGGCTATTTTTCCTTCCCAAATGCATAACCTTACATTTATTTGTATTAAATCTCATCTGCCATTTAGCCGCCCATTTTTCTAATTTATGCAAATCCCTTTGGAGGGAAAGTACATTATTATCTGATTTAATTACCTTGCACAACTTAGTGTCATCAGCAAAAATGGAGACACTACTTTCGAGTCCTACTTCTACGTCATTAATAAATATGTTAAAAAGGAGAGGACCTAATACTGGACCTTGAGGAACCCCACTTACCACATTAGTCCAATCGGAGTATGTTCCATTTACAACAACCCTTTGCTTCCTGTCTTTAGCCCAGCTCTCGATCCATTAGCAGATATTTACTGCAATTCCTGTATTCCTTAGTTTGCTCAATAGTCTTCCATGTGGCACTGTATCAAAAGCCTTTGAAAAAATCCAAAAAGACTACATCCCTGATCCAAGTTCCTACTAACCTCCTCATAGAAACTATTTACCGTATATATTCGAGTATAAGCCGACCCGAGTATAAGCCGAGGCACCCATTTTACCACAAAATACTGGGTAAAATGAGTGACTCGAGTATAAGCCGAGGGTGGGAAATGTGCTGCCCCCTGTGTCCCTCTTGTGCCCTCTGTGTCCCCCTCTCTCTCCGTGTCTCTTCTCCCCTCTCCCTTCCCTGTGTCTCTTCTAACCTCTCCCTTCCCTGTGTCTCTTCCCCCCTCCCTTATCACCCTCCTCAAGCCCACTCCTCAACCTCCCTCCTCATCCTCAACCTCCTCCTCAACCTCCCTCCTCACCCTCAACCTCCCTCCTCATCCTCAACCCCCTCCTCAACCTCCCTCCTCATCCTCAACCCCTCCTCAACCTCCCCCCATCCTTATCCTCAACCCCCCATACTCTACTTCCCTCCTCAATCTCAACCCCCCTCAACCCCAACCCACCTCCTCAACCTCAACCTCCTCCCTCAATCCCCCTCAACCCCAACCCCCCTCCTCAACCTCAACCCTCCTCAACCTCAACCCTCCTCAACCTCAAACCCCCCTCACCCCCAACCCCCCTCCTCAAACCCCTGCTCACCCCCCCTCCTCAACCCCCCTCCTCAACCCCCACATCCTCAACCCCCCATCCTCAACCCCTCCTCCTCATCCTCAACCTCCCTCCTCCCTCCTCATCCTCAACCCCCCCATCCTCAACCCTCCTCCTCAACCTTCCTCCTCAACCTTCCTCCTCAACCCCCCATCCTCAACCCCCTCCTCGACCCCCCATCCTCATCCTCAACCCCCCATGCTCAACCTCCCTCCTCAACCTCAACCCCCTCAACCTCCCTCCTCAATCCCCCTCAACCCCAACCCCCATCCTCAACCTAAACCCCCCTCAACCCACCTCCTCCCGGTATATGTTAATGACGTGGCGCGCATCATGTGACGTCACATGCGCGCCGGGTCAAGGAGCGGAGGCCGGAGCACAAGCAGGTAAGTGAGGGGAGAGGGGGAGGAATCTTAGGGGGGTTTAGGTGGAGGAGGGGGGTTGGAGTTGAGGGGGGTTGAGGTTGAGGAGGGGGGAGGGAAAGAGACACGGGGGGTAGAGAGACACACGGGGGGTGGGTAGAGACACACACGGGGGGTTAGAGAGACACACTGGGGGGTTAGAGAGACACATGGGGGGGTTAGAGAGACACACGGGGGGTTAGAGAGACACACAGGGGGGT
Organism: Discoglossus pictus; assembly: GCA_027410445.1. Classification (NCBI taxonomy): domain Eukaryota; kingdom Metazoa; phylum Chordata; class Amphibia; order Anura; family Alytidae; genus Discoglossus; species Discoglossus pictus. The sequence continues at coordinate 24,462,677 of CM050172.1, read as the reverse complement.
TAGACAGACACGGGGGGTTTGAGAGACACAGGGGGGGGGGAGAGTGACTCGAGTATAAGCCGAGGGGGCCCTTTTTAGCCTTAAAAAAAGGGCTGAAAAACTCGACTTATACTCGAGTATATACGGTAGATTGGTCTGACATGACCTATCCTTCATAAATCCGTGTTGACTGCTACCTATGATCTTGTTCAAATAGACATATTCTTGTATTCTGTCCCTTATTAACCCTTCTAAAAGCTTCCCCACTACAGATGTGAGGCTCACTGGTCTATAATTCCCCGGATTTGCTCTTGCTCCATTCTTAAATATAGGTATCACCTCTGCTTTTCTCCAGTCATCGGGTAGAGACCCTGTAGTGAGTGAGTCTTGAAAGATTAGATATAATGGTTTGGCTATTACAGAACCCAGCTCCCTCTGTACCCTTGGATGTATTCCATCAGGACCTGGGGCTTTATTAACATTTATTTTCTCCAACCTCTTTTGGAGTTCTTACTGTGTTAACCAATTATTTAGTGAAGGTAGTGTAGCCTCATTATGTTGCGGTGTCCCAACCACTGGTACCTCCCTTGTGTGTACCGACGAAAAGAACCTATTTAGCTCATCTGCCTTTTCCTGGTCACTAATTATCAGATGGCCTGTGTCACATTGTAATGTTCCTGTAGCTTCCTACCTCGCCTTCTTCCCATTAATATATTTAAAAAATATTTTAGGGTTGGTCTTACTTTCCTTTGCAACTGACTTCTCATTTTCTATTTTAGCCAGTCTAATAGCCCTTTTGCAAGCCTTGTTGATTTCCTTATAGTCACATAAAGCTGCCTCTGTTCCCTCCTTGTATAATTTAAAAGCATGTTTCTTTTTCCTCATCATGATCTTTAAGTCATTGTTAAGCCACATGGGATGTGATTTACTCCTATTCATTTTATTTCCACATGGTACATGCCGATGAGTATGTTTATTTAGTAAGGATTTGAATGTTGTCCATTTATTTTCAGTATTTTTCCCTGTAAGTACTTTGTCCCAGTCTATATGTTGTATTGCTGCCCTTAGCCCATTAAAGTTTAAAATTTAGAGTTTTTGTTGGCCTCTTACAACTCTGTTTTTTGTATTCAATCTCAAATGAGACTGTGTTGTGATCACTGTTCCCCAAGGGTTTCCCCTATTTTAACATTTGATATTATATCAATATTACTTGTGATGACTAAATCCAAGATGGCCCCATTTCTAGTAGGTTCTTGTATAACCTGGGCCAGATAATGATCCCTGAGTGTACTCAAGAACCTGCTCCCCTTAGCTGAACTGCTGGTCTCATTTATCCAGTTTATTTCAGGGTAATTAAAATCTCCCATTATTAGAACTTGCCCATGCTTAGCTGTATTTCCAATCTGTAACAATAATTGAATTTCCTCACTTTCAGCTATATTTGGGGGTTTATAGCATACTCCCACCAATATGCATTTAGAATTAGCTCCTCCACTATTTAGCTCAACCCACAAAGATTCAATGATGCGTTAGTGCCAGCATAAATATCTTCTCTGACTATAGGCTTAAATTCAGGCTTAATCATATTTTTATTTAAAGCAACTGTGCATGCTCCCACTGTTAGAGCTATTAATCAGTTTAGATAAGGTTATTAGTTGAGAAAGATAATATCTTTAGGTAATTTATGCTTAAAAAACATAAGTTTTGAACTCAGTTATCTAACACTTCCACTCATCTTTTTTATAATAACAATCAGTGGCAAGTATGTGTATTTATATGTAAACTTTCCATTTATACGATCAGCAAGACCTTTGCTGTGTAGCTGTAAAAACATAATGAAGCCCTCCCTTTAATTTTTAGCTGATTTCGACACTCTTGCCAAGAGCGGACGCACATTTCCAGAGTTAATGTGAATTGTTTTAATTCCTTGTCTGGTTTTTACAGGATGTTGTGTTTGTTCAGTTAGAGATTTCACCCAAAAAAAGGTTAAAACTTCCTCAAGTCTCATACAACAACAAAAAAAAAGAGTGAATTTAATGCCTAAGACATTGCTTCCTATTGAAACAGTATGGTCTGTGGGTAGGATTCCTAACTCATGCAAATTAACAATAATTAACAATTAACAATAATAATAAATAGTCCAAATTAAAAAGATCAATAGAGATCTAAAAAGGTTGAACTTGATGGACTAACTCTTTATTCATTCTCCAATACTATACTATTAATAATTATTTAATCAATAATTTAATTAATAACTAATCCGCATATTGCAGATCAGAGGAGATCTTAACAGGTTGAACTTGATGGACTGAAAGTCTTTTTTCAACCTTAATTACTATGTAACTATGTAAATACATCCTGTTCCTGGAGTCAAAAGCTGTGTTAACATAGGATGTAAAGGAAACCATGTTTAAAATAATATTGAATTAAAGAGTGAAAATGCAATGTTGGCTTATTTACATATCGCTGTCCAGTTTCCCAGAGTTCTGTGCAAATACTATTTGTTAAAATTCTAAGCATAAAATATATTTATAAATATATTTTTTAGGCATGCAATTATACAGTGCGGAAAAGTATTTGAGCCCCTGCTGATTTTGAATGTTTGTCCACTGACAAAGAAATGATCAGTCTATTATTTTAATGGTAGGTGTATTTCACAGTGAGAGAAAGAATAACAAAAAAAAACAGGTCAATGAGAGAAATAAGTATTTCACTCCTTCGACTTAGTACTTGGTGGCAAAACCCTTGTTGGCAATCACAGAGGTCAGACGTTTCTTGTAGTTGACCACCAGGTTTGCACACATCTCAGGAGGGATTTTGTCCCACTTCTCTTTGCAGATTCTCTCCAAGTCATTAAGGTTTTGATGCTGATGTTTGGCAACTCAAACCTTCAGCTCCCTCCACAGATTTTCTATGGGATTAAGGTGTGGAGGCTGGCTAGGACACTCCAGGACCTTAATGTGCTTCTTCTTGAGCCACTCCTTTGTTGCCTTGGCTGTGTGTTTTGGGACATTGTCATGATGGAATACCCATCCACGATCCATTTTCAATGCCCTGTCTGATTTGGCCCTGTCTATCGTCCCTTTGATGCGGTGCAGTTGTCCTGTCCCCTTAGCAGAAAAACACCCCTGAAGCATAATGTTTCCACCTCCGTGTTTGATGGTGGGGATGGTGTACTTGGGGTTATAGACAGCATTCCTCCTCCTCCAAACACGGCGACTTGAGTTGATGCCGATGAGTTTGATTTTGGTCTCATCTGACCACAGCACTTGCACCCAGTTCTCCTCTGAATCATTCAGTATTTCTTTGGCGCAAGTACTCTGGTTATATTTATTCTTTTTTACAAGAAGGGAGTATTATTTATTATGGTGAATTTTGGCATATACCAATGTTTTTTGACTCCTTTTGAATTGCTAGTCTGCTTTAATGACATATAGTAGTCTAAGGCAATAAAGAGTGTAATATTGTACAACTTTTATAGAAGAAGTTTTTTTAGGTACTTCCCATATACTCCTCATATATAATAACTATCTATAGAACTCTTTTTTGATAACCATAAGAGTACTAAGATTGCGCTTTTTTTCTAGATTGGTTTTAAATTTACACTTTTTTGAGCTAATATACTAATAGACTTTGTTATATCTTCCCAAGGTTTAGCAAAGTAATTTTGCCATATGAGGGAAGATTCAAGGTAATATGAATATGGGACATTACATGCCAATAGCTCTTTAAGAGTAACCACCCATCCAGAAGCTATTTTTGTTCCCTTATTTTCCTAAATCACTTTAATACAATAATAAGTGGTTAAGCACCAGGGAACCAATACACAGTGGTATTACAATATGAACTTCAGATGGGCCTGTACATGTGCAGGATTTTAGTCCTTCACAGTGTTGTGTGTTACCAATTGTTTTCTTGGTGACTATGGTCCCAGCTGCCTTGTGATCATTAGCAAGATCCTCCCGTGTAGTTCTGAGCTGATTTCTCACCGTTTTAATGATAATTGAAACTCCATGAGGTGAGATCTTGCATGGAGCAACAGACCGAGGGAGACTGACAGTTATTTTGTGTTTCTTCCATTTGCGAATTATCGCACCAACTGTTGTCACCTTCTCACCAAGTTGCTTGGCAATGGTCTTGTAGCCCATTCCTGCCTTGTGTAGGTCTACAATCTTGTCCCTGACATCCTTGGACAGCTCTTTGGTCTTGGCCATGGTGGAGAGTTTGGAATCTGATTGATTGATTGCTTTTGTGGAGAGTGATCCTAATCTCAGCTTGTTACCTGTATAAAAGACACCTGGTAGCCAGTAATCGGGATTTGATAGGGGATCAAATCGGGATTGGGATTGATAGGGGATCAAATACTTATTTCCCTCACTGACCTGCAAATCAATGTATAACTTTTTTGACATGCGTTTTTCTTTGGGGGGGGGGGGGTTGTTATTCTGTCTCTCACTGTTAAAATACACCTACCATTAAAATGATAGACTGATCATTTCTTGGGCGGGGGACAAACGTTCAAAATCATCAGGGGGTCAAATACTTTTTTACCCTACTATATACAAAAATATGCTGTTTTACATTCTGTAGTATGTATGGTGGAGGGCTTCTCTCACTCTTTTGCACTCTTTTGCCCAATATAAGCTAAATGACACACATACACACACCCACACACCAGATAAGGGGTATCCACAAAAATCCCAAAAGAGAGGCATTCGCCAAATTTAAAGAAGGGCAATTGAATTTTTAATCTTGGGATTTACGGCTACCCCTTCTTGGGGATTTGTGGGGGGACTGAGCATACATATAAATAAATAAATAAATATATATATATATATATATATATATATATATATATATATATATAATTGAAGAGTGAAGCAGCTGTAAATGTCCAGTAATCTAATAATTTGGTAATTATTAATCCATATATATATATAGATTAATAATGAGTACTGCAGTATATTATGATACCTTTTGTATTGGACAAACACCATATTTATATTGACAAGCTTTCTAGAGGTTCAACCTCTCTTTATCAAGTCTGAAGCAATACTGACATGAGATGGGACCCTCAGTTTGAATAAAAACAGCAGATGCAGAGAGAGTGGAGACAGCATTTGGCATCATCAGGTAAATACATACAGTATAGAGGGAATAAACACAACATAGCAAAGGAAACATACAGTATACACACATATTACATACACATATACATCAATATATACATGAAAAAGCAGAGCACTGTAGTCCACAGTGATATGCTTCCTGATGGACAAATATCACGCTAAGAGTGCTAAGCCTGGTATTATAAAATATGAAAAAAATTCACATGAAATTGTGATAATGTGTTAGAAAACCCAAGTCCATATTAAGTCCTGTATTTTTAGTGTTGAAGAATGTGATCATCTTTATTTTAAATGCTTTTATCTCTTGGACTTAGAATTAGTATTTAGATTTTTAGGTTTTTGATGGAGTGATCATTCTGGCTAAAATGGTGTCCCACTGGGGTAAAATAACTATCTTTGTTATGCTTTCTTATTGAATATCTGTGTAAATTCATCCTTTAGTGCATTTTTGGGTTTGTTTCTCCAATTTTACCGCCTGTGTCACATACAGTACATTGTATTATATAAGCCACATTGGACGATGTGCATGAATACGATCCTTTGATGTTATAGGTCTTGTTTAGTGATGTCGCGAACCTAAAATTTTCGGTTCGCGATCCGCGAATGCGAACCTCCGCAAATGTTCGCGAACCGGCGAACATCAGCGAACCGCCATAGATGGGCAGGCGAATTTTAAAACCCACAGGGACTCTTTCTGGCCACAATAGTGATGGGAAAGTTGTTTCAAGGGGTCTAACTACTGGACTGTGGCATGCCGGAGGGGGATCCATGGCAAAACTCCCACGGAAAATTACATAGTTGATACAGAGTTTGGTTTTAAGCCATAAAGGGCATAAATTACCTAACATTCCTAAACTGTTTGGAATAACGTGCTTTAAAACATCAGGTATGATGTTGTATCGATCAGGTAGTGTAAGGGTTACACCTTACATGACTGGGGGTCTATAGGTGACATAAGTACTGACCTTTATCTGACTGGGTGTCTATAGAGTGACATTAGTACTGACCTTTATATGACTGGGGGTCTATAGGTGACATTAGTAATGACCTTTATATGACTGGGGGTCTATAGAGGGACATTAGTACTGACCTTTATCTGACTGGGTGTCTATAGAGGGACATTAGTAATGACCTTTATCTGACTGGGTGTCTATAGAGGGACATTAGTACTGACCTTTAGCTGACTGTATGTCTATAGAGGGACATTAGTAAGGACCTTTATCTGACTGGGGGTCTATAGAGGGACATTAGTACTGACCTTTATCTGACTGGGTGTCTATAGAGGGACATTAGTAATGACCTTTATCTGACTGGGTGTCTATAGAGGGACATAAGTACTGACCTTTAGCTAACTGGGTGTCTATAGAGGGACATTAGTACTGACCTTTATCTGACTGGGTGTCTATAGCGTGACATTAGTACTGACCTTTATATGACTGGGGGTCTATAGGTGACATTAGTACTGACCTTTATCTGACTGGGTGTCTATAGAGGGACATTAGTAATGACCTTTATATGACTGGGGGTCTATAGAGGGACATTAGTACTGACCTTTATCTGACTGGGGGTCTATAGGTGACATTAGTACTGACCTTTATCTGACTGGGTGTCTATAGAGGGACATTAGTAATGACCTTTATATGACTGGGGGTCTAAAGAGGGACATTAGTACTGACCTTTAACTGACTGGGGGTCTATAGGTGACATTAGTACTGACCTTTATCTGACTGGGTGTCTATAGAGGGACATTAGTAATGACCTTTATCTGACTGGGGGTCTATAGAGGGGCATTAGTACTGACCTTTATCTGACTGGGTGTCTATAGAGGGACATTAGTAATGACCTTTATATGACTGGGGGTCTATAGGTGACATTAGTACTGACCTTTATCTGACTGGGTGTCTATAGAGGGACATTAGTAATGACCTTTATCTGACTGGGGGTCTATAGAGGGACATTAGTACTGACCTTTATCTGACTGGGGGTCTATAGAGGGACATTAGTACTGACCTTTATCTGTCTGGGGGTCTATAGGTGACATTAGTCCTGACCTCCTGCTGCAGTATTATTACTCCCAGTACTCCCAGGCTTGCTACTATTAGATATAATAACCTCAGTTTCGTTTCCTTATCTGTTGATAACATCAAAATATGATTATTAAATATTTCATATTTGTTTGTTTTTTTCTCCCAAAGTGAACCCCTTTGTGTGTGTCCCACAGATGTGGCGTTTCCGCTCTGCGTATGTTGGATTTGCACCGCTCAAAAATTATGAAAAGAGATCCCCCCCCTTGAAGCCCATTAATGACATCATCAGTAAATTGTATGTAACAGATTCCAGTGTTTAGGGTTTATGACCCAATACTGCGATCATATCATTTATGACAAAAATCCGTATTTGTCGTATTATTCAGACGCGCGTGCATCTTTGTGTTACATTTCCTGATACTTTTATTATCTTGATCTTTATATATTTACTAGCGACTTGCCCATCAAAAAATGGCGGCAATAAGATTGTAAGGCAGGTAATGGTTTGGACGAGACATTCATTTTGTTGGCGGTCGGAGATCCTTCGGCGCTCATTGCGAGGCTGTTGGTTGTATTTTTTTTCTGATAGGCGCTTTTGCTGTTATTCTTTGGTCGGCGGTGATGTGTTTTTTGCGCTTATTGCAAGGCTTTGTATGCTATGAGCAGCGTTGGCGCTCGTTGTGAGGCGCGCAGTGAATGGCTTTTATGTTTAATGTGATAATGTTTTTTTTTGTGTATATGTATTTTTGTATGCTAATGAAATAATTACTAAATGAATATGCTTTACCTATTTGTAAGTAATATATGCAGGAAGCATTGTGCTGAAGAGCTGACAATCTGTTTTCATGTTCCTGCAGCATACAATGTAGGTTTTCAGTGCTGTGGAGCTGCTGTGTAAGTGTCAGAAATGTGTGCAGTGTGTAGTGTAAATAGGCTGCGTGCACGAGGGAAAGCCATTAGGGTAGCTGGGTACTTCCGCATTGTGTAAGTTAGTGTTGTAAAATGGCGGGGAATGTGTATGTGGTACGCGGGTGTGGATGATTTAGCGTCCTTGTTAATAGTGTATCTTTACCTCGTACGGCTTTTTAGGAAAATCCGTATGTGTTTTGCGTGTTTAGGGTCCTGTAGCCTCGTTTTCTTTTTTTCAAGGGCCATTTTTTCTCTCACTTAGGTGATTTTCGGGTGTCTAAACTCATGAATTTGGACTTAAATGGAGGTGTAACTTCACTTGCAGAGGTCCTCGTTGCCCGCCTTGCTGTGGGTAAGATTTTTATGTGTTTGTTGTGTGTATTTATTGTGTTTTTAATGTTTTTAAGTGTGTGCGGTTCAGGCGTTAAGGTCGTATTTTTGTGAGCTCGTAATGTTTTTTTTTCTAAGTCCCGTATTTTTGGATGGTAAGTCCGTAAATTTGATGGTGTAAGTCCCGCCTGCGGCTCATTGCAGCCGACGTGGGAGCCTTCGGCGATCCTTGCCAGCAACTCTGGCCCTCGCTTCGCAAGCCCGCAGCATTAGCAACAACCCGCCTGCTCACAACTATATATGTGATATCTGTAACGTCTTCCCCAGTTGGCACTTGTAAATCGGCTAAGCGACAAAAAAAATGGCGTCCGGAAAAAATTAAAACGAGGCTACACGACCCCAAACCGCGCAAAACATCACCAGCCATGTACGACTTTTACCTAGGAACAGACGAGGTACAAAATACACTATTATAAATAATGGAAACTGCTGGCGAGCCGCGTAACACATACACAATCGCCGCCATTTTACAACACTAACTTGCAACTAATAACATTACAAATCTAAAATGGCGCGTTACACGACTATACAAGCAGTTTCCCCTCGTGCACTGCGCACATTGCTGACACTTACACCTCGGGTCACCAACAGTCCAAATGTACACTGTAAGCTGCAGGAAAATCAAAACTGATTGTTAGCTCTTCAGGTTATTGATCACTGGATATATTAATTACAAATAGGTAAAGTATTTTAGTAATTAATTAATTCATTATTATTAAAAAAAATATATATAAAAAAAATACGCTTAATAGCATATTTTACACTGCGGTTACTTTACATACATTAACGCTTCGCACTTCCTAATACATTTGTTCATTCACAATAGTTATTATCGTGCATTCATTTAATAAGCATTAATTAGTAATGGAAAATAAAAATGTAGACTTTACACTACACTAAAATGTTTTACTTTTTACTCTGCAGTTATATATCTGGATTACTGCTCATTGGCTGCCAGCGATAGCACTCTCAAAGCAGTTACAAATCTAAATCACTTTATTATGCTCTGAGACCTGAATACATTTTTTAATTTACACTGCACAAAAAAAATTATATATTTAACACTGTACTTATATATCTGTCTTTGCGATGAGCGACGAAGATTGATCGTTGCAAAGCACGAAACATGAAGCACACGAGGGAAGAGACTCACAATGAGCGCCGAAGGTCCTCAGAGTACAAAAAGCATCACATTGTGTGGCAAACAGCATTGCCATGGCTTCAAACTTTATTGCCCCATCATTTGTGCCAGGCAAGTCACTAGTGATATAATATAACATAATGCAATACAATATTATACAGTACACATGGGTGTTGGAACTGGGGGGGGGGGTGTAAGGGGTAACCCCCCCCCCCCAGATTTCTTATCGTATGTATGTATGCGTATAGAAGCTAACAGGGGAGGAGAGAGGGGGAGGAAACACAGGGGAAAGGGAGAGGAAGACACAGGAGAGGGGAGAGGGGGAGGAAGACACAGTGGAGAGGGGGAGGAAGACACAGGGCAGAGGGGGGAAGAGAAACAGGGTAAGGGAGAGGTGAGGGGAAGAGACACATGGGAGGGGGGAGAGACACAGGAGAGAGTGGGGGGTAGAGACACAGGGGAGAGGGGGGAAGAGACTAATGGGAGGGAGTGGTGAGGAGACACCGGGGAGAGAAAAGGAGGTAAAGACACAGAGGAGGGGGGAAGAAACACAGGGGAAGGGAGAGGGGGTAGAGACACAGGGGAGAGGGGGTAGAGACACAGGGGAGAAGGGGGAAGAGACACAGATGAGGGGGGAGAGACACAGGGGAGAGGGAAGGGGGGGAAAGACACAGGGGAGGGGGGAAAGAAACACTGGGGAAGGGAGAGGGGGGGGAGAGACACAGGGGAGGGGGGGAGTGACACAGGGAAGAGGGAAGGGGGAAAAGACACAGGAGAGGGGGGAAAGAAACACTGGGGAAGGGAGAGGGGGTAGAGACACAGGCAAGGGTGGGAGAGACACAGGGGAGAGGGGGGGAGAGAGACACATGGGAGGGAGTGTGGGGGAGACACAGGGGAGAGGGGGGGAGAGAGACACATGGGAGGGAGTGGGGGGGGGAGACACAGGGGAGGTCTTCTGCTTTATTATTATTCTTATTATTATTACTATATAATGTGTAGATGTACCGTCTGGGCATGCTCTTGTGCATTATTATTATTATTATTATTATTACTACTACTATATAATGTGTAGATGTACCGGCTGGGCATGCTCTTGAGCATTATTATTATTATTATTGTTATTATTATTATTATTATTAGTATATAATGTGTAGATGTACCGGCTGGGCATGCTCTTCTACATTATTATTATTATTACTATATAATGTGTAGATGTACCGGCTGGGCATGCTCTTGTGTATTATTATTATTATTATTATTATTACTATATAATGTGTAGATGTACTGGCTGGGCATGCTCTTGTGCATTATTATTATTATTAGTAGTAGTATTTTACTAATATTAATAATAATAATGCACAAGAGCATGCCCAGCTGGTACATCTACACATTATATAATAATAATAATAATAATAATAATAATAATAATAATGCATGCCCAGCTGGTACATCTACACATTAAATAGTAGTAATAATAATAATAATAATGCACAAGAGTCCTTCAGCACTGCACTGGACACTGAATAAACTTGCCTAGCTATGGTTTTCCCTATTGATGCAGTATCATCCAAACTGTCCCTCCTCTCAGTAAGACTGCAAGTTACTTATGATTCCAAAATGGCTGCTGTCCATGAGGTAGAAGGGTGTGGAAGGGAGTATATGCTGCTGATTGGCTGGAATGTGTCTGCTGACTGTGACATGCAGGGTCAAAGTTTGCTCAATGATAAAGTATTGGGGGCGGGTCGAATCTCGCATATGTTCGCAGTTCGCCGCGAACGCGAACATACTATGTTCGCCGGAAAAAGTTCGCCGGCGAACTATTCGCGACATCTCTAGTCGTGTTGTTATGTGTGGCTGTGTAATCATTACAAATGTGTTGACATAACTTACAGGCACGTTTGTTACAAGGTTTAGTTCCATTTTTTATATTTAGTTGTTCATTGGCCAATCTTCTGATGACAAGTTTTTGTTTCAGGTTTGGTGGTTGTTTAAATGCAAGGATGGGAGGTTTGGGGACTATAGACCTCTGCTAGTTTCCTTAGTAGAAGAACAACTGTTCATTGCACAAGAAAAAACAGAAAACTTTACACAGAGTTAAATAGCTGAGCAAAATGACCACCAGGGGTACCCAGTGGGCTGGATGCCACCAAGTCTGGCCCTTTGGTCTTATACAATTAAGTATATTTGTTCCTATATCCAGGAGGTCTTCAATACCTTGACCAGTCCATTGTTTCAAGGATGCCTAATGGATCCAGGAAGCCTCTTCTGAGAAGATCCAAACAATCACTCTTGTAATACAACTGACAAAAATAAATAAATAAACAACTATAAGAAGTACCCTCACCCATAGCATACATCACATATGATATCCACAGTAGAGTGAAGCTGTTAATTTAGAGGCTTACACCTCTGAGCAGAGGAGGAGCTACCGCCGGTGCAGACAGTGCAAGGCACACAGGCTCCTGACCACTGAGGGCTCTCATGGACCTCCCGCTGCCACTGTGGACCTCCCACAAGTCCCATGTGGCCCCCACAGCCTGCTGATGGCCCATGCTGTCCCCGGTGGCCCCTGCAGCCTTCCTGTGGTTCCAGAGGTCCCCTGTGGCCTTTTAGGCCCACTGTGGCTTCCCACAGGCTCATGGGGCCTCCTTTGCCCCCTGCAGGCCCTGTGACCCCCAAGGTCACTTATGGACCCCGCAGACCTCCCATGGCTCCCCTGCAGCCACTTATGGCCCACTGTGGCCTCCCACAGGCCCCAGGTGCTTCCTGTCACCCCTACAGGCCCTGTGGCCGCCATGACCCCTTATGGCCCCTGTCGACCTCCTGTGTGTCCCCTGCAGCCCCTTATGTCTCACTGTTGCCCCACACAGGCCCCCTGTGCCCACCACAGGCCCTGTGCCTCCCATGGCCACTTATTGCCCCAGAGGACCTCTTGTGGTCTCTTGCAGACCTCTGCGGCCTCCCTCAGCCACCTCTGGCCCCTGCAGCCCCCTATGGCCTCCTTCAGCCCCATGTGGCCCCCTCGGGCCATGCTGGACCCTGTGGGCCCCACACGGACCTCTGTGGCCCCCTTGGACCTCTGTGGCTTCCTCTGACCTTTGTGGCCCCCCTCAGCCCTCTGGCCTGCAGTGAACTCTTTTCACTTCAGGAAGTGGAGTGCAGCATCAGGCAGGTAAGAAAGTATATATATAGATGTATATGTAAATGTGTACGTTTATATATATATATATATATATATATACAGTATATATATATGTATACTAGCATCTTGCCGGTCAAAAATTACGGCAATAAAATTGTATTGCTGGCAGTGCTGTTTGCCACCCAATGTGAGCACCTATGGCGCTCACCGGGAGCCTCTCCCCGTGTCTACTTCCTCCTTTGTGTCACCTTTTCTTCCTCCCTGTGTCTCATATTCCCCTCTTCTCCCTCTGCTGTATCTCCTTTCCACCCTCCTCTCCCTCCCATGTGTCTCCTTCCCCCCTCCTTTCCCTCACCTGTGTCTACTTTCTCCCCTCCTCTCCCTCCCCTGTGCTTCCTTTCCCCCCTCCTCTCCCTCCCCTGTGTCTCCTTTCCCCCTCCTCCCTCCCCTGTGTCTCCTTTCCCCTCTTCTCTCCCTCCCCTGTGTCTCTTCCCCCTCTCCCTCCACTGTGTCTCCTTTCCCCCCTCCTCTCCCTCCCCTGTGTCTCTCCCCCCCTCTCCCTACCCTGTGTGTCTGTCCCCCCTCACTCTCCCCTGTGTGTCTGTCCCCCATCTCCCTCCCCTGTGTGTCTGTTACCCACTCCCCTGTGTCTCTTCCCCCTCTCCCTCCCCTCTGTCTCTTCCCCCCTTCCTCCCCTTTGAGTCTGTCCCCCCTCTCCCTCCACTGTGTCTCTTCCCCTCTCCCATGTGTCCCCCCCTCCCCTGTGTCTCCCCTTCCCCTCTGTCTCTTCCCCCTGTGTCTCCCCTTTGTCTCTACCCCTCCCCTGTGTCTCTTCTCCCCCTCTCCTGTGTTTCTGTCCCCCCTCTCCCTCCCCTGTGTCTCTTCACTCCTCTCCCTCCCCTGTGTGTATGCCTTCCCCTCCCTCCCCTGTGTCTATGTCCCCACCTCTCCATCCCCTGTGTCTCTTCCCCCCTCCCCTGTGTCTCTTTCCCCACTCCCCTGTGTCTTTCCCCCCTCCCCTTTGTCTCTTACCCCTCCCCTGTGTCTCTCCCTTCCCCCTTCAGGAGGACGAGAGGAGGCAGGGAGGAGGAGGATGAGAAGAAGCAGGGAGGAGGAGGATGAGGGGAAGCAGGGAGGAGACAATGGGGGTGATGCGAGCCGACCCCCCTCCTCTCCTCACTTACCTTGATCAGCTGCTCCTGCTGCTCTCCATGGCGTCTTCCGGCTGTGTCGGGACCCGGCATATGCTAATGAAGTGACATGCATGTGACGTCATTAGCATATGCGGGGTCCCGACACAGCTGGAAGACGCCATTGCGAGCAGCTGATGAAGGTGAGTGAGGGGAGAGGAGGGTAGAGGGAGAGGGGGGGTAATTGGAGAGGGGGAAAGGGAGGAGAAGGGAGGATGAGGAAAAGGAGCTAGGAGAGACTGCGGGTGATGCAAGGCCTAAGTGCTGCGCGTTAATGGCTCGCAATTGATGAGCGCCTTTGCCGCTCACCGCCTATGCCGTACGCACCACGCAAAGTTTGACGACGTCTTGTAGTTCGACAATTATAATATGTGATATATATATATATATATATATATATAAATAAATATATATATATATATAAATATAAATATATATATATATATATATATATATATATATATATATATATATATATATACACTCATATATATATATATATATACAAACATTTTGTTTCCCCGGGTCCCCGCATGCATTAGCTCCTCCACTGCCTCTGAAAGTCACAAGGTAACACTGCACAAAAAAATAATAATATATATATATATATATATATATATATACACATACATACATTCATTAAATTCCTTAGGTATTGCTTGAAAGAGAGAGCATAAGTAGGAAGAGTGGACAAAAGCTTGCAGAAATTAATACATGAGATGAGAGCTAGATATGTGTCCTGTTAGAAGAGACAATTCTGGGTGCCTGAGAAAAAGCAGTATGTTTTGGAAACTGATTAAATGTTAGACTAGAATATAATGGAAGAATCAAACCTAGCATTGACTTTATGCCATATCTACGTGTACTAGATAAGGACAAGGTGATAAGGTTAGGCACAGCATTCGTTCTATTTAAATAGTATTGTTTGTGAAGACAAAGTTCCATTCAGTGAACAAGATTATGTAAAGCTTATGTATAAGCTCCTCCCTTGCATGGGATTTGCACATACAGTCAGGTCCATAAATATTGGGACATGGACACAATTCTAACCTTTTTGGCTCTATACACCACCACAATGGATTTGAAAGGAAACGAACAAGATGTGCTTTAACTGCAGACTTTCAGCTTTTCAGCAATTTGAGGGTATTTACATCCAAATCAGGTGAACGGTGTAGGAATTACAACAGTTTGTATATGTGCCTCCCACTTTTTAAGGGACCAAAAGTAATGGGACAATTGGCTGCTCAGCTGTTTCATGGCCAGGTGTGTGTTATTCCCTCATTATCCCATTTACAAAGAGCAGATACAAGCTCCAGTGTTCATTTCAAGTGTGCTATTTGCATTTGTTGCTGTTAACTCTCAATATGAGATCCAAAGAGCTGTCACTATCAGTGAAGCAAGCCATCATTAGGCTGAAAAAACAAAACAAACCCATCAGAGAGATAGCAAAAACAATAGGTGTGGCCAAATCAACTGTTTGGAATATACTTAAAAAGAAAGAATGCACCGGTGAGCTCAGCAACACCAAAAGACCCGGAAGACCACGGAAAACAACTGTGGTGGATGGCCGAAGAATTATTTCCCTGGTGAAGAAAACACCCTTCACAACAGTTGGCCAGATCAAGAACACTCTCCAGGAGGTAGGTGTATGTGTGTCAAAGTCGACAATCAAGAGAAGACTTCACCAGAGTAAATACAGAGGGTTCACCACAAGATGTAAACCATTGGTGAGCCTCAAAAACAGGAAGGCCAGATTAGAGTTTTCCAAACAACACCTAAAAAAGCCTTCACAGTTCTGGAACAACATCCTATGGACAGATGAGACTAAGATCAACTTGTACCAGAGTGATGGGAAGAGAAGAGTATGGAGACGGAAAGGAACTGCTCATGATCCAAAGCAGACCACCTCAACAGTGAAGCATAGTGGTGGTAGTGTCATGGCGTGGGCATGTATGGCTGCCAATGGAACTGGTTCTCTTGTATTTATTGATGATGTGACTGCTGACAAAAGCAGCAGGATGAATTCTGAAGTGTTTCGGGCAATATTATCTGCTCATATTCAGCCAAATGCTTCAGAACTCATTGGACGGCGCTTCACAGTGCAGATGGACAATGACCCGAAGCATACTGCAAAAGCAACCAAAGAGTTTTTTAAGGGAAAGAAGTGGAATGTTATGCAATGGCCAAGTCAATCTCCTGACCTGAATCTGATTGAGCATGCATTTCACTTGCTGAAGACAAAACTGAAGGGAAAATGCCCCAAGAACAAGCAGAAACTGAAGACAGTTGCAATAGAGGTCTGGCAGAGCATCACCAGGGATGAAACCCAGCGTCTAGTGATGTCTATGCGTTCCAGAATTCAGGCTGTAATTGACTGCAAAGGATTTGCAACAAAGTATTAAAAAGTGAAAGTTTGTTTTATGACTGTTAATCTGTCCCATTAATTTTGGTTCCTTAAAAAGTGGGAGGCACATATACAAACTGTTGTAATTCCTACACCGTTCACCTGATTTGGGTGTAAATACCCTCAAATTAAAGCTGAAAGTCTGCAGTTAAAGCACATCTTGTTCGTTTCATTTCAAATCCATTGTGGTGGTGTATAGAGCCAAAAAGATTAGAATTGTGTCGATGTCCCAATATTTATGGACCTGACTGTAGGTGCTGTGTCATGAAGCATCTAAAACAGGACAGTGGGTACTAGGATTGGCGCTGATACTCAAGAATCTTATCACTACCATTGGTACAGTTATAGACAGGAGGAACTTATCTGTAGTAAAACATACTCTATTCAAAACAAGATATGAATTAATGTTTTACATGTAGTATTACTCTCTTAAAATGTTCTGGATCCCATGGGTGGTCCTCATGAGAACTGGAAAGTAACCAGCTGCTCCACAGATCACAAAGGCCAAGAGCCACTGATATAAAACACACTTTGTTAATCGCAGATTGCCCCATCCAGCTCTCCATTGGTCAATGTTGACAGTCTTCTCCAACCCTCCTCCTAACACTGGTGCTCCACTAGAGATGTCTAAAATCTTTAAACTGGCTCTCCAGAGCAATGGTGGGCCAGCAAAATCTCCCACCACTTCTCTAGAGTGAGAGAGCTTGTCCACTTCAATGGCATGTAATACCATGGCCAGATTTACCTCTAGGCATAGTAGGCAGGTGTCTAGAGGCATCTACCTTCACAGAGCACAGTGTTTTTGTACTGAAAATTTTGTCAAACCAGGGTTTCAACATACATTGTGATTTATTCAGTGCAATTTGCAGGAAGTGCAATGCCTTGGAGGCGGTAATAACAAAGTTTGTCTGTCTTCTTTACAAAGCTTGTTTGTAGTCTTGTGTTAATATCAATTATAAGAACTACAGGTAAAAGAACATCTCCCACAAATCCACATGAAATACTAGAGGGCAGGATTGTAGTAGGGGTCAAAGAGCTGAGATATTACATGTCAGACAGTGACATTCAGTAAAGTAATTACAAAATGTTCCTGCCCCTTAACCCTATCTTTGCCAGTGCAAACAACGGATCAACTCTGATCTTGAAAATCTGAATAAGTATGAGAATGAGTATGATTTTTATTAAATTTCAGCAGTAGACAACTATTTAGTCCAAATAGTTTCCTATACTTCCCTATGTATATATATATTCTATAACACTGTCATTGCCAGTTTCCTAATACCATCTATTCTCTTATACAATCCTCTAGTATTTGTGTGTAGCTGAAGACGTTCTACCCCTTCAATGGTCTCAATGGATTTGGGGGTCGGAAAAAGTGCAGACCAGACTGTGACGGAATAGGAAAAAGCTATCGCAGGCTCATATTGTGCTATAGTGTTGAATAGTCATATTCTGTTACAATGCTAAATAGCTCTATTTAGCTATAGTGCTGGCTCATATGTATTGGTCATGTGTATAATTATTGTGGAAAATAAATAATAAACAGCATTAGCACTTGCCCCATAAGCCATACAATAAACCATGCAACAAAGAAAAATATCTTTGAATGTGTTCCAATACCATTTTAAGCATGGCTCCTTTACATCACACATATCACATATTATAATTTTTCAAACTGTGATTTGTTGTCATACTTGCAAACCTTGCAAAGCGAGGCGAGCCATTTGCGGCCCAGAGGGCTGCAATTGCGAGCCTCGTGAATCGTGGTGAGCCATTGAGCCGTTGGCATTGAAGCCTTCTGAGCTTGCAGGACTTAGGCAATGGGTGCCGAAGCGAAGCCAGGTGAGCAGTTGAGGCATTGAAGCACGCAGGACTTAGGCTGAAATGAGCGTCGACGGTGCTCCTGCGAGCCTCGTGAAGCGAGCAGTTGAGGCATTGAAGCACGTGGGACTTAGGCTGAAATGAGCAATAAAGCAGCCGCGCAGCACTTAGGCTGCAATGAGCGCCGGGAAAAAATCAAAACCTCGGAAAAATATTAATTTAACGGCTGACCCGCGCACATCCAAAAACATGAAAAACAAGAAAATTAATAAGCCTGGGAGTAAGGTTGCAAGTGATTTTGAGCCTTATTTGACGTGTTTGGTCACTCCAAAATTGGCTAAGCGAGAAAAAAAATGGCGGACGAAAAACTTAACAAATTCTGAAACTGGATAAAAACAAGGCTGATATAAGTCAGGCACACGGGACATAGAAAATACATGATGGCAAAGACAGTAACACTTACACGAATAATGCCAGGCACGCGAGACCTAGAAAATACACTCAAAGACACTCACACCAACAAAATCCGACCTCAAAAAAATACAAATTTAAATGTCGATCTGCGGAAATCTAAAACCACGAAAACCAGGAAAAATAATAACAAAAACATTAAAACACACTCACACGCAGCACAGGGGGGGGAGCCAGGAAGCCTGGGAGTGAGGTTGCAAGCGATTTTGAGCCTTATTTGACGTGTTTCGTCAATCGAAAATCGGCTAAAAAGACAAACGATGGGGGTGAAGGAAAAGCGCAAAGCAGCTAATCGTAAAATATAAAAACAAAAGTTTACTGAAACAAGTAAAAAGCAACAACCATTGCACTCACATTTAGTCCAATATCAGTCAGCGTTGCACATGTGGAATAACACAGCTGGTGTCTTGTCGTCCCTCACTCAGTAGATTGCATCGAGTGTCCCGATGTTGCATATCCAATAAAGTTCAAATTCCAATATTGTAAACAGCAGAGGAATATCCTTGCAACTGCATAAAGAAAGTGTCTTGGTGCTTCAATGCTCACGCACAGACCAGGGCATCACTCTCTATATGGAGACACCTATTGTCCGGGGTTAACAAGCCAAACATAAAGTGGGCCACAAGGTCACCACCAACACATTCAATATCTTGCAACTATGGTGGTATGAAAATACAATAAAAAACAAACAATAAATAGGCAATAAAGAGTATAAATAAAAAATGAATGAAAAAATCGGCTAAGCGAGAAAAAAAATGGCGGACAAATAAACGTAAAAATTCCTGAAACTGGATGAAAAAGAGGCTGAGCAAAGACAGACACGCGGGACTATACAGGATGGCAAAGACAGTAACACTTACACCAACAACGCCAGGCACGCAGGAGTTAGAAAATAAAACAAACATCAGTCAGCGCCCCCCAAACAAACAGTCAGCAGAGATACAGAAGAGAAACACACAGGGAAGGGACAGGGGGGAGATGCTGTAAAGAGACACATGGCATTCCCAAGCACAAAACTTGCAGGTTAATGAACCCTGCAATGAGCGACTCGTACAGTCAGCGGGAGGAAAGGTTTGCAATGAGCACCAATGGCGCTCATTTCCAGCCAAGTGATGAGCGCCGAAGGAGCAGATCGCAGGACTGGCGATGAGCAACAAAGGTGCTCAGAGAAGCAAAAGCCTCACATTGTGTTGCAAACAGCATTGCCTGGCTTACAATTTGATGGCCATCATCTTTTGACGGGCAATTCGCTAGTTACATTATAATATGGCTTTTGAGCACAGCCCAGGATGGATTTTCTTGGATCATACAACCTACCCACACACAGTACCATTTTGATCTTTTGGATCTTATCAGTATGAGCCAGGTTTCTAACTTATGCTGTGGGAAGGCATCAACTACAACATTGTTTAACTTATGATGGGCAAAAGAGTTATAGAAGCCCACCGTAATGTAATTTAAATTTACAACAACACAAAGTAGGTGCTGGATAAAAGTGCTACCATACAATATTTAAAAAAAAATTAAATTGACTGCCCAGTGAAAATTCTTATAAAAAACCCTACTCTTATCTTACATTGGCATTGAAGAAAGTCCTCAGATTCTTCAGTTTAATGTACAGTGTCGTTTCCTGAAGTCATTATGGGAAAGATGTTTTCTTTCAACATTTCAACACTCAATTAAAAAGTTAGTTCTTCCCAATTTCTGACATTCTCTAAGAGTAAGGGTAAACTAAATAGCGCGGTACAAACAAAGTAATTTATTAACACACACTAAAAATGATTCTCTCTATATAAAATCAACTGTGACGCGTTTTATCTTAGGATTTCTTTAGGGATCCCATATATGTGTGCATGATTATATTTAAAAATTGTGAGTCTGGCTATGAGCATAACCAGAGAAGTGGTTTTACAAAAGTACAGAAAAAAAATGTGTAAATAATCTGGAAATGTTAATACAAAGTTTGAATAAAATGCAGTAGCTTTAAACTATAAATCTTTCTCCATGGTCTCAGCATAGGATGGTTTATTCAGTGGTAGGACAGTCAATTCTGAAGATTAAAGGTCAGATATTTTGTGTTTATTACATCATTTCCTGAGAGCTGGATCATGGGGTTTATTTATATATCTATCACAAGGAGGGGTGTGGGTAGAAGGGACAGGGCAGGTTAGAAATCTTTGTAAGGAATTTGGATGTGACTGAAATTGTCATCACACCCTTCCCCCTCAATGGCCCAGAAGCAGGCTGCTTGCATCCGGAAATGCATGCATTGCTCCCCAGAAATGTAAATGCCTATCTAACACACACAACATCCACCAATGTATCATGGATGCTCCAGGGTCCAGATGGGGTGTCACAATTTTGCTTATTAAATCATAGCTTTATGTTACTTCCCTCCTTGATTATGCTCTTCTTTAGACTCAAATATTTCAAACATACATTTTTTTTCCATTGTACAGAGGCCTTTTAGGTACAAGGTTTAGGGAACAATAAACTTCTTTAATAAAAAAAAATACTAACACCTGTGTACATAGGTGGAAGACAAAAATGGGAGGAAGGGAATCAGAATACACCAATTAAGTCCATTAAGTGTGAGAATGTAATGTAATAATGTAATATAATCACCGTGAGTACAGGCCAAATTAAATGTAGAACCACTTATAACATGAACTTGCTTGAACAAGAAGCTTTTTGAAACTCTACATGATTTGTTTATTTATAAGCATTTATAGGTCTTTGTTAAAAAAAATACTTGGTGGAAGCACCTATTGCTTGAATTACACTTCCTTAGCAACATTTGCACACATAGAGCAAGGAATATTTGAGAGTTCAAGCTCAGTCAAACTGTGTGGTGTCCATTGATGGTCTGCCCTATTCAAGTTATTCCAAAGATTTGTGAAGAGAGTTTGATGAGAGTTGACTAGAACACTCAAGGACATTCCCCTTCTTGTCCTTTAGTCAATGTACCATTACTTTGCCAGGTGCTTTGAGTTTTTGTCATGTTGAAAGGTGGGCCATCTTCCCATTTTAAATTTCCTGGATCAGTTTCCTGGCTCATTCAAACTGTGTGGTGGCCATTGATGGACTGCCCTCTTTAAGTTATACCAAAGATGTGTGATGGGATTTCGACCAGAGTTGACTAGGACACTCAAGGACCTCACACTACAATATATTTGCACCACGGGTACCATCTGCACCACTGGTAGCTACACCCCTAACAGTGAGATGCAAATTCCAAAACTTTTGTGGATGCAACTTGAAAAAGAGGTCCCTTAGAATAACATAGACTTGAAGAAACCCTGACCTGTGTGAATCTGGTGTATCCAGAAGCACTGACTGGCTAAAGTGTCACTTAAGCTTCCACACAGCAGATGGTGCTGTAGATACTTTGTTGAAACCCAGCACAATTGTGAATGAGCAAAGCTAGCCAGTGTTAAAGGACCACTGTATTAAAGGTTGTTTTTTTTAAAGACATAGGGCCTCAGTCAATTGAGCCCTCGAGAGATGCGGGCATTCATAAGGGAGCCCGCAATCTATTTTGCTATTTAATTGGTGTCTTTTTGAGGGCTCTGACTGGGTTACAGTTACAGCCTCCGATTCCTTGCGATGGTTATCATCGCAAGTCAAAGCCCGTCCAAGCCTTTGATCTGCCGCAAGTGTTACGATCACTAAAATTGCTCTGATTCCCCCTCGCTAACCACGCAGCCAAGGCCCAAATGTCAAAAGTCGGACCACATGTTACTGGTTCCAGAGAGGACCCGCAAAGGGCTTACAGACATGTCTGGAGCACTGTAAATGCAAATATATATGCTATACTGCACTGTAAATGACGGGGAACACAATGTAAGACATTAGAATGAATCGCACAACAGTCTCAAGCCCGTAATTCTGCAATATAAAAAAGTATTTCATACGTTTCATTTTGTGGTTATATCAATCTTGGGTATCAATGAGTTAATACATATCAGGCCACCAACATGGACTAGAACATTGACAGGCATTTTATTAGTTGATATTTATTAGTTGATTGACATGTAACCTTCATGTTTTACTGACTTCGTGATGACGGGCTCCTTTTCTATTGGCTGTTTCTGCATCGGGAGTTACGGTCTTGCTTCAGTGACCATGTTCACGCACCGAAATCCGACATACGATGGCATGGTTTATGACATTCGCTATCGGACCGTAACTTGATCGCGATGCAGGCCCGCAGACATACGGCCTACACCTCGGGAGTTGTGGCCTTCGAATTGAATACGAGAACTGATCATATTATTAAAAAAAATACCTTAAGTACTTACTTTTAAAACTTTTATTTGTATTCATTTTAACCAATAGGTGAGAAGAGACGGACAGTGTGAACTTCAAAAGATGAGAATTGAAGGGAGGGAACAGGGGGTACAACGAGAGGAAAGTGGTATCACAAATAACCACCGTGTGCAGCACAGACAGCAGCTAGACGCCGTGGTAGTGAATCAATAAGATGCTGAAAGGTTGGCATGGATATTCAGAGCCATGCAGACTGCAGTGCATCCTACAGCTGCTTAAGACACATGGTGGAGGATCTAAGGTGGTCCCACAGGTGCTCAAGGGGGTTCAAGCCTGGGTAATTTGGAGACCAGGGAAGTACTTGGAAGTCTTGTATACAGGCCCGGATTGTCTTTTTGGAGCCCCTAGGCAGTACAGTGGAGGAGCCCCTTTGAGTGCGTGCACAGAGTGTGTACGCACCCATTTTTCCTTTTCCTGTGTGTGTATATCTCTATCTTGCTTTGTAAGCAAATTGCAGACATTTCAGACATTTTTACAGCATAGCTACTCATACACACGCCAAGCTATTACTTGTTCACATTCTCTCCCTCTCTCCTCCTCCATTCTCTCTCCTTCTTTCTCTCTCTCTCTCTTTCTCCTCTCTCTACCCCTGTCTTTTTCTATCTCTCTCTCTCTTTCTCCCCCTTTATTTCTCTCCTTTCTCTGTCTCCCTCTCTCCCTTCCCCCCTCTCTCTCTCTCCCCTTACTCTCTCCTTCCCTTCTCTTTCTCTCCCTCTCTCTCTTCTCCCTCTTTCTATGTCTCTCTCTACCTCTCTATCTCTCCTATCTTTCACTCCACCCTCTGTCTCTCTCTCTCTCTCCCCCACTCTCTCTCCTTCTTCCCATTTCTTTCTCTACCTCTATCTCCCTATTTCTCTCTATCCCTCTTCCCCTTTCATTCTCTTCCTCTGTCCCTCCCCACACGTTCTCTGTCTCCCTCCCCCCCTCTCACTGTCCTCCACTCTCTCTCACTGTGCTTCACTCTCTCTCACTGTCCACCACTCTCTCTCACTGTCCTCCACTCTCTCTCACTGTCCTTCACTCTCTATCACTGTCCACCACTTTCTCTCACTGTCCACCACTCTCTCTCACTGTCCAACACTCTCTCTCCCTCCCTCCCTCTCCCTCCCCTCCCTCTTTCTATGTCTTTCTCTCTATCTCCCCCTTCTGTTTCTCTCTTTCTTCCTCTCTCCAACTCTCCTCCCACCCTCACCATAGTTCCCTTCCTCTTCCCTTTTCTTTCTCTCCCTCTCTTCCTATTTCTATCTCTCCCTCTTTCCCCTCCCTCTTTCTCTCCCATATTTCCCTGCCCACTCTCTTTCTCTCCCCCCTCTTCCTCTTTCTCTGTCTGTCTCCCTCTTTTTCTCCCCCCCTTTCTTCCCCCTCTCTCCCTCCCCTCTTATTCCCATTTCCTCCTCCTCTCTCTCCCCCTTCTCTCCCTAGCTCTTACCCCTCTCTCTGCCTCTGTTTCTGTCTTTCCTTCCCTCTCTCCTACTTTCTTCCCACTCCCTCACCATATTTCTCTCCCTCCCTCCTCCCCTCCCTTTCTCTCACTCTCTCTTCTTATTTCTATCTCTCCCTCTTTCCCTCTCACTCTCTCTCCCTTTCCCTTTCTCCCCTCCCTCTCCATCTCTCTCTCTCCCATTTCTCCCCCCCTCTTTCTCTCTTCACCTCCCTTTCTCTTTCTCTGTCTGTCTCCCTCTCTCCCTCTTTCTCTCCCTCACTCTCTTCCTCTCTCTCATCCTCTCTCTCCCATCTCTCCCTCTTTCTATCCCTCTCTCTCCCTCTTCTTTCCCCTCCTCTATCTACCTCCCTCTTCTTCCCTCGTCCCGCTTCCCCCTTTTTTTCTCTTTCCCCCCCTCCTTCTCTATCCCCCTGCCTCTTCCTCTCTCTTCCTCTTCGCTCTTCCTCCCTCCTCTTTTTCACCCTCCCTCTCTATCCTCATTAGAGATGTCCCGGATAGTTCGCCCGCGGACTATTTGCAGTGACTTTGGCTCTTTCGCGCTCGCAGCGGACGGCGGACACATGCGCTTTTCGGTCCGCCCCCTATTCTTTATCATTGAGGAAACTTTGACCCTGCACCTCACAGTCAGCAGACACATTCCAGCCAATCATCAGCATACACTCCCTTCCAGGCCTTCCATCTGAAGGACATCATACATTTTAGAATCATTCTGACAGATAGTGTAGCTGCTGGAGATTTAATAGGGAAATAGATAGCCAGGCTGTGTATTTAGCTTCCACTACAGACCTGAAGGACTCATCTGATATCTGCTGCAAGGACAGCAACCCAAAAAGCCCTTTTTAGGGCTAGAACATCATTTATTTTTATTTATTTTTTTTTTCTGTGTAATCTAATTGCATATGCCTGCCTGCCAACGTGTGTGTGTGACAGGCTAACACCTAACAGCTTATATTGTGCTTATTTTCACTACTCATACCTGGTGGTGTACCATACATTGAAAACAACCATTGTTTTCCTGTAATCTAATTTCAGTTGCCTGCCTGTGTCAGGCTCACAGCTAATATTCTGCTCTGTTTCACCAGTCATAGTTGGTGTAACATACATTGAAAAAAAACAACCCTTTTTTCCTTTAATCTGATTTCAGTTGCCTGCCTGTGTCAGGCTCACAGCTAATATTCTGCTATGTTTCACCAGTCATAGTTGGTGTACCATACATTAAAAAAAAACAACCCTTTTTTCCTTTAATCTAATTTCAGTTGCCTGCCTGTGTCAGGCTCACAGCTTATATTGTGCTCATTGAAATAAAACAACACTTTTTTGACTGTAATAGATTGAATAGCAATTGCCTGCCTACAGGCGTGTGTGTGAAGCTTATTGCATCCACGCTGCCAACTTTTGCCAGTGCAACCGTAGTGTACAGTGACATAAAACAACACTTTTTTTACTGTAATCAATTGAATATCAGTTGCCTGCCTACAGGCGTGTGTGTGAGGCCTACAGCGCCTACTCTGCAAACTTTTGCCAGTGCACAGTGACACTCATATCTGGTGCAACCTAGTGTACAGTGAAATAAAAGAACCTTTTTTTACTGTAATCGATTTAATATCAGTTGCCTGCCTACAGGCGTGTGTGTGAGGCCTATTGCGTCTACTGTGCCAACTTTTGCCAGTGCACAGTGCCACTAATATCTGGTGTCACTAATCAAAAAAAAATGACAGGCAGAGGCAGGCCACCCCACAGGGACCGTCGTGGTGCTGTGATTCCCTTTGGCCCTAGAATAATCCCCAGTTTTCAGAGGCCACATACCCTGAACTTGAAAAGTTCTGAGGACATGGTTGACTGGCTAACACAGGACACCCAATCTTCTACAGCTTCCGCTCGGAACCTAGACGCACCATCCTCCTCCAGCTTAGCTTCGGGCACCTCTCCAGTTACCACTCGCCCGCCTGCCGCCACAACCAACACTAGCACCACAGCCGCTTCACTTGATCCGTCAGCAGAGTTATTTACACATCCGTTGGAAGAAATGAGTGATGCGCAAACATTAGTGCCAGAGGATGTAGATAACAGGGATATGTCCCAGTCAGGCAGCATTACACACATGACCGTACGGTCTGATGATGATGATGTTGTACCCGGTGCTGCTTCCTTTGTTGAGTTGTCAGATAAAAGTGAAGCGGTTGATGATGACGATGCGTCCGTGGATGTCACGTGGGAGCCCGCTATAAGAGAAGAAGAACAGGAGGAAAGTTCAGATGGGGAGACAGAGAGGAGGAGGAGACGAGTTGGAAGCAGGGGGAGGTCGTCGCAAGTAGCTAGTGGCACAGTCAGACAGCATGCATCGGCATCCGAGGTCAGCCAGACAGCACGCCAGTCAACGCATGCTGTTGCCACCACCAGAATGCCGTCATTGCAGAGCTCAGCAGTGTGGCAATTTTTTTGTGTGTCTGCCTGTGACAACAGCGATGCCATTTGCAACCTGTGCAAAAAGAAACTGAGTCGTGGGAAGTCCAACACCCACCTAGGTACAACTTCTTTGCGAAGGCACATGATGTCACATCACAAACGCCTATGGGATCAACACATGAGTACAAGCAGCACAAAAAGTCAAAGCCGCCATACTCCTCCTGGTCCAGCATCTTCAGCCACGTCAACCACTGCTTGCCTGCTTGCCCCCTCTCAACCATCCGCCACTCCGTGTCTCGCCCTGAGCAGTCCCTGCTCATCTGCCCACAGTCAGGTGTCTGTCAAGGACATGTTTGAACGTAAGAAGCCAATGTCACAAAGTCACCCCCTTGCCCGGCAACTGACAGCTGGCTTGTCTGAACTCTTAGCCCGCCAGCTTTTACCATACAAGCTGGTGGAGTCTGAGGCATTCAAACAATTTGTAGCTATTGGGACACCGCAGTGGAAGGTACCCGGCCGAAATTTCTTTGCACAAAAGGCAATCCCCAACCTGTACTTGATTGTGCAAAAGGAAGTAATGGCATCTCTGGCACACAGTCTTGGGGCAAGAGTCCATCTGACCACTGATACCTGGTCTGCAAAGCATGGTCAGGGCAGGTATATCACCTACACTGCGCATTGGGTAAACCTGGTGACGGCTGCCAAGCATGGAATACGTGGCTCTGCAGAGGAGTTGGTGACACCGCCACGACTTGCAGGCAGGCCTGCTGCCACCTTCCCTACTACTCCTACTCCATCTTCTTCCATAACCTCCTCGGCTGAGTCCTCTTCTGCTGCTATGTCTTGCTCCACATCAACAGCACCCCCCCCAGCTCCACATGTACTATTCCACATCCCGGATACGGCAGTGTCACGCCGTCTTGGGGTTGACTTCCCTGAAAGCAGAGAGTCACACCGGACCAGCACTCCTGTCCGCCCTGAACGCACAGGTGTATCAGTGTCTGACTACGCACCAACTGGAGATCGGCAAAGTGGTTTGTGACAACGGAAGAAATTTGTTGGCGGCATTGAATTTGGGCAAGTTGACACATGTGCCGTGCAAGGCACATGTGTGTAATCTGATTGTACAACGCTTTGTGCATAAGCACCCAGGCTTACAGGACGTCCTGAAGCAGGCCAGGAAGGTGTGTGGCCATTTCAGGCGTTCCTACACGGCCATGGCGCACTTTACGGATGTCCAGCGGCGAAGCAACATGCCAGTGAGGTGCTTGATTTTTGACAGCCCCACACGTTGGAATTCAACACTCCTAATGTTCTACTGCCTGCTCCAATAAGAAAAGGCCGTTAACGAGTATTTGTATGACCGGGGTGCTAGGACAGCCTCTGCGGAGCTGGGGATTTTTTTGCCACGTTACTGGACGCTCATGCGCAATGCCTGTAGGCTTATGCGTCCTTTTGAGGAGGTGACAAACCTGGTCAGTCGCACCGAGGGCACCATCAGCAACATCATACTATTTGTTTTCTTCCTGGTGCGTGCCCTGCGAAGAGTGCTGGATCAGGCCGTAGATGAGTGTGAAGAGGAAGAGTTGTGGTCACCATCACCACCAGAAACAGCCTTATCAGCATTGCTTGCTGGACCTGCGGCAACGCTGGAAGAGGATTGTGAGGAAGAGGAGTCAGAGGAGGAATGTGGCTTTGAGGAGGAGGAGGAAGACCAACCACAACAGGCATCCCAGGGTGCTCGTTGTCACCTATCTGGTACCCGTGGTGTTGTACGTGGCTGGGGGGAAGAACATACCTTCAGTGAGATCAATGAGGATGAGGAACAAGCCATGACTAGCTCGGCTTCCAACCTTGTGCAAATGGGGTCTTTCATGCTGTCGTGCCTGTTGAGGGACCCTTGGATAAAAAGGATGAAGGAGAACGACCTGTACTGGGTGTCCACACTACTAGACCCCCGGTATAAGCAGAAAGTGCCTGAAATGTTACCCAATTACCACAAGTCGGAAAGGATGCAGCACTTTCAAAATAAATTAAAAAGTATGCTTTACACAGCGTTTAAGGGTGAAGCCACAGCACAAAGGCAATCTATCAGCGGAAGAGGTGAACATAATCCTCCCACGACCACGCCGGCAAGGAGAGGACGCTTTACAGACGTGTTGTTGATGGAGGACATGCAGAGCTTTTTAAGTCCTATGCATCGCCACAGCCCTTCGGGGTCCACCCTCAGAGAACGACTCGACTGTCAGGTAACAGACTACCTCGGTTTAACTGCAAATATCGACACTATGAGGAGCGATGAACCCCTTGACTACTGGGTGTGCACGCTTGACCTTTGGCCTGAGCTATCCCAATTTGCCATAGAACTTCTGTCCTGCCCCGCTTCAAGTGTCCTGCCAGAAAGGACCTTCAGTTCAGCAGGAGGTTTTGTCACTGAGAAGAGAAGTCGCCTAGGTCAAAAAAGTCTAGATTACCTCACCTTTATTAAGATGAATGAGGGATGGATCCCGAAGGGACTGACAGTGGGCGATACATTCGGCCTGATAGATGAGCTGCCTTGAGCTAATAATGGTCCACACGCTGCTGTATTTTATCCCTGAATGCCGGATGGTTTGCGTGACGTATCCGTCACCAACTAGGGTTCAAGACGCAATGTTTTAGGGCACTTTCTGCCTGGCAAACTAACATCAATTTTTCTGGTCGCTGCAACAATACCTAATTTTTGCATTTAAATTATTTTATTGTCAGAAGGCGTACAGCATGTAATGAAAAATAAAGCATTTTTGAACAGTCTTGCATAACAGTTGTGCAAAAATACATATTTACAATAAAGACATTTTGTGAAAGTTAGCTGGCTAGTCCTTCTTATTTTTACTTTTTAGGTTAATAATTTTTCTTATTTTTTACTGTGATTGCAATTTAAGAGATACCTAAAACCTGGTAAAACAGTCAATAGTAAAGAGTATATCTTCAGGAAACACCAAAGTCCTATTAGCTATCATCCCTCCAGCAGTATTAGCTTATTATTTACAATATCTAACCTGGGCAATCACCCTTGGGTTACCCTAGGGCAGGCTTCAGTAAGCGACCTCTCCTTTACTGGGATGATTTTGCCGCTGGTTGCTTCTGAAGGGTCTCCAGGGCTCCCCCACTACGGTCCTTCCCCCAGTGTCGCTTCAACCAGTAAAAAATGTTTTATATTTGTAAAGCGACCCAATGATCCCCCTTGATAGAGGTTTATCTTTACAAATTTTGGAGAACCAATTTAAGACCGGTGTCCCCAGTTTCTGGGTCACGGAGTGTGTGAAATGCCTCAGCCTACAGTAATTGTAATGTTCTGACAGCGGTAGCTCATGCTTGTCCCTCAGTTCCTCATAGGTGAGCATCTGGCCCTTTACTAACCAGTCTCCCAGTCTATCTAGTTTCCTTGACCTCCACCAGTGTTGTGATGTTGTGCTCATGTGTTTCGGGGCCTGAGGGTGGTCAAGAATTGGGTTCATTTGGGTGGATCCAGGGAACAAACCTGTGTGTTTCTTGGCCCATTTCCAGTATGATAGTGAGTGTCTGATTAGGGGGTTTGGCGAGTTTTTAAGGCTCTGAGGCAATTCTGATAGCCAAGCCACCTTGTCCCAGGTTAAGGGCCTTAAAGTGTGGTTCTCTAAATACACCCAGGCCGGTTGATGCCCTATAGAATGTGCTATTGGGAGGAAAGATAACTGAGCTGCCTTGTGGTAATATTTTAAGTTTGGACACGATAGTCTCCCCTCTGGCTTATGAAGGTACATCATTTTCTTTGTGATGCGTGAGGGAGAGTGGTTCCAGATAAACTGAAATATTTTCCTTTGAATATTTTCTAATTCTTTTTATTTAATCGGGATCGGGAGTGTTCAAAATATGTAGAGCAACCTAGGAAGGACATTCATTTTTATCGTATTTATTCTCCCTAGCCATGATAACCTATACTTTGTCCATTTACTCAGGTCATTAATTATTGTTTTATAAAGTTTGGAGTGGTTGGCTTTGTACAAGTCTTCTAGCTTAGGGGTTAGTCGGATTCCCAGGTAGTTTATGTGGTTCTTATCCCACTTAATATTAAACTTCTCTTGGAGACCCTGCTTCTCTACTGCTGTTAAGTCAATCGCTAGTGCTTCTGTCTTCTCTATGTTTAGTTTAAGGCCAGAAAACTGACCAAACTCCTCCATAGTTCGAATCAACTCTGGGACCGATTGGGTAGGGTTTGAGAGCATACACAGCAGGTCGTCTGCAAATAGACAAGTTTTGAAATGGTGATGGCCTATTTTTATGCCTGTGATCCCAGCGTTGGCCCTAATTGTCTGAGCCAGGGGTTCTATTGCTATTGCGAATAGAAGGGGAGAAAGGGGGCACCCCTGTCTTGTTCCTCTTTCTATTTTAATGAAGGATCTCTAATCTCCTGGAATCTGTAACCTTGGATGATTTGTATAATGAGTAAATAAGATTCATGAAATGGCCTTTAATACCAAATTTTTCAAGCGTGGCGTATAGATAAGTCCACTCCAGGGAATCAAACGCCTTTTCAATGTCAAATACCATAAGACAGGCTTGAATTTTATAGGCTTTGGTGTGGTACAGTAGGTTCATGACTTTTCTAATGTTGTCTCCCGCTTGCCTGTGGGAGACAAAGCCTACTTGGTCATTATGTATTAACTTAGGTAAGAAGAATGACATTCTATCCGCTATTATTTTTGCCAGGATCTTTGTATCACAGTTTAGTAATGATATTGGCCTGTAGTTTTTTGGTTCTAGGGCATCTCCCCTCTCCTTAGGGAATAGAGTGATATCTGCCCTGTTCAGCTCTGCTGGTGTTTGCTTGCCTTCTAGAACTCTGTTAGAGTGACCAAGTGCGGGCCTAATATGTCTATACATTTTTTATAATATAAATTGGTGTACCCGTCTGGGCCTGGTGACTTACCAGGTTTGAGGTTCTGGACTGCTTTTCTCACTTCCTCTAGGGTCACTTTGGCATTTAAAGTCTCTAAGTCATTTTCTTCTATTAAGGGGAGATCACAGGAATTAAGAAATCCCCTCATTTTGTGTAGATCTATGTGTTTTGTTGCTGTATAAAGGGTATTGTAAAATTTTGTAAAAATCTTCTGGGTTCGTTGTTTTTTCTCCCTTCGAGGTCTTAATTTGAAGTATCCTATTTTGTGTTGTTTTGGTTTGTAGTTTCCTGGCTAGTAACGGGCCAGGTTTATTGGCTTTATTGAATCCGATAGGAATAAATAGTACAACTGAACACACCACTCCTATCTGGTGGCACCTTAGATTGCACGCGTAGTGCCCCAAATTTGAAGTGGGAGGACCGACCAAGCATCTTTTTCCATCTCCCGCTTCCAAAAATCAATGCCATATACACGTCCCCTAATAGTGCATGTAACAGGGATTAAACCGATAGGAATAGTACTACTTAACAGTACACACCTTTTAATAACGCAGACAGAGGCAACGCAGAGAGAGGAGTCTGAAGAAGAGGAGTCAGAGGAGGAAGGTGGCTTTTTGAGGAGGTGGAAGACCAAACACAGCATGCGTCCCAGGGGGCTTGTTGTCACCTTTCGGGGACCCTTGGTGGCTGGGTGGAGGAAGAGACCTTCAATGACATCAGTGAGGACAAGGAACGGGACATGGCTAGCTTGGTATCCAACCTTGTGCAAATGGGGAGTTTGCGGTTGTGCAAAGGGGCTGTTTGCGGTTGTTTGCGGTGCATTAAACAGGGAGATTGGTCTGTTACTGTGAAGCGGGTGTAACCCTTACACTACCTGATCGATACAACACCATACCTGATGTTTTAAAGCATGTTATTCCAAACAATTTAGGAATGCTAGGTGATTTATGCCCTTTATGGCTTAAAACCAGACTCTGCATCAACTATGTAATTTTCCGTGGGAGTTTTGCCATGGATCCCCCTCCGGCATGCCACAGTCCAGGTGTTAGTCCCCTTGAAACAACTTTCCCATCACTATTGTGGCCAGAAAGAGTCCCTGTGGGTTTTGAAATTTGCCTGCCCATTGAAGTCTATGGCGGTTCGCCAGGTTCGTCCTCATCACTCTTCCTCTCTCTCCCTCTATCTCCACACTCTCTCTCTATCCCTCTTCACCCTCTCTCTTTCCCTATTTCACTCTCTCCTCTTCTTTTTTTCTCCCTCCCTCTCTTTCTTTCCCTATTTCTCTTTCCGTCTCTTTCTCTCCCCTTCCTCTATCTCTCTCTCTCTCTCCCTCTTTCTTTCCCTATTTCTCTCTCCCTCTCTTTCTCCCCCTCTCTCCTCTTTCCCTCCTCCCCCTCTTTTTCTTTCCCCTCTCTCCCTCTTTCTCTCTTTCCCCTCTCCTCTATCCCCTCGTTCTTCCTCTCCCCCTCTCTTCTTTTCTCCTCTCTCTCCCTCATTCTCTATTCTTCCTCCCTCCTTCTATATCCCCCTCCCTCTCTCTCCCACTTCTCTTTAATCCCTTCTCTTTCTCTCCCTCCCTCTCTATTTTCCTTGCTCTTCCTTTCTTCCCCTCTCTCCCCCCACTCTCTCTCTAAACTCCTTCCCCCTCTCTTTCCCTATCTCTCTCTCTCCCCTTCTTTTCCCCTCCCTCTCTCTTTCTTTCCCTATTTCTTTCTCCTTCTCTCCCCTTCCTCTCTCTTTCTCTCCCCCTCCCTCTCTCTTTCTCTTCCTCTCTCTACCTCACCCTTTCTGCCTCTGACTCTCACACACATGTACATGCCTCTCACCTCATCACAGCTCCTGCCGCCATCTTGTGTTGAAGATCTCCTGCCACTGTCCGTACCCTGCCTTGCTGCCATGGCTGCGCAGGGGAAGGCTTCCTCTCACTCCTCTCTGTGCTCTGGTGCAGTGGGCGGGCTAAGACTCCCTGCAGTGTAATCTGAGCTTCCTGTCTGGAGCTCAGTGTTAACTACGGCAGCTCTGTCTGTTTAGAGGAAGTAGGGACTGCACAGAGCTGCACACGCGAAGAGGGTATTTGGAGGGTGTCTCTGGTGGAAGATGGAGTGATAATGAGGCGCCCCTCGCAGATATGCGCCTGTAGGCGGGAGCTTAACTAGCCTAATGGATGATCTGTCCCTGCTTGTATATAGTAAATATTTAAATGCAATAGTCCCATACATTTTATTTAAATAAATATAAATATATAAAAGAATAAAACATATACATGTATATATGTATGGCACTTATTATAATAATCCTAATGTTCTCATTATTCATTGCTTCCTAAAATCGTTTCTCATCTGTAAAGCTTGGTTTGGGTACTCCCTACACTGAAATCTCTTGCAGACAAGACAAAATTTACAGATGTTAGCTGAGTTACATCACTCAATTTGCATGGGGCTTAGTTAGTTAGTGGCCTCACACACCTTAATTAGAGTTTATCAGAAGGAGTATATAAAAGTTCATTTTTTAACCTTTGTACTCCTTGTTCACAGAAAAAACAATAATTTATAGCCATTTTCATTGTTTAATAATTGCTTTTAATACTGCAGTGTAAACTTTTAAAGCACTTAGACTGTTTACTTACCTTGAGTATTATCTGTAATTTACCTGCACCAGTCAACACATTGAGTTAATGGATAAAACAATTAGAAGCTCTCAGGTCCAGAATAGACCACATATTTAAACTCCCTCTAAATGCTTATATCCAGTCTTCATTGCATTAATGCGTCTCAACTTGTTTTATTCAGCTAATTTTATTTTCCTGCTGCCAACAGAGAACATTTGGAAGGAGCTTGTGATTTACTGTCCTTTCAGATCCAGCAGACTCAAACACTCATGCTGCAGTGTGAGATCTGGACTAGGTTATAATTCCAGGGAAAATGTATCAATTATACAAATCCTAAATATATTATCAGTTTTATGCTTGATAATACAGAACAACATTTAACAAAAATCTATATTGAGTAAAATAAATGCAGGTTGCAGATAACAGACTATAGGAAGAGCCAGTGTCACATGGTGAGATCTGCAAATGGAGTTAGCAGTAAATGTGTCTGCTTTATTGCTCAATCTGGGTGAATAAACAGAGCACATTTAAAACCATCCAATATCAAAGAGAATTCATACAGTTTTCTTATTACAGGAAATAACTAGCACATTTTCCCGTCCTCAAAAAGGAAATTTTTTAAGGAAAATCAATACAAATGAGTGTGGTGTTCATTTGATGCATTTATCTACAGTGCAGGGCTTTTTTGATGACCCACCATAACATACCTATTCTCTCCAGACTTATGTGTCAGTTGCAGAAATGCAGCCTGTGCATAGATGTGTTCAAGTTTTATCCTGCCCGAGACCATGTAGATTTATCAAGTGCACCTAAAGACAGAAAATCACTGAATATGGACATTTCTGTGCTTATACAACAATATTTCAATGCTCTGCATTGTATCTTCAGACATACTGCTGCTCCATGAAAAGTGCTGCCCTATGCTCGGGCCTTGTAGACCTGGGGGGGGGGGGAAACACTCCCCGAGTGTGTGGGTGGGTTTCTGGCAATGTACGCCAAATCCAAGGCCATATTCAGAATGGATGCCATGTGAAATAGGCTAGAAATGGTGAACCTAATTTGCATGTTGATTCCCAGAACGCTGTTCACTGAGTAATTCTCTGTGACAAAAAATCTTCTGACCTCACCTCTCACTTTCATGGTCTAATTGGTTCATTCTATCTTAAAAGTCATTTCTCAAAACTTGACATAGAGAGAAGATACAGTACCTTTCCTAGCATGATGAAAGTTAGTCCAGTAAAACAAGAAATCACTATATATCACAATAACCAATTGTTTTGCAGATTTATTGGATGAGGCATTTTAAGGCTAGCAGCAGTGCTATCAAATAAACATTACAAACAACATCCTCTAGTCCTGAGACTGGAGAGCTTATTATGTATTTTATTTGTATTCTAAGGCGCACAAAGATCTCAGAAGATGGTGATTGTAGCCATATCATTAAAATAAGTTTGCTTCTGGTGAGGAAAGCTATGGCAAACCTGGACAAGCTATTAAAAAGTAACACTGTATCATATCATCAAAGGTCTGCATAGTCAGAACCATGGTATTCCCCCATAGTTAAATATGAATGTGAGAGCTGGACCATAAAGAAGTCTGAGCCCCATAGATTTGATGCCTTTGAATTGTGGTGTTGTAGAAGACTACTTAGAGTCCATTTGACTGCAAGAAGATCCAGTTAATTAGTACTACAGGAAATGAAGTCAAACTGTTGACTGGAAAATTTGATCATAAGGCTGAAGCTCAAATCTTTGGACCATATCATTGGAAGATAGGATTCCCTAGAGAAGACTCTGATGCTTGGAAAATTTGAAGGCACACGAAGAAGGGGACAGCAGACGTGGAAATGGATAGATGAGGTCATTTAAGCAAGGAACATGAGCTTTATGGAGATTAGAGTAGTAGTGGCTGACAGATGAGCCTGGCGTGCTGCTGTTCCCAGGATCACAGAGAGTCGTAAACAACAACAGCAATATGAGATTCTGCATACAATATACTAGGAACCACTATGTCTAATAATATGTGTATTATGCTATTGCAGAAAACACCACCAAATGTATACACCAAAAATCAGACAATATTAATAGTTTTGTGCAACTTACTGACTCATTGTTTGTTTGTTTCCCTTTTCTTTTTCTAGAAAACCCGTACACACTTTATCACACACACAATCTGTAGATATTATCAGTGTTTAAAGGCCAGTGCATTACACTCAGATCTCCTACTGTGTGTAGTATTCTATGTATAAAATAAAAGATAACTTAAACTACAACATATATGTTCTGTAGATGATTGAAAACATCAAGTGAAATATTTTGCACAATAACTGTCCTTATTAAAAGTAAAATAACCGTGCTAACATTATCCAATATCATAACAAGTTCAAGGAATATTGGTATATTACTCATCTAGTAAGAATATCTATTTATTGTCTTATGAGTTTAACATATAACTAGTATGACATTTCACCTTGTTGTGTCATCTGTAAGACTTGGATATTAATATTTAGCGTTATGATAGAGAACTCTGGAGGATAACATTATCTATCTGTACATACACTGCATATAAAGGTGATGTCATTAAGGGTAAGAGGATAATACAGCGACCCTTACTCACAGTCCCTAGCAGACACGTGCTTGGGGTTAGCTGTGTCTCTTATACACATAACAAATATCCTGGTATTTTGGAGGCCTCACTATAGTTGTAGGTGCAATTGTTTAAATCGGGAGTAGGCACGTTTGGTCCTGGTGAAGGTATCTGGAATTTACTAGCTATGTTATATATCTTTGTATCGATTTACTTTCATGCACTTTGTTTTATTAAGAAGTGCTTATCAGATCTGGCTTTACTGCCTGCAATCAAACAAATAGCCCTTGTATAGGTCTGTCCACTGCACCTCATGAATACACAGACTCTCTCGTACTTTCTGTGCTGTCTCATACCAA
Source organism: Discoglossus pictus (assembly GCA_027410445.1). Lineage (NCBI taxonomy): Eukaryota > Metazoa > Chordata > Amphibia > Anura > Alytidae > Discoglossus > Discoglossus pictus. The sequence goes on along the minus strand of CM050172.1, from coordinate 24,425,421 downwards.
GCAATAAGTGACCATCTCTCAACAACATTCTGCAGACCTGGACTCCGATAGGCTAGGACAGTAAAATGTACATCCAGCCCAACAGAATCTATGTCTGCATACATTGCAGTGGGCAGACCCATACAGAGACTATTTGTTTGATTTTACGGAGTACAAACATACCTTATAAGCACTTCTAAGTAATATAGAGTACATACAAGTAAATAGATACATAGGGATATTAGATACCTAGTAACATCCAGAAACCTTCCATATCCCTTTAAGTGAAGATTTGTCATGTAACATTGAAAGCTGCAGGAAGTAGGTACAGTGGCACTAACCAGACCATATAAGAAACTGCTCTTGAGATGGGCAAGACAACCAAAGAGCAAGCTACAATATATACATTATTTAGCACAAGTTAGTTTCACCTGACGTGAGATTTGGTGTCGCTTGTTGGGAAAGAGCCATCAAAAATATTACAATGAGGTGGGTTGTTTGGGATCTTCCCAATAATAATCATGTAAAGACTGACTTAAATGCTGTATATAAAACCAACATTAAGATCCATAATTTGACGGCATCCATAATCAGGCAGCATCTTATAGAAATGATGAACAGATCCCAATAAATTCAGAGTCAGAGTCGGAGGATCCAACAGATTGCAGCTACTCACAGGCCTGAGTGAAGGGAAGTTTCATGAATGGACTGGAGTTCTGTCTCTCTGTTCAGCCTGGTATCTTCCAGTTATAGTTATTATCTAGACCCCCAAAAAACATATAAATGAAAAAAGACAATAAAAATTACAAAAAATAAATATCTGTCAAGATGTTGAACACAACAATTAAAGTGTCTCCCATAAGAAAGTAGGCTAAATGTTGCTTAAGATAGCAGTCAGGTGCCAGTAAGGGCTGTCAGTACTTTATTCTCTGGATCATCCATACTTCAGAACTCCTCTGGGTCCTAGGATGGTAGAATGTGGTGCCAGCTTTCTGCATGGGACACTGCCAGATATAGATGGCCAAGGTTCTCCCTCTTCCACTTCATCCAGCTGCTTTAGTTTAGTTATGAAACTTGGCTTCTTCCAAATATAGCGACATCAAGATGTCTTAACCAAGGTCGAAGAAATCCACCATTGCAGCGCTCCAGAGCTAGTTACCCAAAGAGGAACAGGAGGCAGAGGTGTACATCACCACTGCCACCAGAAGGATATATACAGTATCAAGGATGAAAGGGCCATAGGACTTGTGAGGGAACCTGTCAAGAATATCCTTGGATCTTATTGGCTGTAACATTCAAAAAGTGCTACAGAAGCACATTAAATCAATCCACAATTCAAGCTACATATTTTCAGCTATCAAAAAACATCACCTATAATAGTTTTTATAGTGTGTAACGCTCCTGCCGAGCCCGCGCATTGGCGGAGGGAGGTTACACACTATGTAAATGGTGCATGCGCAGCATTAAAGCATCAAGTAAAATATTTTGTATAGTAATAACTGCCCTTATAAACTAAAAGAACTGTGCTAACATTATCCAATATAATAACAAGTTCAAGGAATACAGATATATTACTCACCTAGTAAGAATATATTTTTACTGTCTTATGAGTTTAACATATAACTAGTATGACATTTCACCTTGATGTGTCATCTATAAGACTTGGATATTAATATTCAGCGTTATGATAGAGAACCACTGATGAACTCTGAAGGATAACACTATCTATCTGTACATACACACACTGCATATAAAGGTGATGTCATTAAGGGTAATAGGATAATACAGTGGCCCTTACTCACAGTCACTAGGAAGATTAGGTATGCCGAAGCATGTCTGGGGTTAACTGTGTCTCTTACACACATAAAAAATATCCTGGTATTTTGGAGCCCTTACTATAGCTTTAGGTGTAATTGTTTAAATCAGGGGAAGGTAAGTTCTGTCGTGGAGAGCCACACACAGGCCTGGGTTTGAGGATTTCCTTTCTGTGCACAGGTCGATTGGGATGACTGAAGAAGTGATGGCCTCTTCTGTACGCAGCAGGGATATCATCTAATTCTGGCCTGTGCGTGGCTCTCCAGGATCAAACTTATCTATCCCTGGCCTAAATTATACAGGAAATTGTTGATATGTACTTGGCCAATATGAGATACAGAAGAGTTACTTTACTGTGTGTGTTTCTGCATTATCCTAATGGGTGTTGAGGAAATAAGGAAATGTGAAACAACTGGTCCAAATTAAAAAAATATTATTGTACAATGAAGCAGGATTACAAAACAAAGTATAATTCATCTGGCGAGCAAACAGTCTTGAAGACATTCCATTATGTGGTTTAGCCAATCCAAGTCTCTGCCCTTCCTGTAACTCTGAGACTTCTTATCTTGTACTGGCAGAAGTTGGGTGGCTGACTAGAGCAACAAGACAGCAATTTTGTGCACGAAACAGAACAGATGAACTAAGCAGAAAAACATTTTGTTTGATATGGCTTTTAAAACATCAATTTGATATTAAGCCCAGGGCAAGACAGGGCAGTTAATATTTTCTTTAACAATTCTCACCCTTTTGATAATTTAATATCACACATATTTATTACCTTGTTTAACTAACTAACAGCCTACCTAACTGGAAGTGACCCCAAGACAGCCCGTACTTCACAAACTTCACAGATAAGCTGCATAGACAGGGGGATTCTGGCATCCATTCCAGGCTGCCTACCTGGTGACCATGTCCTATAAGCATTCACACATTTTATTGGTAACACACAAGAAAAAGCATGCAATCTCTATCTGAATGGATAACAACAGCAGCCAGATATGCACCCCACCACAGACCTAGGCTAAATCCTACACACTGGGTTCCCCTATTTGAAACAAATGCAATGCCCAAACTGGTGTGGTGCAACTTGGGATTCCCCTCGCAGATATGATGTCATCCACCTGGCTCACAAAAATGGTAAGTGGGTCTGCAAGAGAGGCAGGCAGTCGAGCTAGGGTACCAGACGGTCATCTATGTGGCTGTTGTATCATATCATTAGGCAATGAGAGTATTCCCCTTTTTGCTGCAACGAGAAACACAAATTACTAACAACTTCCAAGCAATTAAACTCATTAAAATCAATCCTATCACCACCACTATGGGCTTTAAGAAATTTGGAAGCATATTTGTGACGAAGTGCCCTTCGCCACTTTGTCTTGGAGAGGACTGTTTGCCAGCCTCCTGCCTTTTGACTATGGACCGGCATTTAAATACTTTATTTTCCTATGCAGAAAGACTTTGGTTCCATGGCCATTGAACTGTATGTATGTGGTCTGAGCGCCATTCAGTAATAATGTGTGCTCAGACCTAAGCTATCTGCAGATATGTTCTGGGTTATAAAATGTTGTTATTATATCTGTAAAAATATTGTATTGTGTGGTATACAGTCAAATATCTTTGGTCTCATACACTTGGTCAGGAGTTGCCCATCTGCCTCGTTATCCTATCTGCTAAACCACACAAGAGATAGCAGAACAAAAGGGTTTTAGCAGACAAGATGGCACCATGAACAATTGGGGTAGGGACTCTTGAATAATGAGATGACCTGGGGTTTCCCCATACTCCCAGCAGGGGAATAAGTGAGCTTAGAGATGTTACTCTCTCCACCGCCAGAGGTAGAATGGGCAGTTAGCAATGCCTAGTGGGCGGCTCCTCTGGGAGGGGACTCCTGGCTCCCACACCTTAACCCTGTTTAATTGGCCAGAGGTAATTAGGGGTTGACCAAAGGTAGTCACTGTCCCTACTGTGTATGTGAAGTGTTTAAAAATGTGTTTTGTAATTAATAAAGCATAGAGTTCTTTGACCCTTCAAAACGTAGCCTCGTCTCGTTCTTGGAGGGGATTGCTATATCATACTGGTGATTGCTATGCGCTGCATACTCCCTGGGAGCTTTAAGCTACGGCGGTTGTGGAGTCTGTGATAGTGTGGTGTCCGGTGCGGTGCTTGTAGGCCTCGACGCAAACTAGGACGCGTCCATCAACGGAGGTACCCGGTCGGGGTGCCAGTAGATCCGTTACAATATTGTTAAACCAAACACAAATAGATCCCATCCAGTAGAAGGGGTTCCATCCTTCTTTAGCTATATCTCTAGCTTGCTGTTGCAACTGTTTTACTTTGCTCATGTGTGCTTCTATGGGGTCATGGGAGTCCCCAACCCAGGTACAACATTCTGAGCCTATGATAGCACAAGTTCACCCTTCTATAGCTAACAGATAATATGGAGCCATTCTGTTCTGTAGGGCAACTTTTCTGACTTTGGCTAACTCTTCATTTAGGGCATGGATAGAACTTGTAGTTTCATTAATAATTCTATCCATGATACTAGCATATTTATTTATCTTATTTGCAAATTCGACTCCCCAACCCGTCCAAGAGGGGATCCACATCTAGGCTTTATCTGCAGATGAAAATAGTTCTCGTTTATAACTAGTTCCCCCTTGGTATATTTCAAACAATGAGATATTTAAGCGTGGTCTAATTGCTGGTACAACTCTTCCTATGGTACAGTTACCCCATGCTCCCATGGGAAGCCATGAATAGAGTCCTTGACTCAAGTCCATGGGAATTATCTTACCATGATTTCCCAGCTACTTTTGAAACCATACCCTATTGTGTTGCACATGACTTTGACAGCTACACTCATCTTCGTCTGTTCATTCAGGACAAGAATACCTGGGGGCACACAAAGCTTTCAATGTTGGGCAAAAAAATAAGCTGTTACAACCCGCATATACCATATCACATGGTGTATCATTAGGTTCCATGTTAAATGTTGAGGTAGCATTTCCACAATCTGTTTCCCCCAGGTGTACCTTGGGTAAACTGACAAAGTGACCTTTTATTTTTGCTGTTTGATTCACGTACATGGGCCCCAGACACATTGTAGGTGGAGAAATTATACCAGCAATTTCGAAATATGTCCCTTGATCTGAGAGAGCATTCTGAGTAGAGTGATCTACATCTATTTGAACCTCATAACTATAATCTGTTTAATTCAAATCATTACTTGATATTGCTACACCGATTAAAGGAATTCCTTTATGAGTGGCAGGAATATGGGAACATATCCAGCAGTCAGTAGCATTCAGCTGCTTGGCAGTTTGTTGATGTAGGAGCCAGATGAAATTTGTTTGCTTCTCGCCATCCACCTGTGCATGAACGTATAAAACACAGAAAAACAAGCAGGGCAGTACATACATTTTGACAGTTTGTTTTTGTCCCCAGTGGCCTCACCCTTTGAACACAGTTTTTTATCACTGACCTGGAAATCTACTAGCTTACAGTGGGAAGCGTGTATCCAGTTTGGTTTCCCTTCCATCTTGACTGAGGTGTCAATAATACCTTGTATGCGCCATCAAATCGGGGCTCTAAATGTCTCCTCACATATCTCATAATCACCACCCAGTCTCCAGAGGGCAGCTGGTGAGTTCCAGTTGTTTCTTCTGGATCTGGTAATGAAGAATAAACCTTTCCATGCAATTTAGTCAGTTGCATTTGTAGCTGAACAACATAATCAGTCAAAGAAGCATACTGTCCATGTAATTCTTGTGGAAAGAAAAGACCTGTCAGTGGTGGTCTGCCAAACAAAATCTCAAATGGCGAAAGGCCATGTTTTCCCTTTGGGGTGTGCCTCACCGCAAAAAGGGCTAATGGTAAGGCTTGTATCCAGGTAAGGTTTATCTGAGCACAGATCTTAGCTATTTTATTTTTTAAAACACCATTTGCTCTCTCTGCTTTCCCAGATGATTGTGGATGGTAAGGGGTATGTAGATGCTGGGTAATCTGCATCCCTTTCATTATTTCTGCGAACAATTGCTCAGTAAAATGAGTACCTCGATCAGACTCTACTGTCTCAGGTAGACCATATCTGCACACAGTTTCAGATATTAGTTTTTTACCAGTCACACTTGCTGTTGCCTTGTCAATGGGCCAAGCCTCTACCCAGGAGGAGAACATATCCACACATACCAAAACATACTCATAGACACCACATTTGGGTAGCTGGACATAGTCTATTTGCAATCTTTGAAACAGGTAGTCAGACTTTACAAGATATTTCATCTCTACCTTTGTCATTTTACCTGGATTGTATTTGGCACAGATCATGCATTTCTTACACCACTCAGTTGCAAATTGTGAGAAACCTGGCACAAACCAAAATTTATTGACACGCAATCATTTCCCCTTTGGAAATATGGGAAGGGAGATTAGATAAACCGGCTAGAACAGGATATAGAACTGGGGGTGCACACAATCGACCATCCCCATGTTTCCATCCATCATTCTCCAACTTGCAATCAGCATTGTTCCACTTGCTCTGAGTCTGGGAACATGTTTGGTTTTGGAGAGTCTTTAAGACTTCCATTGTCAAATTCTCCACAGTTTTATAGAACTCTTGGAGAACCATAAGAGCTGCCTTCTTGGCTGCTTCATTTGCCCTGTTGTTACCCATAGTGATAGGGTCTATTTCTCACTGATGTGCCTGGCATTCCATACTTCTGTGTGAGTACGCCTGAAGCCTGTCCTTTCTGTTCATGACAGAACAGGTAGAATTGCTTGGTGTAGTTTGGGAGCGCCAGTGAGGGGGCACTAAGTATAGGAGCCTTTAACTGGTCCACAGCCTGTTTTTCCTCCTCAGACAGCTCTATGCATTCAGTCCGAGTGGTCAGAACGTATAAGGGAGCAACAAGTTGACACATTTTTGGTATCCATTGTCTGCAGTACCCGACCAATCCCAAAAAGGCTCTGATCTGTTTGGCATTCTGTGGTTATGGTGCCCTCTGTATCACCGAGACCCTATCCACAGTGATGTATTTAGAGCCCTGTGATATGCAGTGGCCTAGGAAAGTGACTTTTTCCTGGCAGAACTGTAGTTTACTGGGGGAAACTTTGCATCCCTCAGTGCTTAAGAGAGAAAGTAGTGAAACAGTCGCACTGGTGCACAGCTCTACTGAGGTGGCTGACAGCAGGATATCATGAACATACTGCACGACAGTCACCCCAATGGATGTATGCTACCTGTCTAGGACTTGCTTCATGATTTGACCAAATTCAGATGGTGAAGAGATTATTCCCTGTGGTAACCTTGTCCAAGCCATCTGCTGTCCCTCAAAAGTAAAGGCAAACAGGTACTGAGAGTCAGGATGTACAGGGACACAAAAGAAAGCGCCTACCAAATCTATCACACTGAACCAGGAGGCATTTGAAGGAATTCATCCTAGAATAGTGTGGAGATTTGGAACAAGTAGGGAATACTCTTGAATAATTTTATTTACTGCCCGCAAATCATGGACCAGTATAAACTGTCCTGGTCTCCCAGGCTTAGCCACAGGATACAAGGGTGTATTTACAGGTGATTTTGTGGGAATCAGGATCCCGTTACTCACAACATTTTTGATTTGGTCTCTTATACCATTTCATTGTTTCATACTGAGGAATCCTGTGCAATTTAGCTCCAGGTCTGAGCTTAATGACCACTTGGTCTGCTAGTTTAATCAGGCCCAATGGACCACCTTTTATAGCCCCAAAATCTGGGGGACATCCTTCAGGTCAGGTGGAATAGCCTGCTCTGGAAGGATGCACACTGCCATTAGGGGGACCAGACTCTCCAATGTGTTGAGGTCTTCTGATCCCACTAATGTAGTGACAACCAGTCCATCCTCTGTATATTGGATTTCATCAGTGCATCTCTTCCCAGCAAATTGCAGGGGACAGTGTTACTGAGGACAAAGGAGAGGGAGGTCTCGACGGGGCCTATAATCACAGGAGGTTCTACAGTCTCTCTTAGCATGATAGTTTTACCTGCTAGACCTATATCATCAATTTGTCTAAACATTTTCAAATTTGGGGCTTCTGATATTTTGAGAACACTGCAGGCTGCTCCAGTGCCCACCAGGCATTCCACAGAATGGTATGGCATGTCAGAGAGGGTCAGGCAAACAGAGATGACTGGTAGCACTGGAAACCCTGCCCATTAATTGCTCTCCTGTCTCCCCCGCTTTGGAGCTGTGCAGTCCATTGCAAAATGGCCCACTTTGTCACAGTTATAACATTTAACTTTTCTGGGTTCCCCTCTGTTTGTTCCTCTGAACTACTTCCATTGAGGTTTCCCAGGGGCATTGACTAGCATTACCCTCTGAGCTCTCTTTTCCTGCACTTCCTCAATGTTTCTTTGGATTGAGCTCGCTAAGCTCATTAGTGCTGTGACTGACTTGTCTCTCCAATCAGAATGGGCAGAAACCAATGTGACACCAATTTGGCAGTGAGCATACGCCGGAAAGGACCTCTTACATACTGATACGATTGGTTTTATGCCCCAGTATGCTCACTCACACATTCATAACAAAATATGTTAAAACATAACACAGTTGTTTCAGGTTATTGGGAGGTTGTACTTAGGACAGGGGACAGAGGGTTTAGAATCAGAGGAAGGGAGAGCAGTTGAGATACAAAGATTCTCACCTATTCGAGGTGCAGGTTGGTCTCCTGTCCTCAGTTTCCAGACCTGATTCCGTCCGCTGATCATTTTCACCTCCCGGGTTTCGGCACCATAATCTGTTGAGGAAATAAAGCAACGTGAATCAACTGGTCCAAATTAAAAAATATATTATTGTACAATGAAGCAGGATTACAAAACAAATTGTCATTCAGCTGACGCGCACTACAATCAGATAAAATAGTGTCTTTTATACTTTTTGAAGACGTCCCAGTAATGTGATTTAGCCAATCCAAGTCTCTGCACATCCTGCAAATCTGAGACTTCTTATCTTGTACTGGCAGAAGTTGGGTGGCTGACTAGAGCAAGGAGATAGCAATTTTGTGCATGCAACAGAACAGATGAACTAAGCAGAAAAACATTTTGTTTGATATGGCTTTTAAAACATCAATTTGATATTAAGCACATGACAAGACAGGGCAGTTAATATTTTCTTTAACACTGGGTTAAAGAGTTATGGAAGGTATTTGGAATTTACTAGCTATGTTATATATCTTTGTATCTATTTACTTTCATGCACTTTGTTTTATTAAGAAGTGCTTATCAGATCTGTTTTTACTGCCTACCATCAAACAAAAATAGTCCCTGTATGAGTCTGCCCACTGCACCTCATTAATACACAAACTCTCTCATACTTTCTGTGCTGTCTCATTCCAAGCAATCAGTGGAGAGAGGGGGGAGGAGGGGAAATAGACACAGGGGAGGGTGAGGGAGGAAAAGAGACACCAAGGGTGGAGGATGGGGAGAAAGAGACACAGGAGAGGAGGGGGGAAGAGACACAGGGGAGGAAAGACACAGGGGAGGGAGTATAGACACAGGGGGCGGGAAACAGGGGAGGGAGAAGAGACACATTAAATATTATCTATATTATATTATGACGGGCATTTGACTAGTTTTGTTATAAAAAACAACATTTATACAGTGTGTAGCAATATTATTAGTATTTACATTTATACTATTTTTCCTGAATGTCAAGGTGAAGTGACCAATTCAGAAAGCACTTATGCCTCGTGTGATCACATTAAACAGAACTAGATAGTTGTGAATGAAGTTCAGTATGGGAGACCGCATCATCTTTGAGTAGTACTTCCATTGACCAGCCGAAGAAGAACCTAGGGCCCTATTAAATTTCAAGCAGTGGCCGTCGTACAGCCCGTAAGTCTGCTGGCTTGAAATTTGCAGGAGTTAAAGAGCGATTAAATTAGAAAGGGCCGCAACGACATGGCCGGAATCCAAATCCGTAAACCATGATTCGGCACGTAGCATTTCCGGGTGTGAACATGATAAATTATTCAAACTTGTAATTACGAGTTTAGACAGAGCCAATAATAAAAGAGATCATCATCATTACGTCACTAAGAACATGCAGGTTACATTTCAATCACTTACGGGTTTGAAGTCTGAGTTGCGATCAGACCCGCATTCCAGAAATAATGCAATATGAAAAAATCAATAAATATAAAATTCTAGTCCATGTGAGTTCTGTTATATGTATTAACACATTGATTGCCAGGATCAATATAACACAAAAATTAAACATAAAAACAAATATTTTTTATTGCAGATTTGCGAGATTGAGAATGTTGTGCTATTAATATTAATACCTTTCATCACTTTCCCTGTAACTTAGAATACATTATTGTGTTTATATTTGCTTTTATGTTGCTACAGACAGGAGTTTAAACTCTTTGTGGATCCCCTCTAGTACCCATAGGATTTTTGGCTACATTTGCCATTTACGGGTGTGAAAATAATTGTGGGCTTTAGGACTTGTAGCAATTTAATAGCTATTTGCGATTGTAACATTTACGGGATTGAAAGATCAAAGGCTTAGCTGGGTCGGAGTTCCAATTTTGGCACATGCTGTGTTTTTTAGCCTGTAACCCTCATATTGTTTGCAGGAAGCTAAAAGAGGCCAATTTGATAGCCGTAACTTTTGCTGGCTCGTTTATGGGCTTCAGGAACTACAATTTGCCGAATTTAATAGGGCCCCGTTTGTCCCTGCAGCATTAGCAAGTCTGGAAATTAAATAATGGGGTTGGGTCCACTAAAGCGCTTCCTACTCAACTTCTAGTCTCTGTACAATTACAAGGGTGCCTAATTCCTATGTGGGAATGTATTTGGATCCAAGATGTACATTAGTACACTGAGCCACACAGTACACTGAGCCCACATTAGTACACTGAGCCAACATTAGTACACTGAGCCAACATTAGTACACTGAGCCCACATTAGTACACTGAGCCACACAGTTAACTGAGCCACACATTAATACACTGAGCCCACATTATTACAGTGAGCCCACATTAATACACTGAGCCCACATTATTACACTGAGCCCACATTATTACACTGAGCCACACAGTTAAATGAGCCACACATTAATACACTGAGCCCACATTATTACACTGAGCCACACATTAATACACTGAGCCCACATTAGTACACTGAGCCACAAATTAGAACACTGAGCCCACATTAGTACACTGAGCCACACATTAGTACACTGAGCCCAAATTAGTACACTGAGCCACACATTAGTACACTGAGCCCACTTTAGTACACTGAGACACACATTAGTATACTGAGCAACACATTATTACACTGAGCCACACATTAGTACACTAAGCACACATTAGTAGACTGAGCTACACATTATTACACTGAGCCAAACATTAGTACACTGAGCCCACATTAGTACACTGAGCCACAAATTATTACACTGAGCCACACATAGTACAATGAGCCCACATTAGTACACTGAGCCCACATTAGTACACTGAGCCACACATTAGTACACTGAGCAACACATTATTACACTGAGCCACACATTAGTACACTGAGCCACACATTAGAACACTGAGCCCACATTAGTACACTGAGCCACACATTAGTACACTGAGCCCACTTTAGTACACTGAGACACACAATAGTACACTGAGCCACACATTATTACACTGAGCCACACATTAATACACTGAGCCCACTTTAGTACACTGAGCCACACATTATTACACTGAGCCACACATTAGTACACTGAGCCACACATTAGTACACTGAGCCACACATTATTACACTGAGCCACACATTAGTACACTGAGCCCATATTAGTACACTGAGCCACACACTAGTACACTGAGCCACACATTATTACAGTGAGCCCACATTAGTACACTGAGCCACACATTAGTACACTGAGCCCACATTAGTACACTGAGCCACACATTAATACACTGAGCCCACATTAGTACACTGAGCCACACATTAGTACACTGAGCCACACACTAGTACACTGAGCCACACATTATTACACTGAGCCACACATTATTACACTGAGCCACACATTAATACACTGAGCCCACTTTAGTACACTGAGCCACACATTAGTACACAGAGCCACACATTAGTACACAGAGCCACACATTAGTACACTGAGCCCACATTAGTACACTGAGCCACACACTAGTACACTGAGCCACACATTATTACACTGATCCCAAATTAGTACACTGATCCCAAATTAGTACACTGAGCCACACATTAGTACACTGAGCCCACATTAGTACACTGAGCGCACATTAGTACACTGAGCCCACATTAGTACACTGAGCCACACATTAATACTCTGAGCCACACACTAGTACACTGAGCCACACATTAGTACACTGAGCCCACATTAGTACACTGAGCGCACATTAGTACACTGAGCCACACATTATTACACTGAGCCCACATTAGTACACTGAGCCACACATTAATACACTGAGCCCACATTAGTACACTGAGCCACATATTAATACACTGAGCCACACACTAGTACACTGAGCCACACATTATTACACTGAGCCCACATTAGTACACTGAGCGCACATTAGTACACTGAGCCACACATTATTACACTGAGCCCACATTAGTACACTGAGCGCACATTAGTACACTGAGCCACACATTATTACACTGAGCCCACATTAGTACACTGAGCCACACATTAATACACTGAGCCCACATTAGTACACTGAGCCACATATTAATACACTGAGCCACACACTAGTACACTGAGCCACACATTATTACACTGAGCCCACATTAGTACACTGAGCCACACAGTACACTGAGCCACACATTATTACACTGAGCCCACATTAGTACACTGAGCCACATATTAATACACTGAGCCACACACTAGTACACTGAGCCACACATTAATACACTGAGCCCACGTTAGTACACTGAGCCCACACATTATTACACTGAGCCACACATTAGTACACTGAGCCACACATTATTACACTGAGCCCACATTAGTACACTGAGCCACACATTAGTACACTGAGCCACACATTATTACACTGAGGCCACATTAGTACACTGAGCCACACATTATTACACTGAGCCACACATTAGTACACTGAGCCCACACATTAGTACACTGAGCCCACACTAGTACACTGAGCCACACATTATTACACTGAGCCAAACATTAGTACACTGAGCCCACATTAGTACACTGAGCCACACATTATTACACTGAGCCACACATTAGCACACTGAGCCACACATTATTACACTGAGCCACACATTAGTACACTGAGCCCACACTAGTACACTGAGCCACACATTATTACACTGAGCCAAACATTAGTCCACTGAGCCCACATTAGTACACTGAGCCACACATTATTACACTGAGCCACACATTAGTACACTGAGCCCACATTAGTACACTGAGCCACACATTAGTACACTGAGCCACACATTAATACACTGAGCCACACATTAATACACTGAGCCACACATTAGTACACTGAGCCACACATTAATACACTGAGCCCACATTAGTACACTGAGCCACACATTATTACACTGAGCCAAACATTAGTACACTGAGCCCACATTAGTACACTGAGCCACACATTAATACACTGAGCCACACATTATTACACTGAGCCAAAAATTAGTACACTGAGCCCACATTAGTACACTGAGCCACACAGTACACTGAGCCACACATTAATACACTGAGCCCACATTAGTACACTGAGCACACATTAGTACACTGAGCACACATTAGTACACTGAGCCACACATTAATACACTGAGCCACACATTATTACACTGAGCCAAACATTAGTACACTGAGCCCACATCATTACATACATTACAGCCACATCATTACATACATTACATACAATACATGACATTAAATACATTACATATAATATATTACATATAATACATTACATACATTACATACAATACATGACATTACATACATTACATATAATATATTACATATAATATATTACATATAATATATTACATATAGTCCTAATCAAATACCCCCTATCTATCTAACATACAATCTATTTAATTTAAAATAAATCCTAACTATATCAAATACATCCCCCTATCTATCTAATATACAAAAAATCCTAACTACATACACAGACCCTTATTCTAAAATAAAATAAAATAATTACAGTCCTAACTACATACACAGACCCTAATTCTAAGCTAAAATCAATAAATTAAGACCACTTACCTTTAAGATGTTGCTTCAGATCACTAACCTATGGGTCAAACAAAAATAAAAATTAGTACAAAACATTAACATCAAATAAATAAACATTCTATACATTCTAAATATTCAACTCACCTTTACAGCATGTCCCGTCACTGTTTAGCTCTTCCGGCGCGGCCCTGTTAAAAAATAAAACACAATACATGAATACATGAATACAATATATAAACAATAAATAAAATACACAAATAAACATCTAAATATACATTTAACTTACCTCCCCGCGATGTCCCCGGCCTTCTCTCCTTCAGCCCCGGCTGGGCCGCGGAACCATCCGCGCTCTAAAAAAAAAAAAAGAAAAAAAACTAACGGAGGTCTGCACTGGCAGACCTCCCCGACGCTAATGAACCTCCCGGAGTCGTTTCCGGGAGGAAATTGGCATTGGCGGCTTGTGATTGGCTGAAAAAGCTGTCAGCCAATCAAAAGTCGTCAATGTAGGAGCCAATCAGCATGCGCAGATGTCTTCTACCAATCACTCCGTGGGGGTGTATCCCATAGTGATTGGCTGAAGGCATCTGAGCGTTGTGATTGGTTCCCAGAAAGATAGACAAGTGTTTTAGCCAATCAGGGTGGGATATTGGGGTGTATCCCATCCTGATTGGCTTACACATTGACGACTTTTGATTGGCTGAAATTGATAGACAGCTTTTTCAGCCAATCACAAGCCGCCAATGCCAATTTCCTCCCGGAAACGACTCCGGGAGGTTCATTAGCGTCGGGGAGGTCTGCCAGTGCAGACCTCCGTTAGTTTTTTTTCTTTTTTTTTTTTAGAGCGCGGATGGTTCCGCGGCCCAGCCGGGGCTGAAGGAGAGAAGGCCGGGGACATCGCGGGGAGGTAAGTTAAATGTATATTTAGATGTTTATTTGTGTATTTTATTTATTGTTTATATATTGTATTCATGTATTCATGTATTGTGTTTTATTTTTTAACAGGGCCGCGCCGGAAGAGCTAAACAGTGACGGGACATGCTGTAAAGGTGAGTTGAATATTTAGAATGTATAGAATGTTTATTTATTTGATGTTAATGTTTTGTACTAATTTTTATTTTTTGTTTGACCCATAGGTTAGTGATCTGAAGCAACATCTTAAAGGTAAGTGGTCTTAATTTATTGATTTTAGCTTAGAATTAGGGTCTGTGTATGTAGTTAGGATTTATTGTATATTAGATAGATAGGGGGATGTATTTGATATAGTTAGGATTTATTTTAAATTAAATAGATTGTATGTTAGATAGATAGGGGGTATTTGATTAGGACTATATGTAATATATTATATGTAATATATTATATGTAATATATTATATGTAATGTATGTAATGTCATGTATTGTATGTAATGTATGTAATGTATTATATGTAATATATTATATGTAATATATTATATGTAATGTCATGTATTGTATGTAATGTATTATATGTATTATATGTATGTATTGTATTGTGTTTATCTGTCTTTCCTTTTCAGGTGTGTAATTTTTTTATTTTCTGTAGTGGGGGGTGGGGTTGTAATGTATTTTTTTGTTTTCTGTAGTGGGGGGTGGGGTTGTAATTGTTTTTTTTTTCTGTACTGTAGGTTTTTTTGTTTTTTGTACTGTAGGTTTTTTGTTTTTTGTAATTAGAGTGTTGGGGAGGTTTATTAGGGGGTAGGTAGTGTAGGTAGGTAGTGTAAGTGTTAATAGATCAGTGTAGAGGGGGGTTAGTTTAGATTAAATGGTTTATTGGGGGTTATAGTGTAGTGTTTGTAGTTAGTGTCATGATGGTCCTTGAGGACCATCATGGCACTTATGTGGTTAATGTTGGGTTGTAACAGGCCCATAATGGTAATAATATACCCTTATGGGACTGATGGGGTTAAATAGAGCCTTATGGTGGTCTGTATTGACCACCATGAGTTAATGGGTTAAATAGAGCCTTATGGTGGTCTGGATTGACCACCATGAGTTAATGGGTTAATTTAGGCCTTATGGTGGTCTGTATTGACCACCATGAGTTAATGGGTTAAATAGAGCCTTATGGTAGTCTGTATTGACCATCATGAGTTAATGGGTTAATTTAGGCCTTATGGTGGTCTGGATTGACCACCATGAGTTAATGGGTTAAATAGAGCCTTATGGTGGTCTGTATTGACCATCATGAGTTAATGGGTTAATTTAGGCCTTATGGTGGTCTGGATTGACCACCATGAGTTAATGGGTTAATTTAGGCCTTATGGTGGTCTGGATTGACCATCATGAGTTAATGGGTTAAATAGAGCCTTATGGTGGTCTGTATTGACCATCATGAGTTAATGGGTTAATTTAGGCCTTATGGTGGTCTGGATTGACCACCATGAGTTAATGGGTTAAATAGAGCCTTATGGTGGTCTGTATTGACCATCATGAGTTAATGGGTTAATTTAGGCCTTATGGTGGTCTGGATTGACCACCATGAGTTAATGGGTTAATTTAGGCCTTATGGTGGTCTGGATTGACCACCATGAGTTAATGGGTTTAATAGAGCCTTATGGTGGTCTGTATTGACCATCATGAGTTAATGGGTTAATTTAGGCCTTATGGTGGTCTGGATTGACCACCATGAGTTAATGGGTTAATTTAGGCCTTATGGTGGTCTGGATTGACCATCATGAGTTAATGGGTTAAATAGAGCCTTATGGTGGTCTGTATTGACCATCATGAGTTAATGGGTTAATTTAGGCCTTATGGTGGTCTGGATTGACCACCATGAGTTAATGGGTTAATTTAGGCCTTATGGTGGTCTGGATTGACCATCATGAGTTAATGGGTTAAATAGAGCCTTATGGTGGTCTGTATTGACCATCATGAGTTAATGGGTTAATTTAGGCCTTATGGTGGTCTGGATTGACCATCATGAGTTAATGGGTTAAATAGAGCCTTATGGTGGTCTGTATTGACCATCATGAGTTAATGGGTTAATTTAGGCCTTATGGTGGTCTGGATTGACCACCATGAGTTAATGGGTTAATTTAGGCCTTATGGTGGTCTGGATTGACCATCATGAGTTAATGGGTTAAATAGAGCCTTATGGTGGTCTGTATTGACCATCATGAGTTAATGGGTTAATTTAGGCCTTATGGTGGTCTGGATTGACCACCATGAGTTAATGGGTTAATTTAGGCCTTATGGTGGTCTGGATTGACCATCATGAGTTAATGGGTTAAATAGAGCCTTATGGTGGTCTGTATTGACCATCATGAGTTAATGGGTTAATTTAGGCCTTATGGTGGTCTGGATTGACCACCATGAGTTAATGTGTTAATTTAGGCCTTATGGTGGTCTGGATTGACCATCATGAGTTAATGGGTTAAATAGAGCCTTATGGTGGTCTGTATTGACCATCATGAGTTAATGGGTTAATTTAGGCCTTATGGTGGTCTGGATTGACCACCATGAGTTAATGGGTTAATTTAGGCCTTATGGTGGTCTGGATTGACCACCATGAGTTAATGGGTTAATTTAGGCCTTATGGTGGTCTGGATTGACCATCATGAGTTAATGGGTTAAATAGAGCCTTATGGTGGTCTGTATTGACCATCATGAGTTAATGGGTTAATTTAGGCCTTATGGTGGTCTGGATTGACCACCATGAGTTAATGGGTTAATTTAGGCCTTATGGTGGTCTGGATTGACCATCATGAGTTAATGGGTTAAATAGAGCCTTATGGTGGTCTGTATTGACCATCATGAGTTAATGGGTTAATTTAGGCCTTATGGTGGTCTGTATTGACCACCATGAGTTAATGGGTTAATTTAGGCCTTATGGTGGTCTGGATTGACCATCATGAGTTAATGGGTTAAATAGAGCCTTATGGTGGTCTGTATTGACCATCATGAGTTAATGGGTTAATTTAGGCCTTATGGTGGTCTGGATTGACCATCATGAGTTAATGGGTTAAATAGAGCCTTATGGTGGTCTGGATTGACCATCATGAGTTAATGGGTTAATTTAGGCCTTATGGTGGTCTGTATTGACCACCATGAGTTAATGGGGTAATTATAGTTGCCTGGGGTTAATATTTTTAGTGCGAGTCCTTTCAGGACCTTTACGGTCCATTGAGGACCCGCGAGGCGGGAAATTTAAAATTGAATTGCAGCAGGGTCACGATCGGTGCCGATCGGGGCCCCCCACTGCAGTAATGTATGTATGCTGGGGACACTTCGCGGGTCCCGATGGGGACCCCCAGCATAGAGGGGGGTTAATTTTAAGTGCCGCGGCCGGGATTGGGTAATAGTGTGCCGCGGCCCCTTTAAGGAGCCGCGGCGGGGAATTTAAAAGTTTTAAATGCAGCGGGGGGGCCTGATCTATGCAGATCGGGGACCCCCCCTGCAATGGGTTTATGTGGGGACACTTCGGGGGTCCCGATGGGGACCCCCAGCATAGAGGGGGGTTAATTTTAGGTGCCGCGGCCGGGATTGGGTAATAGTGTGCCGCGGCCCCTTTAAGGAGCCGCGGCGGGGAATTTAAAAGTTTTAAATGCAGCGGGGGGCCTGATCGGTGCCGATCGAGGACCCCCGCTGCAAGGGGTTAATGTGTGGGGGCTGCGGGGGTTCCTATGGACCCCTGCAGCAAGGTGTTCATGTGAGGACACTTCGGGGGTCCCGACGGGGACCCCCGCATTGAGGGGGGTTAATTTTAGGTGCCGGGGGGGGTATTCGGAGTACCCCCACGGCAGGGCTTATGTGGGGGACTGCCGCGGAGGTCCCTTTTAGGACCCCCGCAGCAATTGATGAGGAGTGGGAGCCTGCGATATCATCTCGCAGGCTGTCACTCCTCATGTACATTTACGCAGTGTAGATACGTGCGGCCCTGCTGCGTAGCTCATACGTTGCTCGCAGCAGAGCGATTTGTAATAGCATTGGAACTTAGAGAAACTGTGCAGTACGTAGGGCTTAAGTAGAAGCCTCTTATTTACGAGGCTGGAATTTAATAGGGCCCCAAGTTTAATAATCTGAAATCAGTGTACTAATGTTTGGCTCAGTGTAATAATGTTTGGCTCAAAGTAATAATGTGTGGGCTCAGTGTACTAATGTGGGCTCATGGTACTAATGTGGGCTCAGTGTACTAATGTGCAGCTCAGTGTACTAATGTGGAATCATTGTACTAATGTTGGCTTAGTGTATTATTCTGATGCTCAGTGTACTAATCTGTGGCTTAATGTATTAATGTTTGGCTCAGTGTACTAATGTGTGGGCTCAGTGTACTAATGTGCAGCTCAGTGTACTTATGTGGGCTCATTGTACTAATGTTGGCTTAGTGTATTATTCTGATGCTCAGTGTACTAATCTGTGGCTCAATGTATTAATGTTTGGCTCAGTGTACTAATGTGTGGCTCAGTGTATTAATGTGTGGCTCAGTGTACTAATCTGTGGCTCAGTATACTAATGTGTGGCTCAGTGTATTAATGTGTGGCTCAGTGTATTAATGTGGGCTCAGTGTACTAATGTGGGCTCAGTGTAATAATCTGTGGCTCAGTATACTAATGTTTGGCTCAGTGTACTAATCTGTGGCTCAGTGTATTAATGTGTGGATCAGTATACAAATGTGTGACTCAGTGTACTAATGTGCGGCTCAGTGTATTAATGTGAAACCACTGTATTAACGATGGCTCAGTGTACTAATATTTGGCGCAGTGTATTGATGTGGGCTCAGTGTACTAATGTGCGGCTCAGTGTACTAATGTTGGCTCATTGTACTAATATTTGGCGCAGTGTATTGATGTGGGCTCAGTGTACTAATGGGTGGCGCAGTGTATTAATGTGGGCTCAGTGTACTAATGTGGGCTCAGTGTACTAATGTGTGGCTCAGTGTATTAATGTGAGCTCAGTGTATTAATGTGTGGCTCAGTGTACTAATGTGTGGCTTAGTGTACTAATGTGGGGTCAGTTTACTAATCTGGGCTCAGTGTAATAATTTGTGGGCTCAGTGTACTAATGTGTGGCTCAGTGTATTAATGTGTGGCTCAGTGTACTAATGTGGGCTTATTCTACTAATATTGGCTCAGTGTACTAATGTGTAGGCTCAGTGTAATAAAGTACAGCTCTGTGTACTAATGAGGACTCTGATGCTCAGTGTACTAATCTGTGGCTTAGTGTACTAATGTGTGGCTAAGTGTATTAATATATGGCTCAGTGTACTAATGTGGAATCAGTGCACTAATGTGTGGCTCAGTGAACTAATGTGTGGGCTCAGTGTACTAATGTGGGCTTAGTGTACTAATGTGGGCTCAGTGTACTAATGTGGGCTCAGTGTAATAATGTGTGGCTCAGTGTACTAATGTGGGCTCAGTGTACTAATGTGGGCTCAGTGTAATAATGTGGGCTCAGTGTAATAATGTGTGGCTCAGTGTACTAATGTGGGCTCAGTGTACTAATTTGGGATCAGTGTACTAATTTGGGCTCAGTGTACTAATGTGGGCTCAGTGTACTAATGTGGGCTCAGTGTACTAATGTGGACTCAGTGTATTAATGTGGGCTCAGTGCACTATAATGGGCTCAGTGTACTAATGTGGGCTCAGTGTAATAATGTGGGCTCAGTGTACTAATGTGGGCTCAGTGTATTAATGTGGGCTCAGTGTACTAATGTGTGGCTCAGTGTAATAATGTGGGCTCAGTGTACTAATGTGGGCTCAGTGCACTAATATGGGCTCAGTGTAATAATGTGGGCTCAGTGTACTAATGTGGGCTCAGTGTACTAATGTGGGCTCAGTGTATTAATGTGTGGCTCAGTGTATTAATGTGGGCTCAGTGTACTAATGTGTGGCTCAGTGTAATAATGTGGGCTCAGAGTACTAATGTGGGCTCAGTGTACTAATGTGGGCTCAGTGCACTATAATGGGCTCAGTGTACTAATGTGGGCTCAGTGTAATAATGTGGGCTCAGTGTACTAATGTGTGGCTCAGTGTACTAGTGTGGGCTCAGTGTACTAATGTGTGGCTCATTGTAATAATGTGGGCTCAGAGTACTAATGTGGGCTCAG
>CM050172.1:24152200-24365348 GCA_027410445.1 Discoglossus pictus | reverse complement strand
GTACTAATGTGGAATCAGTGCACTAATGTTTGGTTCAGTATATTAATGTTTGCTCAGTGTACTAATGTGTGGGCTCAGTGTACTAATGTGTGGGCTCAGTGTACTAATGTGGGCTCAGTGTACTAATGTGGGCTCAGTGTGCGTATGTGGGCTCAGTGTACTAATGTGTGGCTCAGTTTATTAATGTGGGCTAAGTGTACTAATGTGTGGCCCAGTGTAATAAAGTGGGCTCAGTGTGCGTATGTGGCTCAGTGTAATAATGTGGGCTCAGTGTACTAATGTGTGGCCCAGTGTAATAAAGTGGGCTCAGTGTGCGTATGTGGCTCAGTGTAATAATGTGGGCTCAGTGTACTAATGTGTGGGCTCAGTGTACTAATGTGGGCTAAGTGTACTAATGTAAAACCAGTGTATTACCGTTGGCTCAGTGTACTAATATTTGGCTCAGTGTATTAATGTGGGCTCAGTGTATGAATGTGTACTAATGTTTGGCTCAGTGTATTAATTTGGGCTCAGTGTGTTAATCTGTGGCTCAGTGGACAAATGTGTGGCTCAATGGACAAATGTGTGGCTCAATGGACAAATGTGTGGCTCAGTGTATTAATTTGTGCTCAGTGTATTAATGTGCTGCTTAATGGACAAATGTGTGGGCTCAGTGTATTAATGTGGGCTCAGTGTACTAATATGGGCTCAATGTACTAATGTGTGGGCTCAGTTTATTAATGTGGGCTAAGTGTACTAATGTGGGCTCAGTGTACTAATGTGGGCTCAATGTAATAATGTGTGGGCTCAGTTTATTAATGTGGGCTAAGTGTACTAATGTGGGCTAAGTGTACTAATGTGGGCTCAGTGTACTAA
This sequence comes from Discoglossus pictus, assembly GCA_027410445.1. Lineage (NCBI taxonomy): Eukaryota > Metazoa > Chordata > Amphibia > Anura > Alytidae > Discoglossus > Discoglossus pictus. The sequence goes on along the minus strand of CM050172.1, from coordinate 24,364,493 downwards.
TGTGGGCTAAGTGTACTAATGTGTGGGCTCAGTGTATTAATGTGGGCTCAGTGTACTAATATGGGCTCAATGTACTAATGTGTGGGCTCAGTTTATTAATGTGGGCTCAGTGTACTAATGTGGGCTAAGTGTACTAATGAGAAACCAGTGTATTACCGTTGGCTCAGTGTACTATTTGGCTCAGTGTATTAATGTCTGCTCAGTGTATTAATGTGTGCTCAGTGTACTAATGTGTGGGCTCAGTGTAATAAAGTGGGCTCAGTGTGCGTATGTGGCTCAGTGTACTAATGTGTGGCCCAGTGTAATAAAGTGGGCTCAGTGTGCGTATGTGTGGGCTCAGTGTAATAAAGTGGGGTCAGTGTGCGTATGTGGCTCAGTGTACTAATGTGTGGCTCAGTTTATTAATGTGGGCTAAGTGTACTAATGTGGGCTAAGTGTACTAATGTAAAACCAGTGTATTACCGTTGGCTCAGTGTACTAATATTTGGCTCAGTGTACAAATGTGTGGCTTAGTGTAATAATGTGTAGCTCAGTGTATTAATGTGGGCTCAGTGTATGAATGTGTGGCTCAATGGACAAATGTGTGGCTCAGTGTACTAATGTGTGGCCCAGTATAATAAAGTGGGCTCAATGTACTAATGTGGGCTCAGTGTACTAATGTGTGGGCTCAGTGTACTAATGTGTGACTCAGAATATTAATGTTGGCTTAGAGTAATAATCTGATGCTCAGTGTACTAATGTGTGGCTCAGTGTACTAATGTTTGGCTCAGTGTACTAATGTGTTGCTCAGTGTATTAATGTGTGGCTCAGTGTACTAATATTTGGCGCAGTGTATTAATTTGGGCTCAGTGTGTTAATCTGTGGCTCAGTGGACAAATGTGTGGCTCAATGGACAAATGTGTGGCTCAATGGACAAATGTGTGGCTCAGTGTACTAATGTGGGCTCATTGTACTAATGTGGGCTCAGTGTACTAATGTGTGGGCTCAGTTTATTAATGTGGGCTAAGTGTACTAATGTGGGCTAAGTGTACTAATGAGAAACCAGTGTATTACCGTTGGCTCAGTGTACTAATATTTGGCTCAGTGTATTAATGTGGGCTCAGTGTACGAATTTGTGCCTCAATGTACTAATGTGGAATCAGTGCACTAATGTTTGGTTCAGTATATTAATGTTTGCTCAGTGTACTAATGTGTGGGCTCAGTGTACTAATGTGTGGGCTCAGTGTACTAATGTGGGCTCAGTGTACTAATGTGGGCTCAGTTTGCGTATGTGGGCTCAGTGTACTAATGTGTGGCTCAGTTTATTAATGTGGGCTAAGTGTACTAATGTGTGGCCCAGTGTAATAAAGTGGGCTCAGTGTGCGTATGTGGCTCAGTGTAATAATGTGGGCTCAGTGTACTAATGTGTGGCCCAGTGTAATAAAGTGGGCTCAGTGTGCGTATGTGGCTCAGTGTAATAATGTGGGCTCAGTGTACTAATGTGTGGACTCAGTGTACTAATGTGGGCTAAGTGTACTAATGTAAAACCAGTGTATTACCGTTGGCTCAGTGTACTAATATTTGGCTCAGTGTATTAATGTGGGCTCAGTGTATGAATGTGTACTAATGTTTGGCTCAGTGTATTAATTTGGGCTCAGTGTGTTAATCTGTGGCTCAGTGGACAAATGTGTGGCTCAATGGACAAATGTGTGGCTCAATGGACAAATGTGTGGCTCAGTGTATTAATTTGTGCTCAGTGTATTAATGTGCTGCTTAATGGACAAATGTGTGGGCTCAGTGTATTAATGTGGGCTCAGTGTACTAATATGGGCTCAATGTACTAATGTGTGGGCTCAGTTTATTAATGTGGGCTAAGTGTACTAATGTGGGCTCAGTGTACTAATGTGGGCTCAATGTAATAATGTGTGGGCTCAGTTTATTAATGTGGGCTAAGTGTACTGATGTGGGCTAAGTGTACTAATGTGGGCTCAGTGTACTAATGTGGGCTAAGTGTACTAATGTGTGGGCTCAGTGTATTAATGTGGGCTCAGTGTACTAATATGGGCTCAATGTACTAATGTGTGGGCTCAGTTTATTAATGTGGGCTCAGTGTACTAATGTGGGCTAAGTGTACTAATGAGAAACCAGTGTATTACCGTTGGCTCAGTGTACTATTTGGCTCAGTGTATTAATGTCTGCTCAGTGTATTAATGTGTGCTCAGTGTACTAATGTGTGGGCTCAGTGTAATAAAGTGGGCTCAGTGTGCGTATGTGGCTCAGTGTACTAATGTGTGGCCCAGTGTAATAAAGTGGGCTCAGTGTGCGTATGTGTGGGCTCAGTGTAATAAAGTGGGGTCAGTGTGCGTATGTGGCTCAGTGTACTAATGTGTGGCTCAGTTTATTAATGTGGGCTAAGTGTACTAATGTGGGCTAAGTGTACTAATGTAAAACCAGTGTATTACCGTTGGCTCAGTGTACTAATATTTGGCTCAGTGTACAAATGTGTGGCTTAGTGTAATAATGTGTAGCTCAGTGTATTAATGTGGGCTCAGTGTATGAATGTGTGGCTCAATGGACAAATGTGTGGCTCAGTGTACTAATGTGTGGCCCAGTATAATAAAGTGGGCTCAATGTACTAATGTGGGCTCAGTGTACTAATGTGTGGGCTCAGTGTACTAATGTGTGACTCAGAATATTAATGTTGGCTTAGAGTAATAATCTGATGCTCAGTGTACTAATGTGTGGCTCAGTGTACTAATGTTTGGCTCAGTGTACTAATGTGTTGCTCAGTGTATTAATGTGTGGCTCAGTGTACTAATATTTGGCGCAGTGTATTAATTTGGGCTCAGTGTGTTAATCTGTGGCTCAGTGGACAAATGTGTGGCTCAATGGACAAATGTGTGGCTCAATGGACAAATGTGTGGCTCAGTGTACTAATGTGGGCTCATTGTACTAATGTGGGCTCAGTGTACTAATGTGTGGGCTCAGTTTATTAATGTGGGCTAAGTGTACTAATGTGGGCTAAGTGTACTAATGAGAAACCAGTGTATTACCGTTGGCTCAGTGTACTAATATTTGGCTCAGTGTATTAATGTGGGCTCAGTGTACGAATTTGTGCCTCAATGTACTAATGTGGAATCAGTGCACTAATGTTTGGTTCAGTATATTAATGTTTGCTCAGTGTACTAATGTGTGGGCTCAGTGTACTAATGTGTGGGCTCAGTGTACTAATGTGGGCTCAGTGTACTAATGTGGGCTCAGTTTGCGTATGTGGGCTCAGTGTACTAATGTGTGGCTCAGTTTATTAATGTGGGCTAAGTGTACTAATGTGTGGCCCAGTGTAATAAAGTGGGCTCAGTGTGCGTATGTGGCTCAGTGTAATAATGTGGGCTCAGTGTACTAATGTGTGGCCCAGTGTAATAAAGTGGGCTCAGTGTGCGTATGTGGCTCAGTGTAATAATGTGGGCTCAGTGTACTAATGTGTGGACTCAGTGTACTAATGTGGGCTAAGTGTACTAATGTAAAACCAGTGTATTACCGTTGGCTCAGTGTACTAATATTTGGCTCAGTGTATTAATGTGGGCTCAGTGTATGAATGTGTACTAATGTTTGGCTCAGTGTATTAATTTGGGCTCAGTGTGTTAATCTGTGGCTCAGTGGACAAATGTGTGGCTCAATGGACAAATGTGTGGCTCAATGGACAAATGTGTGGCTCAGTGTATTAATTTGTGCTCAGTGTATTAATGTGCTGCTTAATGGACAAATGTGTGGGCTCAGTGTATTAATGTGGGCTCAGTGTACTAATATGGGCTCAATGTACTAATGTGTGGGCTCAGTTTATTAATGTGGGCTAAGTGTACTAATGTGGGCTAAGTGTACTAATGTGTGGCTCAGTGTACTAATGTGTGGGCTCAATGTAATAATGTGTGGGCTCAGTTTATTAATGTGGGCTAAGTGTACTAATGTGGGCTAAGTGTACTAATGTGTGGGCTCAGTGTATTAATGTGGGCTCAGTGTACTAATATGGGCTCAATGTACTAATGTGTGGGCTCAGTTTATTAATGTGGGCTCAGTGTACTAATGTGGGCTCAATGTAATAATGTGTGGGCTCAGTTTATTAATGTGGGCTAAGTGTACTAATGTGGGCTAAGTGTACTAATGTGTGGCTCAGTGTACTAATGTGGGCTCAATGTAATAATGTGTGGGCTCAGTTTATTAATGTGGGCTAAGTGTACTGATGTGGGCTAAGTGTACTAATGTGGGCTCAGTGTACTAATGTGGGCTAAGTGTACTAATGTGTGGGCTCAGTGTAATAAAGTGGGCTCAGTGTGCGTATGTGGCTCAGTGTACTAATGTGTGGCCCAGTGTAATAAAGTGGGCTCAGTGTGCGTATGTGTGGGCTCAGTGTAATAAAGTGGGCTCAGTGTGCGTATGTGGCTCAGTGTACTAATGTGTGGCTCAGTTTATTAATGTGGGCTAAGTGTACTAATGTGGGCTAAGTGTACTAATGTAAAACCAGTGTATTACCGTTGGCTCAGTGTACTAATATTTGGCTCAGTGTACAAATGTGTGGCTCAGTGTATGAATGTGTGGCTCAGTGGACAAATGTGTGGCTCAGTGTACTAATGTGTGGCCCAGTATAATAAAGTGGGCTCAGTGTGCGTATGTGGGCTCAGTGTGTGTGGCTCAATGTACTAATGTGGGCTCAGTGTACTAATGTGTGGGCTCAGTGTACAAATGTTTGGCTCAGTGTAATAATGTGTGGCTCAGTGTACTAATGTATTGCTCAGTGTACTAATGTGTTGCTCAGTGTATTAATGTGTTTCTCAGTGTACTAATGTTTGGCTCAGTGTATTAATTTGCGCTCAGTGTGTTAATCTGTGGCTCAGTGGACAAATGTGTGGCTCAGTGTACTAATGTGTGGCTCATTGTACTAATGTGGTCTAAGTGTACTAATGTGTGGGCTCAGTTTATTAATGTGGGCTAAGTGTACTAATGTGGGCTCAGTGTATGAATGTGTACTAATGTTTGGCTCAGTGTATTAATTTGTGCTCAGTGTGTTAATCTGTGGCTCAGTGGACAAATGTGTGGCTCAGTGTACTAATGTGGGCTCATTGTACTAATGTGGGCTCAGTGTACTTATATGTGGCTCAGTGTACTAATGTGGGTTCAGTGTACTAATGTGTGGGCTCAGTTTATTAATGTGGGCTAAGTGTACTAATGTGGGCTAAGTGTACTAATGTGGGCTAAGTGTACTAATGAGAAACGAGTGTATTACCGTTGGCTCAGTGTACTAATATTTGGCTCAGTGTATTAATGTGGGCTCAGTGTACGAATGTGGGCTCAGTTTACTAATGTGGGCTCAGTGTACTAATGTTTGGTTCAGTATATTAATGTTTGCTCAGTGTACTAATGTGTGGGCTCAGTGTACTAATGTGTGGCCCAGTGTAATAAAGTGGGCTCAGTGTGCGTATGTGGCTCAGTGTAATAATGTGGGCTCAGTGTACTAAAGTGTGGGCTCAGTTTATTAATGTGGGCTAAGTGTACTAATGTGAGCTAAGTGTACTAATGTAAAACCAGTGTATTACCGTTGGCTCAGTGTACTAATATTTGGCTCAGTGTATTAATGTGGGCTCAGTGTATGAATGTGTGGCTCAGTGGACAAATGTGTGGCTCAGTGTACTAATGTGGGCTCAGTGTACTAATGTGTGCTCAGTGTACTAATGTGTGGGCACAGTGTACTAATATGTGGCTCAGTGTACTAATGTGTGCCTCAATGTACTAATGTGGGCTCAGTGTACAAATATTTGGCTCAGTGTACTAATGTTTGGCTCAGTGTACTAATGTTTGGCTCAGTGTACTAATGTGTGGGATCAGTGTACAAATGTGAGCTCAGTGTACTATTGTGTGGCTCAGTGTACTAATGTGGGCACAGTTTACTAATGTGTTTCTCAGTGTACTAATGTTTGGCCCAGTGTATTAATTTGGGCTCAGTGTGTTAATTTGTGGCTCAGTGGACAAATGTGTGGCTCAGTGGAGAAATGTGTGGCCCAGTGTATTAATTTGGGCTCAGTGTGTTAATTTGTGGCTCAGTGTATTAATGTGTGGCTCAATGGACAAATGTGTGGCTCAGTGTACTAATGTGGGCTCATTGTACTAATGTGGGCTCATTGTACTAATGTGGGCTCAGTGTACTTATATGTGGCTCAGTGTACTAATGTGGGCTCAGTGTACTAATGCGGGCTCAGTGTATTAATGTGGGCTCAGTGTACTAATGTGGGCTAAGTGTACTAATGTGGGCTCAGTGTACTAATATGTGGGCTCAGTTTATTAATGTGCGCTAAGTGTACTAATGTGGGCTAAGTGTACTAATGTGAAACCAGTGTATTACCGTTGGCTCAGTGTACTAATATTTGGCTCAGTGTAATAATGTGTGGCTCAGTGGACAAATATGTAGCTCAGTGTACTAATGTGTGCTCAGTGTACTTATATGTGGGCTCAGTGTACTAATGTGTGGGCTCAGTGTACTAATGTGGGCTTAGTGTGCGTATGTGTGGCCCAGTGTAATAAAGTGGGCTCAGTGTACTCATGTGTGGCTCAGTGTACTAATGTGTGGCTCAGTGTACTAATGTGGGCTCAGTGTACTAATGTGGGCTTAGTTTACTAATGTGCGGCTCAGTTTAATAAAGTGCAGCTCAGTGAACTTATGTGGACTCATTGTACTAATGTTGGTTTAGTGTATTAATCGGATGCTCAGTGTACTAATATGTGGCTCAGTGTACTAATGTGCGACTCAGTGTACTAATGTGCGGCTCAGTGTACTAATATGTGGCTCAGTGTACTAATGTGTGGCTCAGTGTACTAATGTGTGGCTCAGTGTACTAATGTTGGCTTAGTGTATTATTCTGATGCTCAGTGTATTAATCTGTGGTTCAGTGTACTACTGTGTGGCCCAGTGTTCAAATGTGTGGCCCAGTGTATTAATGTGGGCTCAGTGTATTAATGTGTGGCTCAGTGTATTAATGTGGGCTCAGTGTACTAATGTGGGCTCAGTGTACTAATGTGGGCTCAGTGTATTAATGTGTGGCTCAGTATACTAATGTGTGGCTCAGTGTATTAATGTGTGCTCAGTGTACTAATGTGGGCTGAGTGTACCAATGTGGGCTCATTATATTAATCTGTTTATCAGTGTACAAATGTGTGGCTCAGTGTACTAATGTGTGGCTCAGTGCACTAATTAGGGCTCAGTGTACTAATGAGGGCTCAGTGTACTCATGTCTGGCTCAGTGTACTAATGTTAGTCACAGTGTAATAAAGTGCAGCTCAGTGTACTTATGTGGGCTTATTGTACAAATGTTGCCTTAGTGTATTATTCTGATGCTCAGTGAACCAATCTGTGGTTCAGTGTACTATTGTGTGGCCCAGTGTAATAAAATGGGCTCAGTGTGCATATGTGGGCTCAGTGTACTCATGTGTGGCTCAGTGTAATAATGTGGACTCAGTGTACTACTGTGGGTTTAGTGTATTAATGTGTGTCTCAATATAATAATCTGTGGCTCAGTGCATTAATGTGTGGATCAGTGTACTAATGTGTAGCTCAGTGTACTAATGTGTGGCTCAGTGTACTAATGTTGGCTTAGTGTATTATTCTGATGCTCAGTGTATTAATCTGTGGTTCAGTGTACTAATGTGTGGCTCAGTGTACTAATGTGTGGCTCAGTGTAATAAAGTGCAGCTCAGTGTACTTATGTGGACTCATTGTACTAATGTTGGCTTAGTGTATTATTCTGATGCTCATTTTACTATCTGTGGTTCAGTGTACTATTGTGTGGCCCAGTGTTCAAATGTGTGGCCCAGTGTATTAATGTGGGCTCAGTGTAATAATGTGGGCTCAGTGTACTAATGAGGGCTCAGTGTACTAATGTGGGCTCAGTGTATTAAAGTGGGCTCAGTGTACTAATGTGGGCTCAGTGTATTAAAGTGCAGCTCAGTGTACTAATGTGGTCTCAGTGTACTAATGTGTGTCTCAGTGTACTAATGTGTTGCTCAGTGTACTAATGTGGGCTCAGTGTACTAATGTGTGTCTCAGTGTACTAATGTGTTGCTCAGTGTACTAATGTGGACTCAGTGTACTAATGTGGGCTCAGTGTACTAATGTGGCTCAGTGTAATAATGTGGGCTCAGTGTATTAAAGTGGGCTCAGTGTACTAATGTGTTGCTCAGTGTACTAATGAGGGCTCAGTGTACTAATGTGGACTCATTGTACTAATTTTGGCTTAGTGTATTAATCGGATGCTCAGTGTACTAATATGTGGCTCAGTGTATTAATGTATGGCTCAGTGTATTAATGTGTGGCTCATTGTATTAATGTGGCCTCAGTGTTTTAATGTGTGGCTCAGTGTACTAATTAGGGCTCAGTGTACTAATGAGGGCTCAGTGTACTCATGTCTGGCTCAGTGTACTAATGTGAGGCTCATTATACTAATCTGTGGATCAGTGTACCAATCTGTGGCTCAGTGTACGAATGTGGGCTCAGTGTACTAATGTGTCACTTACTGCACTAATGTTGGGTTCAGTGTATTACTGTGTGGCTTAGTGTACTAATGTGTACTCAGTGTATTAATGTGAGCTAGGTGTATTACTGCGTGGCTCAGTGTAATAATGTTGGGTTCAGTGTACTAATGTGTGGCTCAGTGTACTAATGTGTGGCTCAGTATATTAATGTGTGGCTCAGTATACTAATGTGTACTCAGTGTACTAATATGTGGCTCAGTGTACTAATGTTTGGCTCAGTGTACTAATGTTGGTTTAGTGTATTAATCTGATGCTCAGTGTACTAATATGTGGCTCAGTGTACTAATTTGGGCTCAGTGTAATAATGTGGGCTCAGTGTACTAATGTGGGCTCAGTGTAATAATGTGGGCTCAGTGTACTAATGTGTGGCTCACTGTACTAATTTGGGCTCAGTGTAATAATGTGGGCTCAGTGTACTAATGTGGGCTCAGTGTACTAATGTGGGCTCAGTGTACAAATGTCGGCTCAGTTTACTAATGTGGGCTCAGTGTACTAATGTGGGCTAAGTGTACTAATGTGTGGCTCAGCGTACTAATGTGGGCTCAGTGTAATAATGTGGGCTCAGTGTACTAATGTGGGCTCAGTGTACTAATGTGTGGGCTCAGTGTACTAATGTGGGCTCAGTGTAATAATGTGGGCTCAGTGTACTAATGTGGGCTCAGTGTACTAATGTGGGCTCAGTGTATTATTGTGGGCTCAGTGTACTAATGTGGGCTCAGTGTATTAATGTGGGTTCAGTGTACTAATGTGGGCTCACTGTATTAATGTGGGCTCAGTGTACTAATGTGGGCTCAGTGTACTAATGTGGGCTCAGTGTATTATTGTGGGCTCAGTGTACTAATGTGGGCTCAGTGTATTAATGTGGGTTCAGTGTACTAATGTGGGCTCACTGTATTAATGTGGGCTCAGTGTACTAATGTTTGGCTCAGTGTACTAATGTGTTGCTCAGTGTATTAATGTGGGCTCAGTGTACTAATGTGGGTTCAGTGTAATAATGTGGGCTCAGTGTATTAATGTGGGCTCCGTGTAATAATTTGGGCTCAGTGTACTAATGTGGGCTCAGTGTAATAATTTGGGCTCAGTGTACTAATGTAGGCTCAGTGTAATAATTTGGGCTCAGTGTACTAATGTGGGCTCAGTGTACTAATGTGGGCTCAGTGTACTAATGTAGGCTCAGTGTATTAATGTGGGCTCAGTGTACTAATGTGTGGCTCAGTGTAATAATGTGGGCTCAGTGTACTAATGTGGGCTCAGTGTAATAATGTGGGCTCAGTGTTCAATGTGGGCTCAGTGTACTAATGTGGGCTCAGTGTACTAATGTGGGCTCAGTGTACAAATGTCGGCTCAGTTTACTAATGTGGGCTCAGTGTACTAATGTGGGCTTAGTGTACTAATGTGTGGCTCAGTGTACTAATGTGGGCTCAGCGTACTAATGTGGGCTCAGTGTACTAATGTGGGCTCAGTGTATTAATGTGGGCTCAGTGTACTAATGTGGGCTCAGTGTATTAATGTGGGTTCAGTGTACTAATATGTGGCTCAGTGTACTAATGTGGGCTCAGTGTATTAATGTGGGTTCAGTGTACTAATGTGGGCTCAGTGTATTAATGTGGGCTCAGTGTACTAATGTGGGCTCAGTGTATTAATGTGGGCTCAGTGTACTAATGTGGGCTCAGTGTACTAATGTGGGCTCAGTGTATTAATGTGGGCTCAGTGTACTAATGTGGGCTCAGTGTATTAATGTGGGTTCAGTGTACTAATATGTGGCTCAGTGTACTAATGTGGGCTCAGTGTATTAATGTGGGTTCAGTGTACTAATGTGGGCTCAGTGTATTAATGTGGGCTCAGTGTACTAATGTGGGTTCAGTGTACTAATATGTGGCTCAGTGTACTAATGTGGGCTCAGTGTATTAATGTGGGCTCAGTGTACTAATGTGGGCTCAGTGTATTAATGTGGGCTCAGTGTATTAATGTGGGCTTAGTGTACTAATGTGGGCTCAGTGTAATAATGTGGGCTCAGTGTATTAATGTGGGCTCACTGTAATAATGTGGGCTCAGTGTACTAATGTGAGGCTCAGTGTACTAATGTGGGCTCAGTGTACTAATGTTTGGCTCAGTGTACTAATGTGGGCTCAGTGTACTAATGTAGGCTCAGTGTATTAATGTGGGTTCAGTGTACTAATGTGGGCTCAGTGTATTAATGTGGGCTCAGTGTATTAATGTGTGGCTCAGTGTATTAATGTGGGCTCAGTGTACTAATGTGGGCTCAGTGTATTAATGTGGGCTCAGTGTATTAATGTGGGCTTAGTGTACTAATGTGGGCTCAGTGTACTAATGTGTGGCTCAGTGTACTTATGTGGGCTCAGTGTATTAATGTGGGCTCAGTGTACTAATGTGGGCTCAGTGTACTAATGTGTGGCTCAGTGTATTAATGTGGGTTCAGTGTACTAATGTGGGCTCAGTGTACTAATGTGGGCTCAGTGTATTAATGTGGGCTCAGTGTACTAATGTATGGCTCAGTGTATTAATGTGGGCTCAGTGTACTGATGTGGGCTCAGTGTACTAATGTGCGCTCAGTGTACTAATGTGTGCTCAGTGTACTAATGTGGGCTCAGTGTACTAATGTGTGTGGCTCAGTGTACTAATGTTTGGCTCAGTGTACTAATGTGGGCTCAGTGTACTAATATGTGGCTCAGTGTACTAATGTGGGCTCAGTGTACAAATATGTGGCTCAGTGTACTAATGTGGGCTCAGTGTACTAATGTGGGCTCAGTGTACTAATGTGTGCTCAGTGTACTAATGTGTGCTCAGTGTACTAATGTGGGCTCAGTGTACAAATATGTGGCTCAGTGTACTAATGTGGGCTCAGTGTACTAATGTGGGCTCAGTGTACTAATGTGTGGCTCAGTGTACTAATGTTTGGCTCAGTGTACTAATGTGTGCTCGGTGAACTAATGTGGCTCAGTGTAATAATGTGGCTCAGTGTACCAATCTGTGGCTCAGTGTAATAATGTGTGACTCAGTGTACCAATCTGTGGCTCAGTGTACTAATGTGGCTCAGTGTACCAATCTGTGGCTCAGTGTACTAATGTGGGCTCAGTGTACTAATGTGGGCTCAGTGTAATAATGTGTGGCTCAGTTTACTAATGTGTGGCTCAGTGTACTAATGTGTGGCTCAGTGTACTAATGTGTGGCTCAGTGTACTAATGTTTGGCTCAGTGTATTAATGTGTGGCTCAGTGTACTAATGTTTGGCTCAGTGTATTAATGTGTGGCTCAGTGTACTAATGTTTGGCTCAGTGTACTACTGTGTGGCTCAGTGTACTAATGTTTGGCTCAGTTTACTAATGTTTGGCTCAGTGTATTAATGTGTGGTTCAGTGTACTAATGTTTGGCTCAGTGTACTAATGTGTGGCTCAGTGTACTAATGTTTGGCTCAGTGTACTAATGTGTGGCTCGGTTTACTAATGTGTGGCTCAGTGTACTAATGTGTGGCTCAGTGTACTAATGTGTTGCTCAGTGTACTAATGTTTGGCTCAGTGTATTAATGTGTGGCTCAGTGTACTAATGTTTGGCTCAGTGTACTAATGTGTGGCTCAGTGTACTAATGTTTGGCTCAGTGTATTAATGTGTGCTCAGTGTACTAATGTGGGCTCAGTGTAATAATGTGGGCTCAGTGTACTAATGTGTGGCTCAGTTTATTAATGTGTGGCTCAGTGTATTAATGTGTGGGCTCAGTGTAATAATGTGAGCTCAGTGTACTAATGTGTGGCTCAGTGTATTAATGTGTGGGCTCAGTGTATTAAAGTGGGCTCAGTGTACTAATGTGGTCTCAGTGTACTAATGTGGGCTCAGTGTACTAATGTGTGGCTCATTATACTTATCTGTGGATCATTGTACAAATGTGTGGCTCAGCGTATTAATGTTGGCTCAGTGTATTAATCTGATGCTCAGTGTACTAATGTGGGCTCAGTGTATTAATGTGTGGCTCAGTGTACTAATGTGGGCTCAGTGTACTAATGTGGGCTCAGTGTACCAATGTGTGGCTCATTATACTTATCTGTGGATCATTGTACCAATCTGTGGCTCAGTGTACTAATGTGGCTCAGTGTACCAATCTGTGGCTCAGTGTACTAATGTGGGCTCAGTGTACTAATGTGGGCTCAGTGTAATAATGTGTGGCTCAGTTTACTAATGTGTGGCTCAGTGTACTAATGTGTGGCTCAGTGTACTAATGTGTGGCTCAGTGTACTAATGTTTGGCTCAGTGTATTAATGTGTGGCTCAGTGTACTAATGTTTGGCTCAGTGTATTAATGTGTGGCTCAGTGTACTAATGTTTGGCTCAGTGTACTAATGTGTGGCTCAGTGTACTAATGTGTGGCTCAGTTTACTAATGTTTGGCTCAGTGTATTAATGTGTGGCTCAGTGTACTAATGTTTGGCTCAGTGTACTAATGTGTGGCTCAGTGTACTAATGTTTGGCTCAGTGTACTAATGTGTGGCTCAGTTTACTAATGTGTGGCTCAGTGTACTAATGTGTGGCTCAGTGTACTAATGTGTTGCTCAGTGTACTAATGTTTGGCTCAGTGTATTAATGTGTGGCTCAGTGTACTAATGTTTGGCTCAGTGTACTAATGTGTGGCTCAGTGTACTAATGTTTGGCTCAGTGTATTAATGTGTGCTCAGTGTACTAATGTGGGCTCAGTGTAATAATGTGGGCTCAGTGTACTAATGTGTGGCTCAGTGTATTAATGTGTGGCTCAGTGTATTAATGTGTGGCTCAGTGTACTAATGTGTTGCTCAGTGTACTAATGTTTGGCTCAGTGTATTAATGTGTGGCTCAGTGTACTAATGTTTGGCTCAGTGTACTAATGTGTGGCTCAGTGTACTAATGTTTGGCTCAGTGTATTAATGTGTGCTCAGTGTACTAATGTGGGCTCAGTGTAATAATGTGGGCTCAGTGTACTAATGTGTGGCTCAGTGTATTAATGTGTGGCTCAGTGTATTAATGTGTGGGCTCAGTGTAATAATGTGAGCTCAGTGTACTAATGTGTGGCTCAGTGTATTAATGTGTGGGCTCAGTGTATTAAAGTGGGCTCAGTGTACTAATGTGGTCTCAGTGTACTAATGTGGGCTCAGTGTACTAATGTGTGGCTCATTATACTTATCTGTGGATCATTGTACAAATGTGTGGCTCAGCGTATTAATGTTGGCTCAGTGTATTAATCTGATGCTCAGTGTACTAATGTGGGCTCAGTGTATTAATGTGTGGCTCAGTGTACTAATGTGGGCTCAGTGTACTAATGTGGGCTCAGTGTACCAATGTGTGGCTCATTATACTTATCTGTGGATCATTGTACAAATGTGTGGCTCAGCGTATTAATGTGGGCTCAGTGTACAAATATGTGGCTCAGTGTACTAATGTGGGCTCAGTGTACTAATGTGGGCTCAGTGTACTAATGTGTGGCTCAGTGTACTAATGTTTGGCTCAGTGTACTAATGTGTGCTCGGTGAACTAATGTGGCTCAGTGTAATAATGTGGCTCAGTGTACCAATCTGTGGCTCAGTGTAATAATGTGTGACTCAGTGTACCAATCTGTGGCTCAGTGTACTAATGTGGCTCAGTGTACCAATCTGTGGCTCAGTGTACTAATGTGGGCTCAGTGTACTAATGTGGGCTCAGTGTAATAATGTGTGGCTCAGTGTACTAATGTGTGGCTCAGTGTACTAATGTGTGGCTCAGTGTACTAATGTGTGGCTCAGTGTACTAATGTTTGGCTCAGTGTATTAATGTGTGGCTCAGTGTACTAATGTTTGGCTCAGTGTATTAATGTGTGGCTCAGTGTACTAATGTTTGGCTCAGTGTACTAATGTGTGGCTCAGTGTACTAATGTGTGGCTCAGTGTACTAATGTTTGGCTCAGTGTATTAATGTGTGGCTCAGTGTACTAATGTTTGGCTCAGTGTACTAATGTGTGGCTCAGTGTACTAATGTTTGGCTCAGTGTACCAATGTGTGGCTCAGTTTACTAATGTGTGGCTCAGTGTACTAATGTGTGGCTCAGTGTACTAATGTGTTGCTCAGTGTACTAATGTTTGGCTCAGTGTATTAATGTGTGGCTCAGTGTACTAATGTTTGGCTCAGTGTACTAATGTGTGGCTCAGTGTACTAATGTTTGGCTCAGTGTATTAATGTGTGCTCAGTGTACTAATGTGGGCTCAGTGTAATAATGTGGGCTCAGTGTACTAATGTGTGGCTCAGTGTATTAATGTGTGGCTCAGTGTATTAATGTGTGGGCTCAGTGTAATAATGTGAGCTCAGTGTACTAATGTGTGGCTCAGTGTATTAATGTGTGGGCTCAGTGTATTAAAGTGGGCTCAGTGTACTAATGTGGTCTCAGTGTACTAATGTGGGCTCAGTGTAATAATGTGGGCTCAGTGTACTAATGTGTGGCTCAGTGTATTAATGTGTGGCTCAGTGTATTAATGTGTGGGCTCAGTGTAATAATGTGAGCTCAGTGTACTAATGTGTGGCTCAGTGTATTAATGTGTGGGCTCAGTGTATTAAAGTGGGCTCAGTGTACTAATGTGGTCTCAGTGTACTAATGTGGGCTCAGTGTACTAATGTGTGGCTCATTATACTTATCTGTGGATCATTGTACAAATGTGTGGCTCAGCGTATTAATGTTGGCTCAGTGTATTAATCTGATGCTCAGTGTACTAATGTGGGCTCAGTGTATTAATGTGTGGCTCAGTGTACTAATGTGGGCTCAGTGTACTAATGTGGGCTCAGTGTACCAATGTGTGGCTCATTATACTTATCTGTGGATCATTGTACAAATGTGTGGCTCAGCGTATTAATGTGGGCTCAGTGTACAAATATGTGGCTCAGTGTACTAATGTGGGCTCAGTGTACTAATGTGGGCTCAGTGTACTAATGTGTGGCTCAGTGTACTAATGTTTGGCTCAGTGTACTAATGTGTGCTCGGTGAACTAATGTGGCTCAGTGTAATAATGTGGCTCAGTGTACCAATCTGTGGCTCAGTGTAATAATGTGTGACTCAGTGTACCAATCTGTGGCTCAGTGTACTAATGTGGCTCAGTGTACCAATCTGTGGCTCAGTGTACTAATGTGGGCTCAGTGTACTAATGTGGGCTCAGTGTAATAATGTGTGGCTCAGTGTACTAATGTGTGGCTCAGTGTACTAATGTGTGGCTCAGTGTACTAATGTGTGGCTCAGTGTACTAATGTTTGGCTCAGTGTATTAATGTGTGGCTCAGTGTACTAATGTTTGGCTCAGTGTATTAATGTGTGGCTCAGTGTACTAATGTTTGGCTCAGTGTACTAATGTGTGGCTCAGTGTACTAATGTGTGGCTCAGTGTACTAATGTTTGGCTCAGTGTATTAATGTGTGGCTCAGTGTACTAATGTTTGGCTCAGTGTACTAATGTGTGGCTCAGTGTACTAATGTTTGGCTCAGTGTACTAATGTGTGGCTCAGTTTACTAATGTGTGGCTCAGTGTACTAATGTGTGGCTCAGTGTACTAATGTGTTGCTCAGTGTACTAATGTTTGGCTCAGTGTATTAATGTGTGGCTCAGTGTACTAATGTTTGGCTCAGTGTACTAATGTGTGGCTCAGTGTACTAATGTTTGGCTCAGTGTATTAATGTGTGCACAGTGTACTAATGTGGGCTCAGTGTAATAATGTGGGCTCAGTGTACTAATGTGTGGCTCAGTGTATTAATGTGTGGCTCAGTGTAATAATGTGAGCTCAGTGTACTAATGTGTGGCTCAGTGTATTAATGTGTGGGCTCAGTGTATTAAAGTGGGCTCAGTGTACTAATGTGGGCTCAGTGTACTAATGTGGGCTCAGTGTACCAATGTGTGGCTCATTATACTTATCTGTGGATCATTGTACAAATGTGTGGCTCAGCGTATTAATGTTGGCTCAGTGTATTAATCTGATGCTCAGTGTACTAATGTGGGCTCAGTGTATTAATGTGTGGCTCAGTGTACTAATGTGGGCTCAGTGTACTAATGTGGGCTCAGTGTACTAATGTGGGCTCAGTGTATTAATGTGTGGCTCAGTGTAATAATGTGGGCTCAGTGTACTAATGTGGGCTCAGTGTATTAATGTGTGGCTCAGTGTACTAATGTGGGCTCAGTGTACTAATGTGGGCTCAGTGTACTAATGTGGGCTCAGTGTAATAATGTGGACTCAGTGTACTAATGTAGGCTCAGTGGATTAATGTGGACTCAGTGTACTAATGTGGGCTCAGTGGATTAATGTGGACTCAGTGTACTAATGTGGGCTCAGGGTACTAATGTGTGGCTCAGTTTACTAATGTGGGCTCAGCATACTAATGTTTGGCTCAGTGTATTAATGTGTGTTAAGTTTACTAGTGCAGTGGATTAATGTGGCTCAGTGCACTAATTTGGACTCTGTATACTAATGTGGGCTCAGCGTACAAATGTTGGCTTAGTGTATTATTCTGATTCTCAGTGTACTCATCTGTGGCTCAGTGTACTAATGTGTGGGCTCAGTGTACTAATGTGGGCTTAATGTATTAATGTGTGGCTCAGTGTACTAATGTGTGGCTCAGTGTAATAATGTGGGCTCAGTGTACTAATGTGTGGCTCAGTGTATTAATGTGTGGCTCAGTGTAATAATGTGTGGCTCAGTGTACTAATGTGTGGCTCAGTGTACTAATGTGTGGCTCAGTGTATTAATGTGTGGCTCAGTGTAATAATGTGTGGCTCAGTGTACTAATGTGTGGCTCAGTGTACTAATGTGTGGCTCAGTGTAATAATGTGTGGCTCAGTGTACTAATGTGTGGCTCAGTGTATTAATGTGTGGCTCAGTGTATTAATGTGGGCTCAGTGTACTAATGTGTGGCTCAGTGTACTAATGTGTGGCTCAGTGTAATAATGTGTGGCTCAGTGTACTAATGTGTGGCTCAGTGTACTAATGTGTGGCTCAGTGTACTAATGTGTGGCTCAGTGTATTAATGTGTGGCTCAGTGTAATAATGTGTGGCTCAGTGTACTAATGTGTGGCTCAGTGTACTAATGTGTGGCTCAGTGTAATAATGTGTGGCTCAGTGTACTAATGTGTGGCTCAGTGTATTAATGTGTGGCTCAGTGTATTAATGTGGGCTCAGTGTACTAATGTGTGGCTCAGTGTACTAATGTGTGGCTCAGTGTACTAATGTGTGGCTCAGTGTACTAATGTGTGGCTCAGTGTATTAATGTGTGGCTCAGTGTACTAATGTGTGGCTCAGTGTACTAATGTGTGGCTCAGTGTAATAATGTGTGGCTCAGTGTACTAATGTGTGGCTCAGTGTACTAATGTGTGGCTCAGTGTAATAATGTGTGGCTCAGTGTACTAATGTGTGGCTCAGTGTAATAATGTGTGGCTCAGTGTATTAATGTGTGGCTCAGTGTAATAATGTGGGCTCAGTGTATTAATGTGTGGCTCAGTGTAATAATGTGTGGCTCAGTGTACTAATGTGTGGCTCAGTGTAATAATGTGTGGCTCAGTGTACTAATGTGTGGCTCAGTGTATTAATGTGTGGGCTCAGTGTACTAATGTGGGCTTAATGTATTAATGTGGGCTCAGTGTTTTAGTGTGTATCTCAGTGTATTAATGCGCACACTGAGCCCACATTAGTACACTGAGCTGCACTTTATTACACTGAGCCACACAGTATACTGAGCCCACTTTAGTACAATGAGCCTTACATTAGTACACTGAGCCCACATTAACACACTGAGTCCATTAGTACACTGAGACTCACATTAGTACACCGAGCACACATTAGTACACTGAGCCTCACATTATTACACTGAGCCACACATTAGTACACTGAGCCCACATTAGTACACAGAGCCCACATTAGTACACTGAGCCTCACATTAGTACACTGAGCCCACATTAGTACACAGAGCCCACATTAGTACACTGAGCCTCACATTAGTACACTGAGCCCACAT
The DNA here is from genome assembly GCA_027410445.1 of Discoglossus pictus. Taxonomy (NCBI): domain Eukaryota; kingdom Metazoa; phylum Chordata; class Amphibia; order Anura; family Alytidae; genus Discoglossus; species Discoglossus pictus. Next base: position 24,345,952 of record CM050172.1, on the reverse strand, counting down.
TAGTACACAGAGCCCACATTAGTACACTGAGACTCACATTATTACACTGAGCCCACATTAGTACATTGAGCCACACATTAGTACACTGAGCCCACATTAGTACACTGAGCCACACATTAGTACACAGAGCCCACATTAGTACACTGAGACTCACATTATTACACTGAGCCCACATTAGTACACTGAGCCCACATTAGTACACTGAGCCACACATTAGTACACAGAGCCCACATTAGTACACTGAGCCTCACATTATTACACTGAGCCCACATTAGTACACTGAGCCCACATTAGTACACTGAGCCACACATTAGTACACTGAGCCACACATTAGTACACAGAGCCCACATTAGTACACTGAGCCACACATTAGTACACTGAGCCTCACATTAGTACACAGAGCCCACATTAGTACACTGAGCCACACATTAGTACACAGAGCCCACATTAGTACACTGAGCCTCACATTATTACACTGAGCCCACATTAGTACACTGAGCCACACATTAGTACACAGAGCCCACATTAGTACACTGAGCCACACATTAGTACACAGAGCCCACATTAGTACACTGAGCCTCACATTATTACACTGAGCCCACATTAGTACACTGAGCCCACATTAGTACACTGAGCCACACATTATTACACTGAGCCACACATTAGTACACTGAGCCCACATTAGTACACTGAGCCACACATTAGTACACAGAGCCCACATTAGTACACTGAGCCTCACATTATTACACTGAGCCCACATTAGTACACTGAGCCCACATTAGTACACAGAGCCCACATTAGTACACAGAGCCCACATTAGTACACTGAGCCACACATTAGTACACAGAGCCCACATTAGTACACTGAGCCACACATTAGTACACAGAGCCCACATTAGTACACTGAGACTCACATTAGTACACTGAGCCACACATTATTACACTGAGCCCACATTAGTACACTGAGACTCACATTAGTACACTGAGCCACACATTATTACACTGAGCCCACATTAGTACACAGAGCCCACATTAGTACACTGAGCCACACATTAGTACACAGAGCCCACATTAGTACACTGAGACTCACATTAGTACACTGAGCCACACATTATTACACTGAGCCCACATTATTACACTGAGACTCACATTAGTACACTGAGCCACACATTAGTACACTGAGCCCACATTAGTACACTGAGACTCACATTAGTACACTGAGCCACACATTATTACACTGAGCCCACATTAGTACACTGAACTGCACTTTATTAAAATGAACTGCACATTAGTACACTGAGCCACAGATAAGTACACTGAGCCCACATTAATACACTGAGACTCACATTAGTACACTGAGCCTAAATTAAAACACTGAGCCCACATTAGTACACTGCGCCACCGATAAGTACACCGAGCCCACATTAGTACACTGAGCCCACATTAGTACACTGAGTCACACATTAGTACACTGAGTCACAGATTAATACACTGAGCCACACATTAGTACACTGAGCCACACATTAGTACACTGAGCCCACATTAATACACTGAGCCACACATTAGTACACTGAGCCACACATTAGTACACTGAGCCCACATTAGTACACTGCGCCACCGATAAGTACACCGAGCCCACATTAGTACACTGAGCCCACATTAATACACTGAGCGCACATTAGTACACTGAGTCACAGATTAATACACTGAGCCACACATTAGTACACTGAGCCACACATTAGTACACTGAGTCACACATAGTAAACAGAAGCCACAAAATCAATTCTAACTAATTGAAAATTAAACAGCTAGTACAATGCATTGCCATTTTATGCTCTTTTAGAAGAATCCAGCTTCCTGCCAAGGTGAATGGGTCCTTTAGAATAAATTAAAGTTATGGTCATCTTGAGGAAGCGGTTCTTTTGGGCCAAGTGAAGATGCATTTGATTTGTAGACATCTAGGTCTAAAGAAACCCACAATATATGAGTTCCACTTTATTTGTTATTTAGTTTGGTTCTTTCATTTTATGTGTACTCCATCACACTGCCAGCACAGGAGACAGTGCTGGCAGATGGCGCTGCCAAGTTTTTGATGCCAATGTCATAACTTTTGGGTTAGGATAAGGGTTAGGTTAAGCGTAATAGTTTAAGCCTAGGAAATTGTATATGATCTCAGCAGCGCACAATATGGCTGCGCCTTCTAGCAGCTCTTTGCTGCAACTGCTGCTGCCAATACTGGAGAACTTATAATGGGAAAGATCCCTTAATTCCTTTTCAATGTAAGCAGCTCTTTTCACTGACTTACACAAACAATGACATCATTTCCTTGTAATGGTATTTGTTGAAACTTGTCTGGAAAACCCTTTTATATTGTGATCTTGTGATCTGTCAGTGACTCTGCAACATCTCCCAGACGCACAATAAAAAGGATAATACACACATTACTATATTCACACAGATAATTTACTACAATTATTTGTATACAATGATCTCACATTATTCTAATATACAGATTAGTACACAGACAGTCCTGACACACGTAGAAACCAACATGGCTGCACCACTGTAATAAAGGAAGAAGCAGATAATGGGCTGGATTAACTAAACTGAATCCTCCAATTTCCAAGTTATTCTACAGAACCTCTTTTTCAAATTGGTGATTTTTTTTCACAGTTTCTTTTAAGCATGCACTCCATTTTTAGTTTTTTTTTTGCACAAAGTTTCATTAAACACCCAATTTAGTCGTACATTTTAACCTGCCCTTTTGCATAACTACAATTGATAATGGGCAGAATGTTTATTGTACATAAATATATAATAATATATTCTCATTTATTACATGTGCCCCTCCCCAAGACCCTTTCCCACAACACCTTCCCTCCCTATGACCCCTTTCCATAAGAGCACCCCTCCCCAAAACCCTTTCCCAACCCCTCTCACCACCCACCTCTCATAACACCATCTCCAACTCCTTTGCTCACCCCTAAAAGAACCCATCCAGTCCTAGCTCTTTCATCTCCTCCCTGATACACATCCCCAGCATGTTAAACTGCTCCACACTGCCATGTCTTGATGCTTCAGTAGAAATGCTCTTTTTTAGAACACGGACCAATTTCCGGCCAGCTGCGGTTCAGCCACGGAGGGGCCCGTGGGCCATGCTGTCATGGGTTGGGGGGCCCCGACATTACAAAAAAAAATCAAATGCAAAAAAAAATGACACGGCACTGCCCCCTCAGAGGAGAGTCCTGGCACATTGCCCCTCTGGTAGCTCCACGCATGATTACATATAATGGCTCTATGGTTTGTGCCACCATTATCAAACAGGGTGACGAGTTATAAATTGGCTCCATGGAAGACGGGGGGATTTGGGATGCGTTTATTTTTAATGTCACATAAAATAATTTGAACAAATTGCTTATTTCTCTTTTTGTCACCATAATGTTTAGATGCTCCTTTATTCTCACATATTTATACAAACTCACGTTTTACTTACATTTTGCAAGTATCGGCTCTTTCTGTCTGTTAATTTCTCAGTAGGGTGTGTGCTTGTTAACTAATGATCTTTCCATTACTGCAAATGAAAGCTCTGGCAGTGTAGATACCACATGCCCATTGTGCAGCTAGTAATTGCCTGTGCAAAGTTTCCGTTCAGCACAGAAAATTGAGCAGTAATCACAATATGAGATCATCAGCAAAACTACTTATAAAAGGAAAAATGATTAGACGCTGTAATGTTTTATTTAGTTATTTTATTCTAAAAACATGTATTTTTAAAACTGTACATTGAATTTTAAATTGTATTTTTAGCAAACAGTGTATTTTATCAATATGACTGCGTTGTTTTTTAATAAATCCTATATATTCTCCCAATATACTGACACTACCACATCTGCTGGGAGCCAGCCTTATATCCACTACAATTACAACAACATCTGCATCATTTATCCATCACTTTCTAATAATGTCCCTTTGTTCTAGAAATGCTTCCTTTCTTGAGCTTAAATCAATAAATATAGTTGAAGATTTCACTAGAAAGTTTTCTCCCACCCTCCCCAGCCCACCCAGGGACCTGCTGCTGCCCACACCGGGGAAGAGGGAGGGGAGGGGGGTTACATAGTCTAGGGGGAGGGAAAGAGGAGGAAGGGGGGCAGGGGAAATAATAGGAGGTAGAACAGGGAAAGGAGGAGGGGAACAGCAGAGGAGGAGGGGGGTCCAGAGACATAAACAGAGAGAAGCTGGATAAAGAAATATATGGGAGATAGACAGAGAGTGAAAGTAAAGAAGAGAGAGAGGGAAGGAGACAGGGTGAGAGAAAAGGGGAAAGGAGAGAGAGAGAGAGTGAGTGAGAGACAGGGAAGGAGAAGGAGAGATGGAAGGAGATACGGTGAGAGAAAAGGGGAAAGGAGAGAGAGAGAAAGAGAGAGAGAGAGAGAGAGAAAGAGAGTGAAAGGGAAGGAGAGAGAGTGAGAAAAGAGAAAGGGAAGGAGATAGGGTGAGAGAAAAGGGAAAAAGGAGAAAGAGATAGTGAAGAAGATAGGGTGAGAGAAAAGGGGAAAGGAGAAAGAGTGAGAGAGGGAAAGGAAATGAGAGATATAAGGAAGGAGAGAGGGAAGGAGAGAGGGAGAGAGAAAAGGGGAAAGGAGAGAGAGTGAGAGAGGGAAAGGAAATGAGAGATATAAGGAAGGAGAGAGGGAAGGAGAGAGGGAGAGAGAAAAGGGGAAAGGAGAGAGAGTGAGAGAGGGAAAGGAAATGAGAGATATAAGGAAGGAGAGAGGGAAGGAGAGAGGGAGAGAGAAAAGGGGAAAGGAGAAAGAGTGAGAGAGGGAAAGGAAATGAGAGATATAAGGAAGGAGAGAGGGAAGGAGATAGGGTGAGAGAAAAGGGAAAAAGGAGAGAGAGATAGTGAGTGACAGAGAGAAAGGGAAGGAGAGAGAGAAAGGGAAGAAGATAGGGTGAGAGAAAAGGGGAAAGGAGAAAGAGTGAGAGAGGGAAAGGAAATGAGAGATATAAGGAAGGAGAGAGGGAAGGAGTGAGGAAGAGAGAAAAGGGGAAAGGAGAGAGAGTGAGAGAGAGAGAAAGGGAAGGAGAGATATAAGGAAGAAGAGAGGGAAGGAGAGAGTGAGAGAGAGAAAGGGGAAAGGAGAGAGAATGAGATAGAGAAAGGGGAAAGGAGAGAGAGTGAGAGAGAGAGAAAGGGAAGGAGAGATATAAGGAAGGAGAGAGGGAAGGAGTGAGGAAGAGAGAAAAGGGGAAAGGAGAGAGAGTGAGAGAGAGAGAAAGGGAAGGAGAGATATAAGGAAGAAGAGAGGGAAGGAGAGAGTGAGAGAGAGAAAGGGGAAAGGAGAGAGAATGAGAGAGAGAAAGGGTAAAGGAGAGAGAGTGAGAGAGAGAGAAAGGGAAGGAGAGATATAAGGAAGAAGAGAGGGAAGGAGAGAGTGAGAGAGAGAAAGGGGAAAGGAGAGAGAATGAGGGAGAGAAAGGGAAGGAGAGAGAGAAAGGGAAGAGGAGGGAGAGATATAAATGCAGGAAGAGAGGGAAGGAGAGAGGGAGAGAGAAAAGGGGAATGGAGAAAAAGTGAGAGAGAGAAAGGGAAGAGGAGGGGGGTGAGGGGGAAGTTTAGTTAATTCAGGGAGAGGAATAGAGGAGGAAGGAATGGCATGGGAAAAGGAGGAGGTATGACTAAAGTGAGGGGGAGGGGAATAATAGAGGAGGAGGGATCCAAACAAATAAAAAAGAGAAGCATTATAAAGAACTACAGTGGAGACAGAGAGTGTAAGAGAGAGAGGAATCGAGAGAGGGATAGAAATAAAGGGAGAGAGAAAAGGGGGAAGGAGAGAGTTAAAGGGAAGAAGACAGAGAAAGGGAAAGATAGAGGGATTGAGAAAGGGAAGGAGTGGGAAAGAGAGAGAGAGATAACGAGAGAAGAAAAGAGACAGAGGAAAAAGGACAGAATAAAGAGAGAATATAGTAAGATAAGGATAATACAGCAGAAAGAAAACAGAGAGATAAGAATAGGAGACAGAGAAGAGAGATAGTAGATGATAAAAAAAATGAGAGAAGCAAAACAAATAATTTAATGAGAAATAAAGAGTGGAAATTCTAAAGATTTAAAGAGGAAGAAACTGATAGAAAACATCAGAAAAAGACTGCAGTGATATATTAGAGAGATCATATAAGAGAGTGTAGGGCAACTGAGTGAGACCAGAAGAGACAGACACAGAGCTGAGACAGGTAAAGTGACCCTCTCGGGGTGTCGCGTGTGGTTATGACCCACAGGCTCTCCCTCCTCACTCTTGTCACGCACAGTCAGCCGCCCCTCCCTCCCATCCCTGTGCGCCCCAGAGCTTGGCCCCACACACACCTGCACATTCTGCAGTCACTTCAGTGACAACGCCAACCTAAACTTTACTTTCTTATATCAAAGATCACTCCCGGAGAAGATTACCCATGTAAAAGTGGTACAACCTATCCAGTTTGCTAGTTACTTCTCCATGTTTATGAAGAGTGGAAGCTGCCATTTTAAGTATAATTGTTGTCGCCGAATGCTGAGCTGATTTGGTCAGGAGCCGACCAGACTAAGCTGCCACGGATATTTCCATTTATCTGTGTTGTTCAGCAGCTCACACCATCTAACATAAGGGCTTATCGCAATAAAAGGTAAGTGTGTATATGAGAATCAAAACTTTCCCTTTAACATTTGTGCCAAACTCTCCTCCAATCAGCGGGGGGGATTACTCTTGTCATACAATGAAATATTTCCCTATCATAGAAAAATATCAATACCAAGAATGGGATGTGGAAGCCTGTGATAATGATAATTTGCAGTGTTAAATACATCTTAAAACCTTTCTCTTTCATAGTGTAATAGAAGAGTTATATATGAGCTTGAGAAAGGTCAGCTTTATGGGGACAGGTCATCAGATATCATGTTGTCCTGATAGATAATAATAATATAAAGTCTATTTATGCTCACATACCAAATACCATGGACATATATGAAGAGATTTAATATTTAGGCTAAAGTAAGATGATATCTGTTTCTCTCAGCAGAATGTGCAAAAAGATAACTTATATGTTTACATTTTATAAGAAACTTGTTTCTGATTGTTAAGTGGAAATGTATTAGTTTGTTATAAAAGGGTTATATATGTTGGGTTGTTTCATTTTATGGAAGTGGCGGGTGTGTCAGATTGTTGCAATATAAGGATGTGGTAAATGTGTCAGGTTGTTACATATTATAGAAGTAATAGATGTGTCAGGTTGTTACATATAGAAGTAATAGATGTGTCACATTGTTACATATAGAAGTAATAGGTGTGTCAGGTTGTTACATATAGAAGTATTAGGTGTGTCAGGTTGTTACATATTATAGAAGTAATAGATGTGTCAGGTTGTTACATATAGAAGTAATAGATGTGTCACATTGTTACATATAGAAGTAATAGGTGTGTCAGGTTGTTACATATAGAAGTAATAGATGTGTCACGTTGTTACATATAGAAGTAATAGGTGTGTCAGGTTGTTACATATAGAAGTAATAGATGTGTCACATTGTTACATATAGAAGTAATAGATGTGTCAGGTTGTTACATATAGAAGTAATAGGTGTGTCAGGTTGTTACATATAGAAGTAATAGATGTGTCACATTGTTACATATAGAAGTAATAGGTGTGTCAGGTTGTTACATATAGAAGTAATAGATGTGTCAGGTTGTTACATATTATAGAAGTAATAGGTGTGTCACGTTGTTACATATAGAAGTAATAGATGTGCCAGGTTGTTACATATAGAAGTAATAGATGTGTCACGTTGTTACATATAGAAGTAATAGATGTGTCAGGTTGTTACATATAGAAGTAATAGATGTGTCAGGTTGTTACATATAGAAGTAATAGATGTGTCACGTTGTTACATATAGAAGTAATAGATGTGTCAGGTTGTTACATATAGAAGTAATAGGTGTGTCAGGTTGTTACATATAGAAGTAATAGATGTGTCAGGTTGTTACATATAGAAGTAATAGGTGTGTCAGGTTGTTACATATAGAAGTAATAGATGTGTCAGGTTGTTACATATTATAGAAGTAATAGGTGTGTCACGTTGTTACATATAGAAGTAATAGATGTGTCACGTTGTTACATATAGAAGTAATAGATGTGCCAGGTTGTTACATATAGAAGTAATAGATGTGTCAGGTTGTTACTTATAGAAGTAATAGATGTGTCAGGTTGTTACATATAGAAGTAATAGATGTGTCATGTTGTTACATATAGAAGTAATAGATGTGTCACGTTGTTACATATAGAAGTAATAGATGTGCCAGGTTGTTACATATAGAAGTAATAGATGTGTCAGGTTGTTACTTATAGAAGTAATAGATGTGTCAGGTTGTTACATATAGAAGTAATAGATGTGTCACGTTGTTACATATAGAAGTAATAGATGTGTCAGGTTGTTACATATAGAAGTAATAGATGTGTCAGGTTGTTACATATAGAAGTAATAGATGTGTCACGTTGTTACATATAGAAGTAATAGATGTGTCAGGTTGTTACATATAGAAGTAATAGGTGTCTCAGGTTGTTACATATAGAAGTAATAGATGTGTCAGGTTGTTACATATAGAAGTAATAGGTGTGTCAGGTTGTTACATATAGAAGTAATAGATGTGTCAGGTTGTTACATATTATAGAAGTAATAGGTGTGTCACGTTGTTACATATAGAAGTAATAGATGTGTCACGTTGTTACATATAGAAGTAATAGATGTGCCAGGTTGTTACATATAGAAGTAATAGATGTCTGGTTGTTACTTATAGAAGTAATAGATGTGTCAGGTTGTTACATATAGAAGTAATAGATGTGTCATGTTGTTACATATAGAAGTAATAGATGTGTCACGTTGTTACATATAGAAGTAATAGATGTGCCAGGTTGTTACATATAGAAGTAATAGATGTGTCACGTTGTTACATATAGAAGTAATAGATGTGTCAGGTTGTTACATATAGAAGTAATAGATGTGTCAGGTTGTTACATATAGAAGTAATAGATGTGTCAGGTTGTTACATATAGAAGTAATAGATGTGTCAGGTTGTTACATATAGAAGTAATAGATGTGTCAGGTTGTTACATATAGAAGTAATAGGTGTGTCAGGTTGTTACATATAGAAGTAATAGATGTGTCAGGTTGTTACATATTATAGAAGTAATAGGTGTGTCACGTTGTTACATATAGAAGTAATAGATGTGTCACGTTGTTACATATAGAAGTAATAGATGTGCCAGGTTGTTACATATAGAAGTAATAGATGTGTCAGGTTGTTACATATAGAAGTAATAGATGTGTCAGGTTGTTACATATAGAAGTAATAGATGTGTCAGGTTGTTACATATAGAAGTAATAGATGTGTCAGGTTGTTACATATTATAGAAGTAATAGGTGTGTCACGTTGTTACATATAGAAGTAATAGATGTGTCACGTTGTTACATATAGAAGTAATAGATGTGCCAGGTTGTTACATATAGAAGTAATAGATGTGTCAGGTTGTTACATATTATAGAAGTAATAGGTGTGTCACGTTGTTACATATAGAAGTAATAGATGTGTCAGGTTGTTACATATAGAAGTAATAGATGTGTCACGTTGTTACATATAGAAGTAATAGATGTGCCAGGTTGTTACATATAGAAGTAATAGATGTGTCAGGTTGTTACATATAGAAGTAATAGATGTGTCAGGTTGTTACATATAGAAGTAATAGATGTGTCAGGTTGTTACATATAGAAGTAATAGATGTGTCAGGTTGTTACATATTATAGAAGTAATAGGTGTGTCACGTTGTTACATATAGAAGTAATAGATGTGTCACGTTGTTACATATAGAAGTAATAGATGTGCCAGGTTGTTACATATAGAAGTAATAGATGTGTCACGTTGTTACATATAGAAGTAATAGATGTGTCAGGTTGTTACATGTAGAAGTAATAGATGTGTCAGGTTGTTACATGTAGAAGTAATAGATGTGTCACGTTGTTACATATAGAAGTAATAGATGTGTCAGGTTGTTACATATAGAAGTAATAGATGTGTCAGGTTGTTACATATAGAAGTAATAGATGTGTCACGTTGTTACATATAGAAGTAATAGATGTGTCAGGTTGTTACATATAGAAGTAATAGGTGTGTCAGGTTGTTACATATAGAAGTAATAGATGTGTCAGGTTGTTACATATAGAAGTAATAGGTGTGTCAGGTTGTTACATATAGAAGTAATAGATGTGTCAGGTTGTTACATATTATAGAAGTAATAGGTGTGTCACGTTGTTACATATAGAAGTAATAGATGTGTCACGTTGTTACATATAGAAGTAATAGATGTGCCAGGTTGTTACATATAGAAGTAATAGATGTGTCAGGTTGTTACTTATAGAAGTAATAGATGTGTCAGGTTGTTACATATAGAAGTAATAGATGTGTCATGTTGTTACATATAGAAGTAATAGATGTGTCACGTTGTTACATATAGAAGTAATAGATGTGCCAGGTTGTTACATATAGAAGTAATAGATGTGTCAGGTTGTTACATATAGAAGTAATAGATGTGTCAGGTTGTTACATATAGAAGTAATAGATGTGTCACGTTGTTACATATAGAAGTAATAGATGTGTCAGGTTGTTACATATAGAAGTAATAGATGTGTCAGGTTGTTACATATAGAAGTAATAGATGTGTCACGTTGTTACATATAGAAGTAATAGATGTGTCAGGTTGTTACATATAGAAGTAATAGATGTGTCAGGTTGTTACATATAGAAGTAATAGGTGTGTCACGTTGTTACATATAGAAGTAATAGGTGTGTCAGGTTGTTACATATAGAAGTAATAGATGTGTCAGGTTGTTACATATTATAGAAGTAATAGGTGTGTCACGTTGTTACATATAGAAGTAATAGATGTGTCACGTTGTTACATATAGAAGTAATAGATGTGCCAGGTTGTTACATATAGAAGTAATAGATGTGTCAGGTTGTTACTTATAGAAGTAATAGATGTGTCAGGTTGTTACATATAGAAGTAATAGATGTGTCATGTTGTTACATATAGAAGTAATAGATGTGTCACGTTGTTACATATAGAAGTAATAGATGTGCCAGGTTGTTACATATAGAAGTAATAGATGTGTCACGTTGTTACATATAGAAGTAATAGATGTGTCAGGTTGTTACATATAGAAGTAATAGATGTGTCAGGTTGTTACATATAGAAGTAATAGATGTGTCAGGTTGTTACATATAGAAGTAATAGATGTGTCAGGTTGTTACATATAGAAGTAATAGATGTGTCAGGTTGTTACATATAGAAGTAATAGGTGTGTCAGGTTGTTACATATAGAAGTAATAGATGTGTCAGGTTGTTACATATTATAGAAGTAATAGGTGTGTCACGTTGTTACATATAGAAGTAATAGATGTGTCACGTTGTTACATATAGAAGTAATAGATGTGCCAGGTTGTTACATATAGAAGTAATAGATGTGTCAGGTTGTTACATATAGAAGTAATAGATGTGTCAGGTTGTTACATATAGAAGTAATAGATGTGTCAGGTTGTTACATATAGAAGTAATAGATGTGTCAGGTTGTTACATATTATAGAAGTAATAGGTGTGTCACGTTGTTACATATAGAAGTAATAGATGTGTCACGTTGTTACATATAGAAGTAATAGATGTGCCAGGTTGTTACATATAGAAGTAATAGATGTGTCAGGTTGTTACATATTATAGAAGTAATAGGTGTGTCACGTTGTTACATATAGAAGTAATAGATGTGTCAGGTTGTTACATATAGAAGTAATAGATGTGTCACGTTGTTACATATAGAAGTAATAGATGTGTCAGGTTGTTACATATAGAAGTAATAGATGTGTCAGGTTGTTACATATAGAAGTAATAGATGTGTCAGGTTGTTACATATAGAAGTAATAGATGTGTCAGGTTGTTACATATAGAAGTAATAGATGTGTCAGGTTGTTACATATTATAGAAGTAATAGGTGTGTCACGTTGTTACATATAGAAGTAATAGATGTGTCACGTTGTTACATATAGAAGTAATAGATGTGCCAGGTTGTTACATATAGAAGTAATAGATGTGTCACGTTGTTACATATAGAAGTAATAGATGTGTCAGGTTGTTACATGTAGAAGTAATAGATGTGTCAGGTTGTTACATGTAGAAGTAATAGATGTGTCACGTTGTTACATATAGAAGTAATAGATGTGTCACGTTGTTACATACAGAAGTAATAGATGTGTCATGTTGTTACATATAGAAGTAATAGATGTGTCAGGTTGTTACATATAGAAGTAATAGATGTGTCAGGTTGTTACATATAGAAGTAATAGATGTGTCAGGTTGTTACATATTATAGAAGTAATAGGTGTGTCAGGTTGTTACATGTAGAAGTAATAGATGTGTCAGGTTGTTAAATATAGAAGTAATAGATGTGTCAGGTTGTTACATATTATAGAAGTAATGGATGTGTCAGGTTGTTACATATAGAAGTAATAGATGTGTCAGGTTGTTACATATTATAGAAGTAATAGGTGTGTCACGTTGTTACATATAGAAGTAATAGATGTGTCAGGTTGTTACATATTATAGAAGTAATAGGTGTGTCACGTTGTTACATATAGAAGTAATAGATGTGTCAGGTTGTTACATGTAGAAGTAATAGATGTGTCAGGTTGTTACATATAGAAGTAATAGATGTGTCACGTTGTTACATATAGAAGTAATAGATGTGTCAGGTTGTTACATATAGAAGTAATAGATGTGTCACGTTGTTACATATAGAAGTAATAGGTGTGTCACGTTGTTACATATAGAAGTAATAGATGTGTCACGTTGTTACATATAGAAGTAATAGGTGTGTCACGTTGTTACATATAGAAGTAATAGGTGTGTCACGTTGTTACATATAGAAGTAATAGATGTGTCAGGTTGTTACATGTAGAAGTAATAGATGTGTCAGGTTGTTACATATAGAAGTAATAGATGTGTCAGGTTGTTACATATTATAGAAGTAATAGGTGTGTCACGTTGTTACATATAGAAGTAATAGATGTGTCACGTTGTTACATATAGAAGTAATAGATGTGTCAGGTTGTTACATGTAGAAGTAATAGGTGTGTCACGTTGTTACATATAGAAGTAATAGATGTGTCACGTTGTTACATATAGAAGTAATAGATGTGTCAGGTTGTTACATGTAGAAGTAATAGATGTGTCAGGTTGTTACATGTAGAAGTAATAGATGTGTCAGGTTGTTACATGTAGAAGTAATAGATGTGTCAGGTTGTTACATATAGAAGTAATAGATGTGTCACGTTGTTACATATAGAAGTAATAGATGTGCCAGGTTGTTACATATTATAGAAGTAATAGGTGTGTCACGTTGTTACATATAGAAGTAATAGGTGTGTCAGGTTGTTACATATAGAAGTAATAGATGTGTCACGTTGTTACATATAGAAGTAATAGATGTGTCACGTTGTTACATATAGAAGTAATAGATGTGTCAGGTTGTTACATATAGAAGTAATAGGTGTGTCAGGTTGTTACATATAGAAGTAATAGGTGTGTCACGTTGTTACATATAGAAGTAATAGATGTGTCAGGTTGTTACATATAGAAGTAATAGATGTGTCAGGTTGTTACATATAGAAGTAATAGATGTGTCAGGTTGTTACATATAGAAGTAATAGGTGTGTCACGTTGTTACATATAGAAGTAATAGGTGTGTCACGTTGTTACATATAGACGTAATACATGTGTCAGGTTGTTACATATAGAAGTAATAGATGTGTCAGGTTGTTACATATAGAAGTAATAGATGTGTCACCTTGTAACATATAGAAGTAATAGGTGTGTCAGGTTGTTACATATTATAGAAGTAATAGATGTGTCAGGTTGTTACATATAGAAGTAATAGATGTGTCACATTGTTACATATAGAAATAATAGGTGTGTCAGGTTGTTACATATTATAGAAGTAATAGATGTGTCAGGTTGTTACATATTATAGAAGTGATAGACGTGTCAGGTTGTTACATATAGAAGTAATAGGTGTGTCAGGTTGTTACACATAGAAGTAATAGGTGTGTCATGTTGTTACATAAAGAAGAAATAGATGTGTCAGGTTGTTACATATAGAAGTAATAGATGTGTCAGGTTGTTACATATAGAAGTAATAGGTGTGTCATGTTGTTACATAAAGAAGAAATAGATGTGTCAGGTTGTTACATATAGAAGTAATAGATGTGTCAGGTTGTTACATATAGAAGTAATAGGTGTGTCATGTTGTTACATAAAGAAGAAATAGATGTGTCAGGTTGTTACATATAGAAGTAATAGATGTGTCAGGTTGTTACATATAGAAGTAATAGGTGTGTCACGTTGTTACATATAGAAGTAATAGGTGTGTCATGTTGTTACATAAAGAAGAAATAGATGTGTCAGGTTGTTACATATAGAAGTAATAGATGTGTCAGGTTGTTACATATAGAAGTAATAGATGTGTCAGGTTGTTACATGTAGAAGTAATAGATGTGTCACGTTGTTACATATAGAAGTAATAGATGTGTCACGTTGTTACATACAGAAGTAATAGATGTGTCAGGTTTTTACATATAGAAGTAATAGGTGTGTCAGGTTGTTACATATAGAAGTAATAGATGTGTCAGGTTGTTACATATTATAGAAGTAATAGGTGTGTCAGGTTGTTACATGTAGAAGTAATAGATGTGTCAGGTTGTTACATATAGAAGTAATAGATGTGTCAGGTTGTTACATATTATAGAAGTAATGGATGTGTCAGGTTGTTACATATAGAAGTAATAGATGTGTCAGGTTGTTACATATTATAGAAGTAATAGGTGTGTCACGTTGTTACATATAGAAGTAATAGATGTGTCAGGTTGTTACATATTATAGAAGTAATAGGTGTGTCACGTTGTTACATATAGAAGTAATAGATGTGTCAGGTTGTTACATGTAGAAGTAATAGATGTGTCAGGTTGTTACATATAGAAGTAATAGATGTGTCACGTTGTTACATATAGAAGTAATAGATGTGTCAGGTTGTTACATATAGAAGTAATAGATGTGTCACGTTGTTACATATAGAAGTAATAGGTGTGTCACGTTGTTACATATAGAAGTAATAGATGTGTCACGTTGTTACATATAGAAGTAATAGGTGTGTCAGGTTGTTACATATAGAAGTAATAGGTGTGTCACGTTGTTACATATAGAAGTAATAGATGTGTCAGGTTGTTACATGTAGAAGTAATAGATGTGTCAGGTTGTTACATATAGAAGTAATAGATGTGTCAGGTTGTTACATATTATAGAAGTAATAGGTGTGTCACGTTGTTACATATAGAAGTAATAGATGTGTCACGTTGTTACATATAGAAGTAATAGATGTGTCAGGTTGTTACATGTAGAAGTAATAGGTGTGTCACGTTGTTACATATAGAAGTAATAGATGTGTCACGTTGTTACATATAGAAGTAATAGATGTGTCAGGTTGTTACATGTAGAAGTAATAGATGTGTCAGGTTGTTACATATAGAAGTAATAGGTGTGTCACGTTGTTACATATAGAAGTAATAGATGTGTCACGTTGTTACATATAGAAGTAATAGATGTGTCAGGTTGTTACATGTAGAAGTAATAGATGTGTCAGGTTGTTACATGTAGAAGTAATAGATGTGTCAGGTTGTTACATATAGAAGTAATAGATGTGTCACGTTGTTACATATAGAAGTAATAGATGTGCCAGGTTGTTACATATTATAGAAGTAATAGGTGTGTCACGTTGTTACATATAGAAGTAATAGGTGTGTCAGGTTGTTGCATATAGAAGTAATAGATGTGTCACGTTGTTACATATAGAAGTAATAGATGTGTCACGTTGTTACATATAGAAGTAATAGATGTGTCAGGTTGTTACATATAGAAGTAATAGGTGTGTCAGGTTGTTACATATAGAAGTAATAGGTGTGTCACGTTGTTACATATAGAAGTAATAGATGTGTCAGGTTGTTACATATAGAAGTAATAGATGTGTCAGGTTGTTACATATAGAAGTAATAGATGTGTCAGGTTGTTACATATAGAAGTAATAGGTGTGTCACGTTGTTACATATAGAAGTAATAGGTGTGTCACGTTGTTACATATAGACGTAATACATGTGTCAGGTTGTTACATATAGAAGTAATAGATGTGTCAGGTTGTTACATATAGAAGTAATATATGTGTCACCTTGTAACATATAGAAGTAATAGGTGTGTCAGGTTGTTACATATTATAGAAGTAATAGATGTGTCAGGTTGTTACATATAGAAGTATTAGATGTGTCACATTGTTACATATAGAAATAATAGGTGTGTCAGGTTGTTACATATTATAGAAGTAATAGATGTGTCAGGTTGTTACATATTATAGAAGTAATAGACGTGTCAGGTTGTTACATATAGAAGTAATAGGTGTGTCAGGTTGTTACATATAGAAGTAATAGGTGTGTCATGTTGTTACATAAAGAAGAAATAGATGTGTCAGGTTGTTACATATAGAAGTAATAGATGTGTCAGGTTGTTACATATAGAAGTAATAGGTGTGTCATGTTGTTACATAAAGAAGAAATAGATGTGTCAGGTTGTTACATATAGAAGTAATAGATGTGTCAGGTTGTTACATATAGAAGTAATAGGTGTGTCACGTTGTTACATATAGAAGTAATAGGTGTGTCATGTTGTTACATAAAGAAGAAATAGATGTGTCAGGTTGTTACATATAGAAGTAATAGATGTGTCAGGTTGTTACATATAGAAGTAATAGATGTGTCAGGTTGTTACATGTAGAAGTAATAGATGTGTCACGTTGTTACATATAGAAGTAATAGATGTGTCACGTTGTTACATACAGAAGTAATAGATGTGTCAGGTTGTTACATTTTATAGAAGTAATATTTGTATCAGGTTGTTACATATAGAAGTAATAGACGTGTCACGTTGTTACATATAGAAGTAATAGATGTGTCAGGTTGTTACATGTAGAAGTAATAGATGTGTCAGGTTGTTACATATAGAAGTAATAGACGTGTCACGTTGTTACATATAGAAGTAATAGATGTGTCAGGTTGTTACATGTAGAAGTAATAGACGTGTCAGGTTGTTACATATAGAAGTAATAGATGTGTCAGGTTGTTACATATAGAAGTAATAGATGTGTCAGGTTGTTACATATTATAGAAGTAATAGATGTGTCAGGTTGTTACATATAGAAGTAATAGACGTGTCACGTTGTTACATATTGAAGTAATAGATGTGTCAGGTTGTTACATGTAGAAGTAATAGATGTGTCAGGTTGTTACATGTAGAAGTAATAGACGTGTCAGGTTGTTACATATAGAAGTAATAGATGTGTCAGGTTGTTACATATAGAAGTAATAGATGTGTCACGTTGTTACATATAGAAGTAATAGGTGTGTCAGGTTGTTACATATAGAAGTAATAGATGTGTCAGGTTGTTACATATAGAAGTAATAGATGTGTCAGGTTGTTACATTTTATAGAAGTAATAGGTGTATCAGGTTGTTACACATAGAAGTAATAGATGTGTCAGGTTGTTACATATAGAAGTAATAGATGTGTTAGGTTGCTACAATATATTGAAGTGGGAAATGTGACATGTTAATATACTTGGATGGGAATAGTAGATGTATCAGGTGTTGAATTTAAGTGGAAAATGTGTCAGGTTATTACTTTGTATTGATATTATAGCTCTGTCAGATTGTCATTATAATTGGAAGTGTTGTATGTATCAAATTGGTATATTGGATGGAGATGATGTGTCAGATTGTAACAATAAATGGATGCGCTAAATGTGTCAGGTTGTTATATTTGTGGTGGATATATTAGGCGGTTATATCGTAGTGGTGCATATGCCAACACATTGTTCATGGCAGGCTCTTCTTTACAAGATATAGGGCCCTATTCAATTCCAAGCCCACATCTCAATCGCAGATGGCCAAATGTCTGTTGCAGGCTCCCGTTCGTCTCCGTTTGTGATGCTGTTCAATTGCTCAAGGTCGCAAGTTACGGACCCCAAGCCAAACCGTAAACCATGCACTGGTACGGAGCAGTTCTGAGCAGGAACCTGATCGATTCAGCAAGCCTGTAACTGCCCATTTCTAATCGGCCAATAGAAAATGAGACTGTAATAATTACGGCATTAAACACAGAGGTTACATGTCAATCAATTAGGTTCGGGGGTCCGACATGCAATCAGACTTGCAAAACTTTCAAAATAAAGAATTATGAAAATGAATTCCAATACTGTCCTAGTCCATACGGTCGGCCTGATAAGTATTAACCCATTGATACCTGAGATTGGTTTAACCCTGAAATGACACATAAAATAAATATTATTTCCTGTAGATTTGCGGGCTTGAGACTGTTGTGTAATTAATTCTAATGTCTATCATCGCTTTCCCCGTTATTTACAGTGCAGTAGTGATTTCTTATTTGCTTTTACAGTGCTACAAATATGTGTTTATTCCCCTTGCGGGTCCTCTCTAGCACTCATTGGATTGTCTCCTTCATTTACCGTTTACGGGTGTGAATACATTTGTGGGCTTTGAGAAATTAAGCAATTGAATAGTGGTTTGTAATTTTAACCTTGCTAAAGTGAAAGATCAAAGGCTTCTGGAGGCTGTAAGTTACAAATTTAACCATCGCCATTTTTTTCAAGCTCGTAACTCAGAAGCCGATTTGAGCCTTCAAAAAGACACCAATTGAATAGCAAAATAGCTTGGGACCTCACTTACGGGCTACCGGATCTCAAAATCACAATTGAATCTGGCCCATAGCCTCCTCTTCACCGATTTATTATTTGTCTAATTACTAGCAGCCTTATTAAATTGCGAGTCAGCAAATTTAAAAGGGCTCTATATAAGCACATAGCATATTTTTTTACAGAAGTTTTTAGTTAGTGAACTTCTATCCAAAAGCAAGGTCTTCACTAACTAAAAACTTCTGTAAAAAAATATGCTCTGTGCTTAAAAAGAGCCCTTATGAATTTGCTGAATCCCAATTTAATAAAGCTGTTAGTCTCCAGTGAAATATTCTTACACCTCTCATGCTCTTGGTGACATGTTATTGTCAAATTACATTCATTTAATTCTCCTTCACAATTATTACAGACACAACCTCTGCTCCTTTGGTTGCCATTCATCTGTCATTCTTACTTTATCTCTTCCTAGATATCACTTAACCACCTGAACTGTAATCTTTTTAAAGCTGTACTTTACCCGTTCACCTACTGCCTAGATAAACTTTTACTAAATTCAGTCATAGTTACCCAATGCTAAAGTGTATATTCTTACACTACATTATATGTCTGATGAGTTCAGTTGTTACATTATGTTAGATGTGTGATGTGTCTGGTTGTTACACTGTAATATGGGGTGTGTCTGGTTGTTACACTGTATTAGATGTGGGAGTTGTCTGGTTGCTACACTGTGTTAGATGTGGGGTGAGTCTGGTTGTTACACTGTATTAGATGTGGGATGTGTCTGGTTGTTACACTGTATTAGATGCGGGTGGTGTCTGGTTGTTACACTGTATTAGATGTGGGATGTGTCTGGTTGTTACACTGTATTAGATGTGGGATGTGTCTGGTTGTTACACTGTATTAGATGCGGGTGGTGTCTGGTTGTTACACTGTATTAGATGTGGGAGTTGTCTGGTTGTTACACTGTATTAGATGCGGGTGATGTCTGGTTGTTACACTGTATTAGATGTGGGGTGTGTCTGGTTGTTACACTGTATTAGATGCGGGGTGTGTCTGGTTGTTACACTGTATTAGATGTGGGTTGTGTCTGGTTGTTACACTGTATTAGATGTGGGTTGTGTCTGGTTGTTACACTGTATTAGATGTGGGTTGTGTCTGGTTGTTACACTGTATTAGATGTGGGATGTGTCTGGTTGTTACACTGTATTAGATGTGGGATGTGTCTGGTTGTTACACTGTATTAGATGTGGGTTGTGTCTGGTTGTTACACTGTATTAGATGTGGGATGTGTCTGGTTGTTACACTGTATTAGATGTGGGTTGTGTCTGGTTGTTACACTGTATTAGATGTGGGATGTGTCTGGTTGTTACACTGTATTAGATGTGGGGTGTGTCTGGTTGTTACACTGTATTAGATGTAGGGTGTATCTGGTTGTTACACTATTAGATGTGGGGTGTGTCTGGTTGTTACACTGTATTAGATGCGGGTGATGTCTGGTTGTTACACTATTAGATGTGGGATGTGTCTGGTTGTTACACTGTATTAGATGCGGGTGATGTCTGGTTGTTACACTGTATTAGATGTGGGGTGTGTCTGGTTGTTACACTGTATTAGATGCGGGGTGTGTCTGGTTGTTACACTGTATTAGATGTGGGTTGTGTCTGGTTGTTACACTGTATTAGATGTGGGTTGTGTCTGGTTGTTACACTGTATTAGATATGGGATGTGTCTGGTTGTTACACTGTATTAGATGTGTGATGTGTCTGGTTGTTACACTGTATTAGATGTGGGGTGTGTCTGGTTGTTACACTGTATTAGATGTAGGGTGTATCTGGTTGTTACTCTATTAGATGTGGGGTGTGTCTGGTTGTTACACTGTATTAGATGCGGGTGATGTCTGGTTGTTACACTGTATTAGATGTGGGGTGTGTCTGGTTGTTACACTGTATAGATATGGGATGTGTCTGGTTGTTACACTCTATTAGATGTGGGGTGTGTCTGGTTGTTACACTGTATAGATATGGGATGTGTCTGGTTGTTACACTGTATTAGATGCGGGTGATGTCTGGTTGTTACACTGTATTAGATGTGGGGTGTGTCTGGTTGTTACACTGTATTAGATGTGGGATGTCTGGTTGTTACACTGTATTAGATGTGGGGTGTGTCTGGTTGTTACACTGTATTAGATGTAGGGTGTATCTGGTTGTTACACTGTATTATATGTGGGATGTGTCTGGTTGTTACACTGTATTAGATGTAGGTTGTGTCTGGTTGTTACACTGTATTAGATGTGGGGTGTGTCTGGTTGTTACACTGTATTAGATGTGGGGTGTGTCTGGTTGTTACACTGTATTAGATGCGGGTGATGTCTGGTTGTTACACTGTATTAGATGTGGGGTGTGTCTGGTTGTTACACTGTATTAGATGTAGGTTGTGTCTAGTTGTTACACTGTATTAGATATGGGATGTGTCTGGTTGTTACACTGTATAAGATGTGGGGTGTGTCTGGTTGTTACACTGTATTAGATGTGGAAGTTGTCTGGTTGGTACACTGTATTAGATGTAGGTTGTGTCTGGTTGTTACACTGTATTAGATATGGGATGTGTCTGGTTGTTACACTGTATTAGATGTGGGATGTGTCTGGTTGTTACACTGTATTAGATGTGGGATGTGTCTGGTTGTTACACTGTATTAGATGTGGGATGTGTCTGGTTGTTACACTGTATTAGATGTGGGATGTGTCTGGTTGTTACACTGTATTAGATGCGGGTGGTGTCTGGTTGTTACACTGTATTAGATGTGGGATGTGTCTGGTTGTTACACTGTATTAGATGTGGGATGTGTCTGGTTGTTACACTGTATTAGATGCAGGTGGTGTCTGGTTGTTACACTGTATTAGATGTGGGAGTTGTCTGGTTGTTACACTGTATTAGATGCGGGTGATGTCTGGTTGTTACACTGTATTAGATGTGGGGTGTGTCTGGTTGTTACACTGTATTAGATGTGGGGGGTGTCTGGTTGTTACATTGTAATATGGGGTGTGTCTGGTTGTTACACTGTATTAGATGTGGGAGTTGTCTGGTTGTTACACTGTATTAGATGCGGGTGATGTCTGGTTGTTACACTGTATTAGATGTGGGGTGTGTCTGGTTGTTACACTGTATTAGATGCGGGGTGTGTCTGGTTGTTACACTGTATTAGATGTGGGTTGTGTCTGGTTGTTACACTGTATTAGATGTGGGATGTGTCTGGTTGTTACACTGTATTAGATGTGGGTTGTGTCTGGTTGTTACACTGTATTAGATATGGGATGTGTCTGGTTGTTACACTGTATTAGATGTGGGATGTGTCTGGTTGTTACACTGTATTAGATGTGGGGTGTGTCTGGTTGTTACACTGTATTAGATGTAGGGTGTATCTGGTTGTTACACTATTAGATGTGGGGTGTGTCTGGTTGTTACACTGTATTAGATGCGGGTGATGTCTGGTTGTTACACTGTATTAGATGTGGGGTGTGTCTGGTTGTTACACTTTATTAGATGTAGGTTGTGTCTGGTTGTTACACTCTATTAGATATGGGATGTGTCTGGTTGTTACACTGTATTAGATGTGGGGTGTGTCTGGTTGTTACACTGTATTAGATGTGGAAGTTGTCTGGTTGGTACACTGTATTAGATGTAGGTTGTGTCTGGTTGTTACACTGTATTAGATATGGGATGTGTCTGGTTGTTACACTGTATTAGATGTGGGATGTCTGGTTGTTACACTGTATTAGATGTGGGGTGTCTGGTTGTTACACTGTATTAGATGTGGGATGTCTGGTTGTTACACTGTATTAGATGTGGGATGTGTCTGGTTTTTACACTGTATTAGATGTGGGATGTCTGGTTGTTACACTGTATTAGATGTGGGATGTCTGGTTTTTACACTGTATTAGATGTGGGATGTGTCTGGTTGTTACACTGTATTAGATGCGGGTGATGTCTGGTTGTTACACTGTATTAGATGTGGGGTGTGTCTGGTTGTTACACTGTATTAGATGCGGGGTGTGTCTGGTTGTTACACTGTATTAGATGTGGGTTGTGTCTGGTTGTTACACTGTATTAGATGTGGGTTGTGTCTGGATGTTACACTGTATTAGATATGGGATGTGTCTGGTTGTTACACTGTATTAGATGTGGGATGTGTCTGGTTGTTACACTGTATTAGATGTGGGGTGTGTCTGGTTGTTACACTGTATTAGATGTAGGGTGTATCTGGTTGTTACACTATTAGATGTGGGGTGTGTCTGGTTGTTACACTGTATTAGATGCGGGTGATGTCTGGTTGTTACACTGTATTAGATGTGGGGTGTGTCTGGTTGTTACACTGTATAGATATGGGATGTGTCTGGTTGTTACACTGTATTAGATGTGGGGTGTGTCTGGTTGTTACACTGTATAGATATGGGATGTGTCTGGTTGTTACACTGTATTAGATGCGGGTGATGTCTGGTTGTTACACTGTATTAGATGTGGGGTGTGTCTGGTTGTTACACTGTATTAGATGTAGGGTGTATCTGGTTGTTACACTATTAGATGTGGGGTGTGTCTGGTTGTTACACTGTATTAGATGCGGGTGATGTCTGGTTGTTACACTGTATTAGATGTGGGGTGTGTCTGGTTGTTACACTGTATAGATATGGGATGTGTCTGGTTGTTACACTGTATTAGATGTGGGGTGTGTCTGGTTGTTACACTGTATAGATATGGGATGTGTCTGGTTGTTACACTGTATTAGATGCGGGTGATGTCTGGTTGTTATACTGTATTAGATGTGGGGTGTGTCTGGTTGTTACACTGTATTAGATGTGGGATGTCTGGTTGTTACACTGTATTAGATGTGGGGTGTGTCTGGTTGTTACACTGTATTAGATGTAGGGTGTATCTGGTTGTTACACTGTATTAGATGTGGGATGTGTCTGGTTGTTACACTGTATTAGATGTAGGTTGTGTCTGGTTGTTACACTGTATTAGATGTGGGGTGTGTCTGGTTGTTACACTGTATTAGATGTGGGGTGTGTCTAGTTGTTACACTGTATTAGATGCGGGTGATGTCTGGTTGTTACACTGTATTAGATGTGGGGTGTGTCTGGTTGTTACACTGTATTAGATGTAGGTTGTGTCTGGTTGTTACACTGTATTAGATATGGGATGTGTCTGGTTGTTACACTGTATTAGATGTGGGGTGTGTCTGGTTGTTACACTGTATTAGATGTGGAAGTTGTCTGGTTGGTACACTGTATTAGATGTAGGTTGTGTCTGGTTGTTACACTGTATTAGATATGGGATGTGTCTGGTTGTTACACTGTATTAGATGTGGGATGTCTGGTTGTTACACTGTATTAGATATGGGATGTGTCTGGTTGTTACACTGTATTAGATGTGGGATGTGTCTGGTTGTTACACTGTATTAGATGTGGGATGTGTCTGGTTGTTACACTGTATTAGATGTGGGATGTGTCTGGTTGTTACACTGTATTAGATGCGGGTGGTGTCTGGTTGTTACACTGTATTAGATGTGGGATGTGTCTGGTTGTTACACTGTATTAGATGTGGGATGTGTCTGGTTGTTACACTGTATTAGATGCGGGTGGTGTCTGGTTGTTACACTGTATTAGATGTGGGAGTTGTCTGGTTGTTACACTGTATTAGATGCGGGTGATGTCTGGTTGTTACACTGTATTAGATGTGGGGTGTGTCTGGTTGTTACACTGTATTAGATGTGGGGTGTGTCTGGTTGTTACATTGTAATATGGGGTGTGTCTGGTTGTTACACTGTATTAGATGTGGGAGTTGTCTGGTTGTTACACTGTATTAGATGCGGGTGATGTCTGGTTGTTACACTGTATTAGATGTGGGGTGTGTCTGGTTGTTACACTGTATTAGATGCGGGGGGTGTCTGATTGTTACACTGTATTAGATGTGGGTTGTGTCTGGTTGTTACACATTATTAGATGTGGGATGTGTCTGGTTGTTACACTGTATTAGATGTGGGTTGTGTCTGGTTGTTACACTGTATTAGATATGGGATGTGTCTGGTTGTTACACTGTATTAGATGTGGGATGTGTCTGGTTGTTACACTGTATTAGATGTGGGGTGTGTCTGGTTGTTACACTGTATTAGATGTAGGGTGTATCTGGTTGTTACACTATTAGATGTGGGGTGTGTCTGGTTGTTACACTGTATTAGATGCGGGTGATGTCTGGTTGTTACACTGTATTAGATGTGGGGTGTGTCTGGTTGTTACACTGTATAGATATGGGATGTGTCTGGTTGTTACACTGTATTAGATGTGGGGTGTGTCTGGTTGTTACACTGTATTAGATGTAGGGTGTATCTGGTTGTTACACTATTAGATGTGGGGTGTGTCTGGTTGTTACACTGTATTAGATGCGGGTGATGTCTGGTTGTTACACTGTATTAGATGTAGGTTGTGTCTGGTTGTTACACTGTATTAGATATGGGATGTGTCTGGTTGTTACACTGTATTAGATGTGGGGTGTGTCTGGTTGTTACACTGTATTAGATGTGGAAGTTGTCTGGTTGGTACACTGTATTAGATGTAGGTTGTGTCTGGTTGTTACACTGTATTAGATATGGGATGTGTCTGGTTGTTACACTGTATTAGATGTGGGATGTCTGGTTGTTACACTGTATTAGATGTGGGGTGTCTGGTTGTTACACTGTATTAGATGTGGGATGTCTGGTTGTTACACTGTATTAGATGTGGGATGTGTCTGGTTGTTACACTGTATTAGATGTGGGATGTCTGGTTGTTACACTGTATTAGATGTGGGATGTCTGGTTGTTACACTGTATTAGATGTGGGATGTGTCTGGTTGTTACACTGTATTAGATGTGGGATGTCTGGTTGTTACACTGTATTAGATGTGGGATGTCTGGTTGTTACACTGTATTAGATGTGGGATGTGTCTGGTTGTTACACTGTATTAGATGTGGGATGTGTCTTGTTGATCCACTGTAATAGATATGGGATGTGTCTGGTTGTTACACTGTAATATGGGGTGTGTCTGGTTGTTACACTGTATTAGATGTGGGATTTGTCTGGTTGTTACACTGTATTAGATGTGGGATGTGTCTGGTTGTTACACTGTATTAGATGTGGGATGTGTCTGGTTGATCCACTGTAATAGATATGGGATGTGTCTGGTTGTTACACTGTAATATGGGGTGTGTCTGGTTGTTACACTGTATTAGATGTGGGAGTTGTCTGGTTGTTACACTGTATTAGATGTTGGATGTGTCTGGTTGTTACACTGTATTAGATGTGGGAGTTGTCTGGTTGTTACACTGTATTAGATGTTGGATGTGTCTGGTTGTTACACTGTATTAGATGTGGGATTTGTCTGGTTGTTACACTGTATTAGATGTGGGATGTGTCTGGTTGATCCACTGTAATAGATATGGGATGTGTCTGGTTGTTACACTGTAATATTGGATGTGTCTGGTTGTTACACTGTATTAGATGTGGGGTGTGTCTGGTTGTTACACTGTATTAGATGTGGGGTGTGTCTGGTTGTTACACTGTATTAGATGTGGGATTTGTCTGGTTGTTACACTGTATTAGATGTGGGATTTGTCTGGTTGTTACACTGTATTAGATGTGGGAGTTGTCTGGCTGTTACGCTGTAATATGGGGTGTGTCTGGTTGTTACACTGTATTAGATGTGGGATTTGTCTGGTTCTTACACTGTATTAGATGTGGGATTTGTCTGGTTGTTACACTGTATTAGATGTTGGATGTTTCTGGTTGTTACACTGTATTAGATGTTGGATGTGTCTGGTTGTTACACTGTATTAGATGTGGGGGGTGTCTGGTTGTTACAGTGTATTAGATGTGGGGGGTGTCTGGTTGTTACACTGTATTAGATGTTGGATGTGTCTGGTTGTTACACTGTATTAGATGTGGGGGGTGTCTGGTTGTTACAGTGTATTAGATGTGGGGTGTGTCTGGTTGTTACACTGTATTAGATGTTGGATGTTTCTGGTTGTTACACTGTATTAGATGTTGGATGTGTCTGGTTGTTACACTGTATTAGATGTGGGGTGTGTCTGGTTGTTACACTGTATTAGATGTGGGGGGTGTCTGGTTGTTACACTGTATTAGATGTTGGATGTTTCTGGTTGTTACACTGTATTAGATGTTGGATGTTTCTGGTTGTTACACTGTATTAGATGTGGGATTTGTCTGGTTGTTACACTGTATTAGATGTTGGATGTTTCTGGTTGTTACACTGTATTAGATGTTGGATGTTTCTGGTTGTTACACTGTATTAGATGTGGGGTGTGTCTGGTTGTTACACTGTATTAGATGTTGGATGTTTCTGGTTGTTACACTGTAATAGATATGGGATGTGTCTGGTTGTTACACTGTATTAGATGTGGGATTTGTCTGGTTGTTACACTGTATTAGATGTGGGAGGTGCCTGCTTTTTTTTACACTATATTAGATGTGGAACGTGTGTCTCATTGTTACTCTGTACCAAATGCGTGATGTATCTGATTTTTTAGACTGTATTATATATGGAAGCTGTCTTAATTGTATGACATGATGGAGGTGTCTGATTGTTTTACACTGTATTACATATGAAAAATATCAGATTGTGGTCAGTTACACGTTACCACAGAGTGTCATTCCCTTTTTCAGAATGGATCCTGCATTATTGGATGAGGTGACTAAACAGATGGAGTCTATGGAGTTTTCCATGGGTGAGGTTCAGGGGATCCCTTTGCCTCAACCCACCTGTGACTCCTGGGACACAATATATAACTTCCAGGCTCGTGAAGATGACATTTTGATATCAACATACCCCAAAGCAGGTAAGAAGCACCAATAAAATGCTTATCTTCAGACATTTTTTGGGAAACTAAAGTAAAAGGGACAATTTTATCCTCCATGAAACCTGCAAAAGCATTGAGCAGGTCTGATAAATTAGTGTATTAATTAAAATGAATTAAGATCCTTTACACTCACCCTAAAGGAAGACAGGTCAAATGTTTCCTCCTGCCACTGCCAGTTCTCCTTTACAGTGAGATCCCATATTGCCAATTTTCAGCCAATCACTGGGGAACATCCTGGGATGTAAGTTAGGTGACGAGATTGGTTAGGATCCTCATGTGATTCTTTCTGTACACAAATTGGTAATTGAGTGACATGCTTGTACTTATATATGCTTTCACTATATAAAAAGAAATACCTAACCAATCCTGTTTGACAAATGGCCTCAGCAGATTTTACTTGTACCAATTAAAATTGCTTGACCAAAAACTGATGTGGCCATTTTTCTGGCTGATTAGACCCCTCTGTTCACAGCACAATACTGCATTTGTGTTTGACTTAAATGATTGGCACTGGCTCATGCTCTACAGCTTTTCTGTCATCTTAATCTAAAAAAAAACAGATTGCAAGCTCTTTTGAACCATTGTTTTTACCACACTGCTAGGTCTGACACCACAATGCTTAATCTAATACAGATTATAAACTAATTTACCTCAATTTTGTGTCTAAACAGACTACAAGATCTTTTACCACTATGCTGCACTAAAACAGATTGCAAGCTCTTCTGCCTCAGTGCTGGGCCTAAATCCAGTTGTATCACAATGCTTGGTCTAAAACAACTTCCAAAGTACATTACCACATTGCAAGACCTTAAATAGATTGCAAGCTCTTTTAACACAATGCAAGATTTAAGAAAATGATTTCAAACTCTTGTACAGCACAACAAAGCATATATGGCATATACGTATATATAAATGTATAGAATATGGGCGTCCAAAAAATACATTGTGGGTTAGCAAAAAAAGATGTTTTTAAAGCGCCCGGATCATTGCACTTTATTTTTAAACGTTTGGAATTTTTCTAAATCAATCATACAGTAAATATTACACCGAACAAACATAATACACATATTCTGCATATTTTTCTTACATTCCTAGTAGCATACTAAGATTCAATATTATTTATGACTTTTATTCTCTACTTCTCTTAAAGCGGCACCTCAGAGGTTATGGGTATTGTACAAAGTTAAAACAATAGTTTAAGTAACAGGTACTTTACCAAATTAATTTCATACAAATGCAGTTTGTAACAATTAGTCTTTCTGATCCACCCACCAAGTCTTAGGTTTTATTTCTGTACTACAATGTAATGATTGCTGATAACCACTATTTTCTCACAAGGTGTCTGCATACATTGTTTACAGTCTAAAAGTGATTGCTGAAAATAATCCAAATACGAGCAGGCCCATGAAGTAATTAGCAATATTTAGCTGTTACTCTACTCATTGCTATATGCTTTCTGGGGTGTACACACTCATACTGTTTCTAGCAAACAGTTTTTAACTAAAAATAATGCATGCAGACCTCCATACAATAAATATCAAAGACAACAAATAAATAATGTTGAATATGGCCTAAAACAAATACCCACACATCATAGCATTACAACATATAATATTAATAAAAATATATAATATTATAATACATAGATTTGTATTGGGAATTTCCAGTAGATTACAAAATCCAACACTGTCATCTGAGCCTATAAAAATGGGATTATTTTCTAATCTCAAAATAATTGGTTTTCTAGAGTTCAAATAAAGCTTAGATAAATGACACTATTATTACGTTATAACATTGAATCCCTGAATACAGATAATGTAAATATAAAGAAAATTAAACTGATATTAATGCTTTAATAAAGACTTGTACATCTGTAAGGATTATGTTTAAAATAAATGGTGCGGGTTAAAAAAACAAGTATTTTGCTCTTTTTATGAAATATCAAGTCATTTAATTAACAAAATAATTAAATAAAAAAATAATATATTTAGATATAGTTCCTTGCCGCTTGTTCTCACTCATTATCATAATCCTGACGTACTCATTTCCTATTGGCTCCTAGACCCATCCCTCATCCGTAAAGCTTGGTTTGGGTGCGTCTTACACTCAAATCTCTTGCGGACAAGGCAGGATTTACACATGTGGGCTGGGTCCCGTAATGGGGGGGAGCAATATATATACATAGAGGTGTAACTTGGGGGAAAAAAGCTCCCGCGGGCGATTTACAGATATTTGTTGTTGTTGTTCAGTCCTTCAGTTGTGTCTGACTCTCTGTGACCATATGGGCACAGCATGCTGGGCACATCTGTCTGTGTTTCTGGTGTTGCTCATCCATATGGTTTTCTTGGCAAAGATACTGGAGTGGGTTGCCAATTCCTTCTTCAGTGGACCGCGATTGGTCTGATCTCTCTGCTATGACCTGTCCATCTTGGTTGACCGTACATGGTATAGCTCACAGCTTCATTGAGACACACAAGCCCATTCACCACGACAAGGTAGCGATCCAGAAGTATTCCAGTATACCGGACCTAAAAGAGATCACACACTTTTTTACCACAATGATCATTCTAAAACAGATTGCAAGCTCTTTTACCACAATATTGGGCTTAAAACATATCACGTTCTCTTTTATCAGTATACTGGACGTAAAGGAGATTACACAATTTGTTGTTGTGTCGTTCAGTCATTTCCAACTCTCTGTGACCTCTTGGACCATAACACACCAGGACATCTTTATGTCCATGGTCATGTGGATCCACTTGGTATTCATGGTAGAGATACTGGAGTGGATTGACAGTTCCTTCTCCAGTGGAACACAGCATACAGCTCCTGTCATTACTAGGTGGTCTCCCATCCAAGTAATGACCAGGCCCAACCCTGCTTGGCTTCAGGGTGGAGTGACCTCTTGGTTTCCTGACTGGGAATCAAACCCAGGTCACAATAGTGGATCTAAAACAAATTACAAACTCTCTTAGCACAATAGATTGCAAGCTCTTCTGCCTCAGTGATAGGCCTAAATCCAGTTTTATCACAATGCTTGGTCTAAAACCACTTCCAAAGTGGATTACCACATTGCAAGACCTTAAATAGATTGCAAGCTCTTTTACCTTACCATAAGATTTAAGAAAAGGATTGCAAGCTCTTTTACAGCAAAACAAAGCATATATGTATATGTATATATAAACGTACATAATATGAGTGTCCAAAAAATACATTATGGGTTAGCATCGTCTGTTGTGATCACACAATATGTTTTTAAAGCGCCCGGATCATTTTACTTTATTTTTAAACGTTTGGAATTTTTCTAAATCAATCATACAGTCAATATTTACACCGAACAAACATAATACACATATTCTGCATATTTTTCTTACATTCCTAGTAGCATACTAAGATTCAATATTATTTATGACTTTTATTCTCGACCTCTCTTAAAGGGGCACCTCAGAGGTTATGGGTATTGTACAAAGTTAGAACAATAGTTTAAGTAACAGGTACTTTACCAAATTAATTTCATACAAATGCAGTTTGTAACAATTAGTCTTTCTGATCCACCCACCAAGTCTTAGTTTTTTTTTTCTGTGCTGGAATATAATGATTGCTGATAATTGCTATTTTCTCACAAGGTGTCTGCATACATTGTTTTCAGTCTAAAAGTGATTACTGAAAATAATCCAAATACGAGCAGGCCCATGAAGTAATTTGCAATGTTTAGCTGTTACTTTACTCATTGCTATATGCTTCCTGGGGGGGTGTACACACGCATACTGTTTCCAGCAAACAAATTGTAACTGAAAACAATGCATGCAGACCTCTATATGGTAAATAGCAAAGAAAATGAATAAATAATGTTGAATCTGGTCTCTTAACCTACAAATACACACCCATCATGGCATTATGTATTGCAACATATAATATTTAATATAGCTATATCATGTTATTATACTTATAGTATATTTATATTGTGAATTTCCAATAGATTACAAAATCCAACACATCTGAACCTGTATAAATAGGATTATTTCCAAATCTCAAATGAATGGTTTTCTGGAGTTCATAAAAAACGTATACAAATTTTAATATTAATGTGATATAACATTTAATACCTGAATACAGGATAGTTAAATAAAAAGAATGTTAATCTGATATTAATGACCTAATAAAGAGCTGCACACCTGTAATGATTATGTTCCAAACACAATGGTGCAGCTTAAACATATCAAGTATTTTGCTCTTTTTCCTGAGATATGGAGTCTGCCACCCCTTTGGTGCAGTGCACAGTATCACTGCTTTCATTATTTCCTCACAGGCTCATTTCCAAACACTGCTGCATGACACCTCCCATGCTCCTGGAAGAACAAACAGTTGGTTGTCACTTTAAATGGGTGTTAAAGGTCTCTGGGTGTTACTAGGTATATAATACACATATGTATCTATTTACTTTTATGTAAAATACTCTGTTTTACAGCCTAAAATCAAATAAATAGTCCCTGTATGGATCTGCCTTCTGAAGCGTATGCAGATACAGACTCTGTAGAGCTAGATGTGCAGTGTAGTATCCTAGCCTTTCGAGGACAATGTCTCAGCAGCACATTACACAATGTTGTGAAGAGTTTGTCACTGATTGGTTAGTATGAGATACAGCACAGTCAGTACTACAGAGTTTGTGGGTAGCACGACTTCTGCACGCGTGCTGAAGCCGCGCCGATTTAGGGGCACCGACAATTGGGCATCACACACACCTGCGCATGCATGGAAGCGCGCATGCGCAGTAGCGCGACCCTACCAGCTTCCCCTGCCTGTTATACCCCTGCCTATTATATGTACTGCACCCCTGCCTGCCCTGACTGTGTACCCCTGCCTGTTCTCTCTATCCCTTCTCTCCCCTTCTCTCTATCACACATCACTCCCTCCTCCCATCGATAGATATTACTTACCCCATCCCACGGGCATACAGGGGAGTAATAGGCCGCAGCCAGGCCCCAAGACTTCACAGATGGGAAACATAGATGTCGGGGCGCCCGTGGGATGGGGGTTAGTAATATCTGTGGATGGGAGGAGGGAGAGATGTGTGATAGAGAGGAGGGGGGAGAGAGAACAGGCAGGGGAAGCTTGTAGGGGCGCTCTATTGCGCGTGCGAGCTTCCAGGCCTGCGCACATTTCTGTGAGGCCCAATTGTCTGCGCCCCTACGTCGGTGCGGCATCACCACACGCGCTGAAGACGGAGAGGGTAGACCCATACAGGGACTATTTGTTTGTTTAGGCAGAGGTTTTAAGCACTTCTTAATAAATGAAGTGCATAAAAGTAAATAGATAAGCAGGGATATTAAATACCTACAAAAATCCAGAAACCTTATATATCCCGTTTAATAATCTCCTCTATTTCCCCAATAAAATGTTCACCATAATCTTCTAGAACATTCTCCTTTCTCCCTGTACAGTGTCCTGCTGGCTGCCATCTTACAAATGTGTGACTTGCAAATTACTAAACTAACAGAATATTTATTTACACAGCTCCTTTTTTACATTCTTTACAGAAATATGTTATTATAAATGGTTACCAGTAATGATAATGATTGACGTTTAGCTTCTTGCAGCTTCTAGCATAGTCTGCTTGCTGTCTAATAACATGACACTGGTAGTATGAATGATTTGCACTATGGTTCGAGACCTTAGCTCAAACAAAAAAATGCTGTTGTGCAGGTTACAGATGTGAAAGATGGCAGCCTGCGGGTGTAGCAGATTTCTCATTAGGCCAACTGGGCAGCCGCCTAAGGGTGCTTCCCTGTGATGGGTGTCTCATTTCAAACTTCAAAGTATTCTTTGGCATAAAAAATTAAATGCTTCAGTTCACAGACTCGCCACTAGGGTGCTAATGCCTGGAACTAGAGCGTTACAAGGAAGTTGCTGTGCCTAGGGGCACCGGACTTATAAATACATGGAAAATTTGGTAGGTTCTATGTGCTGAGAAACTGTCACACTATGGGTCTCTGAGAATTGTGTAAGTTTTATAAGAAAATTATACTGTTGAAAATCAAATTAAATAAATAAGTATAGTTAAAAAGAAAAAATATAGAGTCCCTTTAAATTCGTATTGGATTGTTGAACAGTTACTTCACTAAAATGAAACTCTATTCTATGGCCAGTACAACTTCACTTTAACCTGGAAAAAAAAATATTAAATTAAATATTTTTGTGTATTATTGAGCAATGAGATGATAACATTTATAATATAGAATGAATAATCAGCTGATGGCTTTCTGTTTGTGTGCAGGCACCACATGGATGCAGGAGATTGTGGATCTGATCATGGTGGAGGCTGATGTGGAGAAAAGCATGAGAGCCCCCTGCTTCCTCAAAGTGCCATTCATAGACCTGATTACACCAAAACCCATGAAGTTCGGTAAGAGACCACCCTAGAGATCTGACCTTAGGACACAACGAAAGTCCCAGGTGCTTAAAATTAAACCTACACATTGGCATTCATGGCCACTTCTTTGAATAAGGTATGTTAGACCTGGTACCAGGATGCTTAATGCTCTGAAATACTCAATGTATGGAGCCAAATCAACCTCAAGATTTATGATTTTCATTGAGAGAGGCAGTGATGTCAAGCAAGGGCAGGAGCAACTATATACTTAGGAATTTAAAATATTAGACCAAGGATTGGCTCTTTGTCTTGTGTTGGGAATAAGTTTTCAATACAAGGGTTTGGAGCGTTTTACCACAGTATCTTATTCACCTGGAAATCCATCTAATCCACAGCCTGGTAACCATAACTGATATTTGGGGCATTCTGTGTTTTTATCCTTGATTAATTTTAAGAACTTCTGCATGTTACCAGAGAGGTGGATTTCAAAAGAAAGTAGATTTCATTTGAAATAACATTAAAACTGGCTGTGCATTGTACTGGCAGTTTTTCTCTACAGTAAAAAAAATCTGAAATATTTTGAATTGATTTTGTGGCTGCTGCACGCTCAGTATGCTAATGTGCCACTTAGAGTACTTGATAAGAGTGGGAAAGGTGTCTAACTGCCAAATTACATTGGAGATATTTATTTTGGTGGATTGTAATCCTAATTAGCACATCAAAGCATCTAATTAATATGATTTAGACATTCATTTGTACATAAATGCAGCAACAACATGGAATCTCACACTATTCTTTTTCTAATAACCTATTAAAATAATTTGATTTTGGGGTGACATAGTCCCATTAAGTTTTTCCTTGAAACTAAATTGAGATTACATATATGTTGTATAGTTTGGTCAAAAAAGGCTCCAAACACAGCTTCTCCAAAACTGTTCACCTTGGTGTGTGAGCAAACTTTAATGCAGTATTCCCTACAGCAGTCCAAGCAGCTGACAGCTCTCTTAGTTAGCTGTAACTTCCAGGCTCCTCTCAGCTTGTGTACTTGGCTAGGCCTAAGAGCCTCTGGCTGCAGCTTCCACACTCAGCTCACACGACTTAGGCCAGAGCCTAATCAGCCTTCCTTTCCCTAAATGTGTGTGTTTTAAAAGGCTTATCACACCTGCAGCATCAATTAGCAAACCTCTAGGGAATTAACTCCAAGTTACCTGGAATGGATTTCCTGAATACTGTGTGACTTGCACCATCCACTGTGGGGGGGGGGTCATTGCAATGGCTTGGACAAAGCTGTTTTTGGGGCTAAAAAAAATCACCTACACATGAGCCTGAAGAGTCGCCATTACATATATATAAATAAATATAGCTGCCGTTGACTGTTATTACATTTTTTAAGTGGAAGTTTTAGATAACTGAACTTGAAAATTAGATACTTTAAGCATAACTTACTTTAAAAGATTCTCCCTCTCTTCTTACTTATCACCCCCAATGTGAGAGTTGATTAATCAATTTAAAGAAAGTTTGTAGTAGAAAGTGATGTCATTTATAAATAATTTATACTTAAAATGTCTAATTTAATAATTTTATGTTCCACTAATTTTTTTAAATTTCAATCAATTGAACTTACATTCTTTTATATGTATAATTTTTCACTTCTGCAATAACTTTGACCTTTGTCATGTCCGTTTAATATTTATTCATTTAATATTACAAAAGCTCTGACATCTAGATATAATACTGCAGCAAAATCATAAAATGATTTACACACATAGTATTATAAAAACATTTTAAAATGACTCTTTAGGTGAAAGTATTTTGTTTTATATAAACATTTTAACTAGAATAATTAATATTATCCTCCTCAGTGTAATTGTCAAAATGTTCACTTAACTTCTCAGGAACAACAGATTCTCAGCTTCTGGAACCGCCCCCACCCCCATCAGCATCTCATGCTGCTAGCTTCCATTTCTCCCTGCCATGTTGCACAGCTGTGACCAAGTCATGCCCACATGGGAGGGACTTCACACTATCAGCATCTCATGCTGCTAACTAGTAGTGACATATTGAGTATGAGCAGCAGGTTACACTGTTAATGTAAAGTCCCTCTCCTGTGGGGGTGATTTTAGGTTACATCTGTGCAGCATGGCAGCTCACATGCAGAGAAAATGAAGATGAGGAAATCCCAGAAGATAAAAATCAATTACTCTGGGGACTTCTTAAAAGTAATTAAAGTGTGCATGTTACATGTCAATTACACTGAGCATGATAAAACTAACTAACCATGTAACCTAGATAAACAGTTATCACAAGAGGATAACATGAATTAAATGGGTAAACCTATTTAAACCATTCATATAACAATGCCTACAGAGTCCCTAAAGGTACATAGAGTTATGTGTATCTGCCATTGACATATCAGAACCAATCACGGGCGAACATGAGGAATACACATAGACTGGTGTGGACATAACTCAACAAGTAGGAACTGGAACTGGTTCTTTCTTACTTGTTTTTTGACTTGAATAAAATAGTGGAATCTACCACAATCTAGTTACTCTAAACTCAACATTTGTGCAATGATATGGTACAGCTAGTTTTCTTTAGCATTCAGATGCAAATAGCAAGGATGCTCCTGCACCATCTAGTGGTAAAATCAAAGTAATGTTACTCATTTGTTTTAACTGAATGGAAGGATTCAAATCATACACAGATAGCATGAAATGTATGTTTTGGACACAAGATATTGTGTAGTATGATATCAATTATAATTTCAATGGAGACCGGCATGTATTTGCACAATGAAATTAGATAGTATATACATTATAAGAATATTTGAAATGTATTGCAGTGATTTTTATTCCATTGAGATAGGGGTCACATCTGTATTATCCAGTTACCTCTTAGGGTGATGTAATATAGAAGGTTATTTTCAAATACAAAGAACAGTTGCATCTCCCTTTTTGCTATTTCTCTACTGGAGAATAATTGCCTTGGAGTATTTGTGGATATGAACAGACTGATGTACTGTGGGGGTAATTCTACTCTGTTTAGATTAAAGAGACTATTGTCTTAGTGGACCACGTGTCATTATGGAGTTGTGGTTGCCAGTGCTAGTAGACATAAAATGTAAGCCTCCATCTTCCATGCAGTTCATAAAGAAGACTCACTGGGGACCATCAACATGAGTGGCATTGCTGGTACCATATAATTGCAAATATATGGATAAGTCTTGATATAGTGTATAGGTGCTTTACCACCAGCTTTGTGTACACTGTCTTTAACTATTTTAATGGGGATAATATAATTATTTGTTTCTTAGTGAATCCAGAATTGTTTCCATAAATGTTATATTTGCTGACTCTGAATTAATAACATGGGTGTGTCATTGACTTGTGTACAGATACCTACTCAAGTTAGAACTTACTGTACATACTTACATATTTAGGCTTATGGCCAATAATGATAATCAACATCTTCATTTATGTTATATTTCACTGTTATCCAAGTGGCTTCATTGGACCCCATAATAAACCATTGTAACTTCTTGAAAAAAAAAAAAATCCTATGATGTACATTTTCTTGTGCAAGTGCATACACATCACACACTGAATTTCAGGTAGACTCTGACCTTAAGCGGGCACCCTGTTGGCTTGGCCGCTGCTGGGCACATTTCCGCTGGCTGTATTGACGTGTGTCTTCAAGTGGGTTCTCACTCATCATAATGCAGGTGTTTATTTATTTTTTTATTTGATGAGAGCAGCTCATTAAATGTTGGTCTTCCTTATACCTATCTGCAGTAGCTCCACTTCCACAAACATGTTTTGTCCAAATCACCAAATGTTGGACTTTGGGAAGGTGCATTGGAGAGTAAAGTGGCTGCATCTGTAATAACACCCAGATTATATTGCCATACAGTACAACAGTATATATTGATACAATTATAATGCGTTACACATGTAATTTTGTTTTTATCTGTTGTTTATGTTTGTTAATTCTTCTATGAAAGACTCAATCAATACATTCACTTTATGTTCTAGGTGTGGAGTTGGCTAATGAGATGACCTCCCAACGTATAATAAAAACCCACCTTCCAATCCAGCTGGTACCCCCTTCCTTTTGGGAAAAGAACTGCAAGGTGAGTGAGGAGAAGTCAAGAGAGACCAGAGTTATCATGTGAGGTTAAAATGGAGGTAACATTTAGTGTCCATGTCCATAAAATGTGTATAATGGCATCTTGTGAGAAGTGATTGTTCCAATATGTGTTTGGGATGGGTTAGAAGTATGTTTCCAAAAGTGTTTTTTTTGTTGTTTTCCAAAACGAACAGTATATTTTCTATGGTTGTTTTATTGTTATGGGTTAGACCGACCGTGTAAAACCTTGGTTATAATTTTGGGTTTAACCATAAACATTTATTTATGAGGACTTTTTAGACACAACTCAGTGTCACCTCTGACATATTTGTTATTTTTTTACTCTTCATATTTTGCATTATGTTTTTTTCTCACTTGAAGGGTAGCATATGTGGCCCATGAGTCCTTAAAAGAGCATCACAGTGCATTGCACCTTTTTATTTAACCCAAAGCAAAATGGTAAAATCATGGTAAGAAAGGAATTAGTTGGTAATAGAGGTATAAACATTTAAAAGCTGGATATTGTTTGCTAAGTTTTAAATAGATTTAAAATACATTGTATTGCTGAAGCTGGGCATGTACTCCCATTCTAGAGAACAGGCCAGGGGCCACATGAGAGGTTCCTAAGGTCCGCATGTGGCCCTCGGGTAGCCTCTTACCCACAACTTTCAATGGTTGGTTAAAAAGGTTTGTAAAGGTAACCTAGAGTACAGCTATGCAAGAAACACGCACATTTTCTAGACTTTTAGCCACTCATAAGTGGAAACGATTTGTAAAGGTGTAAGATGGTACTTTAAAAAAAAAAAAAGAGCATAAACATAGAATAAATTTGGGATTTCCATAAAAATGTAATTGCCAGTTAATAGACTTGGATTTCAGTGCATCTTTAATGACCATGCAATGTATCTTCTGCAGGTTGTCTATGTTGCTAGGAATGCCAAGGACTGCATGGTGTCCTACTTCTATTTCCAGCAGATGAATAAAGGACTTCCAGACCCTGGGAGCTGGAATGAATACTTCACAACATTCCTGGAAGGAAAGGGTGAGTGAGGAAAAGGGCAGAGTCAAAATACATATAAACAACAAAAAAGAGGTAAATGTCCATACTCCAAGTCCCACTTAAATGCTTCATTGTTTGCCTGTAGATGATCAGTGCAAGACCAAGTATTATATAGTGAGCTAATAATTGATTTGTGACACACTGTATTGTTTTTACAGTGCCCTGGGGTAGCTGGTTTGATCATGTGATTGGCTGGTGGAAGGCAAAAGAAAAACACCAAATTCTCTTTGTCTTCTATGAGGACATGATTGAGGTAAGAAGATGATCTACAACACATAGATGGTGTACTTGTATTTGATAATTTGATGGGATTTTTTTTAGCCCTTCTCTCTTTGTGTAGGACCCTAAGCGTGAGATCAGGAAAGTGATGGAGTTCATTCAAAAGGATTTATCAGAAGAAGTTTTGGAGAAAGTCTATCAACACACAACTTTCCAAGCCATGAAGGAGAATCCCATGACCAATTACTCTGTTCTTCCGAAAGCTGTGTTTGACCAGTCCATCTCTTCTTTCATGAGAAAAGGTACATGGATAGACATTGCAAAATGATGACAAGTTGACTTCTTCATTGAAGTTTCTATTTGACCAATTTGTGTTTGCTATTCCTGTCTTGTGCATTCCTTCTTCTCATCTTTCCCTCTTCTTTCGAACCTAAAAGCTACTGCTAAAATAAAAGTTTACCAAATTTTGAAGAAGGGATCAAGTAGAGCATAGTCAAATTTGGGCTTCGGACAAAGCCTTAGCTATTGCACCCCATACAAGTTACAAGAACAGGAAAATGCAACACTTGCTTGATTGCTTGGAGAAATTATAATGAATTTAGGTGTAGATAAGTCAAGGTCAAATTTTACTTTTACAAATCAAAATACAGAGAATACTAAGAGAATAGTTATATATATATATATATATATATATATATATATATATATATATATATATATAAGATTCTATTCCAGCACATGCATGGCTGCAAGACAGGGTGCCCAGTATTGAGGTGCAATCTCTGTGCACAGTTTTATGCCCTTGATGACATCCCTCATAATTTGGCACCTTGAGTGACCCCCCCACTACATTAAAGGCAGAGATAGGCCTGGGTACAGCAAGGACTTTATGTTTATGTAAAAAATATATATACTTCACACCTCTATGTTTTTCAGGAAAAGTGGGAGATTGGAAAAACCATTTCTTGGTGGCCCAGAATATTGTGTTTGACGAAGAATACAAAAAGAAGATGGAAGGAATAGACCTGAATTTTCGAACACAGCTCTGAAGGCAGAATCAAACACATAGAACTTTTTAAATTCCATTTTTATTTGTAAAGATAAAAATAATTACCATATATTAAGATCAAGGCAACAAATCTTACTGTTTAAGATTGTCCCAGTTGACATCAGTATAAGTAATAAGCTTTTCTCCTGGTGTAGGAGGAAGCCCAGAAAAGCACTTTCATTATTGAAAGGTTCTATGAAGCAGAAAAGACTTCCGTACATTTTTGGGACCGGTTCTGGGCCATTTAGAACATTTAATACATAATAATGATTTATCCCATTCATGTATTTCTTTTAGCCTCAATCAAATCACCTTTTTTGCATATATGTGTGGAGATAAATAAAAAAAAGTATTTTGAGGAATAGATTGTTGAATAATATTTCATGCAAGACGTGACCCATCATGATTGCTAGTTCTTCACCTCTATTATTGTTAAAAAGAGAAAATGCTAAAATTATACTTTTTCCCGACCTGCTAGAGTATTACAACATATTAAAGGTGGGACAAAGAAATATGAACAACATAGATCTATTGCTTTATGAAATAAATCAACCATAAGACTTAACCATAGTAAAGATAAAAAATATAAAGCACATTGAGTATTTGTGTAAACTACAGTCAGACAGGAAAAACTAAAGTTAGGTACAAGGTAGGCAGAAGTAAGGTGCAGGTTAACTGCAGCCTATCCAGTCCCTTGATATTGAAACATGTGGAATGATATATAAAAACATTCTATAGTTTGAGTCAGTCTTCAAGCATACATGGTTATATTAAAAGTAATTTGTCTCCAAAGCAAAGTTTTTGCAGTCTTTAGTCCATCTTTTTGGTAGCTGTGCTTCCAGATGTGGTGGTGTTGCAACATGATGGTGTTGGTTTCAGTGTTACCATTGACACACTGTAGTTGCAGATAGTTCAGAAGTACTTTAGCAAGTGAAACATGTTGAGATATTGTGAAGGTACCAAGACCACAGATGCCAACGTGGCTAGATCGACTGCGCCCGCACAGTATGATAAGGTTCCCTGTAAGCTTCCGGCTGCCAACCTTCTTCTTGCTGGTTTTACGGATGGTTTTATTATTTCGGCATGGGATGTGGTTGGTGGGTTTACTCCCCGGTGGTAGTCAAAATTAAGATTCTGAAAGAAGTGGGTAGAAAGCTGGTCCTTTCTCTGAACCTCGGATACCTAGCTTGGTTGTCTCTCTTCTAGGTTTAGTTCCCAGAAAGTTTCAGGTCAATTGAGACTCATTTATCACCTATCTAACCCCAAGGGATCATTGGTTATGTATGCAATTGACAAACTCATGTGTATCTGTGTTTTACATCACCTTTGTCCAGACAGTATAATTGGTTAAGGAGGTGGGGCAAGGTTCCTTCGTTTTGCTGCCATTTCACAAGGATAGTCAAAGGTTGCTAAGTTGCCATTTTGATGGTAGATTTTATGTTTATTTATTTGTGCCAATGGACTGGTCTTTTTCTTTTTGAAGCATCTAGCACCTTCTTAAAGTGGTGTATTACCCAAATGTCTTCTTGTAGTTCTATAGCTCCTTACTTGGATGAGTTTTTCATGTGGGTCATACCAACCAGTGTTTCCTTTTCAAGAGCTTGCAGTATCCTTGGGAGTGCCTTTGGCAGTGGATACATGTGAAGCACTTACTACTTGCATTCATTTCTCAGGAATTTTGATTAATTCTCAAAGATTTTTAACGCTCTTTACCAATTGATAAGGTAGCTGACCAGCAATGGGATCTTCAGAAACTTCTTCCAACTAAAAAACTATACTGAAGAAGTTGCCGTCTGTTTTGGGTAAATTACATTTTGCTTGCAGAAAATTTCCAGCGAGTTGAATTTTTTAAAGCATCTTTCATTGACTACAGTTGGTGTGTCACAGCCATTTCACCATATTCACTTTTAGCTAATGATTTGAGAGAATACATCTCCATTTGGTTGTCATTTTTAGACTCCTTTAATTGTCATTCCTTTTTTGGGGGGAATAAGCAATTTAATATTCATTTGAATCTCTTTACCAATGCCACTGGTTCCTTGGGTTTTGGCATTTATTTCAACGGTGCCTGGTGGGCAGATCAATGGCCCGATTCTTGGGTTGTGAAAGGCCAGAGTAACAATCTTACTTCTTTGGAATTGTTTCTAATTGTTCTGCTTTCTTATGGGGAGTTGACTTTGCTAACCGTACTATTCTTTTCCATTCAGACAGAGTTTTGTACAAACTGTAAGTTCTCAGTCGGCTTCCTCTGTTCCAGTGATCATATCATTGAAACACCTTTTATGCTTCACTGTCTTCAAATGAATATGTAATTTCATGCTAGGCACACATGGAACTGGGTGGGAAGAGATCACAACATTGATCAATTGGTCCTTGGCTCCTTCTTCTTGGGCTTCATATCAGAGGACATCAAATATTTTGTGGGATTTGGAGCATATGGCTAGTGTTCCTGACTCTCGAAACCTACTTGAGCTCATGCCGTAGTTTGTGTTACAATGAGGGGAGTAAGGTTTGTCTAGATCAGCTATTGACAAACATTTGTCTGGTCTCGCATTTTTGTTCAAATGTGAAGGTGCTAAGGATGCTACAAATTATTTTATCATTAAGCAAAGGCCTTAAGTGGGAAGAAGGTTGCCTTTGATTCTCTAAAGCCTTTTATAAGGTAAACCAATTTATACATGTTCTGTTGACATTTTGTTTCAATGCTTATGAGTTATCTATGTTTCACTCTGCTTTCTCCCTGGCAATCTTTGGTGCTTTGCACATTGGTGAACTTGTTTGTCCCAGCAGATTCATTCCTGGTGGTATTTTATTCTCTGTTGTCTAGGATAATTATGAACATTTCTCCATTTGGATTGCAAAATGCAAAACAGACCCAATTGCCAGAGGAGAGTTTGTTTTTCTTTACCCCATTCATGGGGATACATGTCCTTGTTAGCTGTTGCATGATATTCTTGGATAACGTCCTTCTCAGAATGGTCCATTGTTTATACATACCAATGGCTCCCATCTATTCACATTTCAGTTCATTTCACTGTTGAGAAATGTGTTCTTTCTTTAGGTTACAAGCTAGAGGTTTATGGCTCGCACTCCATTAGGATTGGAGCTGCTAATGAAGCCTTACACTTCAGTTTACATGAATGTGTTATTAGGGATATAGGTAGATGGGAGTCTCAGAGGTTTGCTTCTTATATGTGCCCAAATTGGGTGGTATAAAGAAAAAAAGAAAAAAAAAAAGTTGTGTTCTTGTTCACTGTGTTTTAACTTTCTGAAAGAAGATCTTTGTAATTGGCCACTCTATATATTTATTGGGCTCTCAGG
Organism: Discoglossus pictus; assembly: GCA_027410445.1. Lineage (NCBI taxonomy): Eukaryota > Metazoa > Chordata > Amphibia > Anura > Alytidae > Discoglossus > Discoglossus pictus. Next base: position 24,302,034 of record CM050172.1, on the reverse strand, counting down.
TAGATATCTACTAAGATAAACTGGCTTAATTTTAGACTGGATCCAAATTTATATGAGATCAATTGGCTTGGCATCTGGGACCATCACTGGCAATAAATTTTGTATATTGTTACAAATTATGAGCCACATTAAATTCCCCCAATGTGTAAAATCCTAGCCCGTAACGCAAGACTTACAACTATTAAATTGGCCTCGTAAAGCTACCCTCAAATGATCTGTGGGTTACAGACGGAAAAATCCCTACGAGATGTCGAAATATGACCTACGTTGCCGCAAATCCTTTGATCTGTCAAGCCCGTAACTGTTACCTTCGGAAATTGCTATTAAATTGCTTCAAATCCACTGGCGTTCAACCCCGTAACCCAGATATGGATCCAAAAAGCCTATGAGTACTAGTGAGGACCCGCAAGGGGGTTAAAGTCCTATCCGTAGCACTGTAAATGCAAATATCAACACAATACTGTACTTAAAATTAAAGTGAAAGTGATGTTGGTATTGCAATTAATAGCACAACAATCTTAAGCTCACAAATCTGCAATGTAAAATACTTTTTTTTTTTAATGTTTAATTTCTGTGTTATATCGATCCCAGCAATCAATGTGTTAATACATATAATGGAACTTGCATGGCCTTGAATATCATAACTCGTAACTCGTAATTGAAACCCGTAAGGATTTGAAATCTAACCTCCATTTTCCAGTGACGTAATGATGACGATCTCTTTTACCATTGGCTCCTTCTAAACCCATAACTACGGGTTTGACTAATTAATCATGTTCACGGCCGCACATGCAGCGTGCTCAAAAATGATTTACGGGTTTGCGTCTCCAGCCCGTGGGTCACAGCATGGTTGAATGTAATAGCTCTGTAACACAGCAGAATTCCAAGCCCTAAGGCTCTGCAGGTGTCCCGCAGCAGTTACGGGCTTTAAATTTATTGTGGCTATTAGTTCATCAATTTGGTACCCAGAATTGTCTTTAATCTATGCCTGGAAGAATGACATTGGTTTGATTCCCATGAAGGCTCTTTTTAAATGGATGCACAGTGATCTACTCAAGCTTATTGCTGCATGTCCACAAACTAAGGTACGTTGGTCCTAAATTGTCTTATGTTGTCAATGGAAGGCAGTTTTGGACCCTGAAAAGTTGGAGAACTGAAAGAAAAAGATCAACATGACCATGGCTTCTTCTGTGCTTAAAAGAGTAGGCTTGTCAATCTGGCACTCAATTTTTGAGTCTGCTGAATATGACACCATGCTCCTTTTGGGATGCTATTTATTTGGTCAGTTATGGTTTGGGTTTACTTTCTGACAATGTTGCTCAGATACTCACAAAATTAGTTAGACTTGCAACTCGTAATATTACCAGATTTCAGAATAAAAATGTATGTGTACTAAAGATCAGCCACAAATGCTTTTAAAAGCATGTTGAAACCTGAAAAAGTAAGTACAGTACAGTACAAAAAAATCATGGAAAATAATCCAACTTGATTAGAATTTAATTATTAACAGTCCCATAGGCACAGATGTGCAATTTAAAATATTAAGTTTGAATTAATATGTTTGAGTCCTGATGCATATGGGAACATCAAAAGCCAGTTAAATAGAAAGTACAGGGCTAAACAATCATGAAAAGTGAGAAGTGAATTAATATGATGTTGCAAAATATATATTTAGAATTCATATGCTTGAGTCATTATACATATTGGAACATTAATTCTTGGCAATAATACCCTTTCACATAAAATATATCAATTTCTAGGGTAACATATGGCCTACAACAGGTGCTAAAATGCATTGACTATTAAAGGGCTAGACATACCACAAACAATACTCAGCAACAGTACGGATCTTCATCACATCACAGTACAGAGCGGTCATCTACGTCCCATTCATAGGAAGGTATGTAATCTACACAATAACCTTGGGTGTTATATACTGGGGTGTGAGAAATTCCATCATAGGCCTCTTGCTTTAAAGAGATGAGTGCTTGGCACTGATTGTAGCTAAATGGGAGCTGCTAATCCATACTGGAGGTGAACACCACAGTGTTATCACTTTATAGCACAACACATGCCCTGGATTGTCAAAGGGAGCATGTAAGGCACAGGAACATGGAGATAGGGACAAATTATGACATGGGAATGGATTAGAGGAGACAGTCATGGTGACCAGTCATGGAGGAGACAGTCATGGTGATCAGTGTATGCTGTGCAATCTCAATGTTCACTTGAGCATGATCTGGTGTGCATCACCTGGAACAACCAGTGTATGTAGCTTTCCATTTCGATTGTGTCTTCTCACCACCCTACAGAGGCTCCTGATGCTGCGACCCAATGTGGTCAGCTGGGAGGCAATATGTGGTCTGTTGGGAAGATATGCCAGTCAAGAGGCTTACTGTGGCATCCACCTGCTTCTGCACAAAGACTAGCATCTCCTCCAATGTAGCTTCCTATAGTGGGTGAGGCGGCTGAGGTATTCTGCTGGGCCTGGGATATATGCAGGAGGAGGCCATGGTTGTGGCCACATGGTGTGTGACGGTGGTGGTTGGCCTGGTGGTTCCTGGGTCTAGGAGGTGTTGAGAGTAGGAGGAGGTGATAGTGGATGCAGTGGTATTGAGCAAAAATCTGCCCAGTAAGGGGGCACAGGTGGCAAGTCGATCTGGGGGAGGAGGGGAGTATTGGGCTCAAGTGCCACAGGTGTGACAGACAGGTTAGCAGGAACATGACATTTGTACAGTGGTGTAGGAACTGGGGGGGGGGGGGGGAATGACAAATCCCCCCCTAAATGAAATGAATAGGTGACACAAAAAATATCAAAGTCAAACTTAATCATGCATTACCTATGGAGCAATATGCCTTTGCCATGAAAGCTTTGACCCATAATTTATATTATATATAATAATTTATTTAATGTATTTAATTTATATAAAGAATATTCATTTTCTATTATAAAATATATATATTTTAATTATATTGGGAGGAGGGGCATTAATAATTTAAACAAAGAAATAAATAAAAAAGCTTTTGAGTGGCACTGCAGCAATGGGGCCCCCAAGAGCAGGGCTCCGGTGCATTGCACTGGATGCACCGGCGATAGATTTGCCCCTGCTTCCTGTCCTGTGAGTAGAGTTGAATTATCCCCCCCAGATATGTTTTGGCTCCTACACCATTGTACTTATATCTTCCTCATATCCTGGGCCTCAGATGCTCTTAGTAGCTTGTCTTCCTCCACTAGCCATGGATTATCATAGGCAGGCCATAATCAGGTTCTCCCTACACTGGCTCAACCTTAGCAGATGCCAGGCCTGTGGTTCCCCCTGGGTACTGAACTGAGAGAACAATAGTATATCAGTTAATAATATTGTATGATCATTTGATCGCTGTGTTCCTGTATATCTGACATCATGATGTATAAAACATGGTTGCTTTAATTAATTGTCATTTTGTGGAGTTACATAGTTACATAGTTACTTAGGCCCTCATTCTATTATTGGCCGCAGCCGCTGCGGGGCCGCAAGGACCGGCCGCAAGCTTTCCGGCTATTCTATTCCCCTCTGGCCGGGGACTCCGGCAGGCTTGCGGCCGGCGCCTTGCTATCTCTTGCGGCCTATCCTGCAGGAGGAAAGCCTTTGATCTAAAACGGCTGCAAGGAAATAGTCCGTAAGAAAAGCCTGGTTGCGATTCTATTGCTCCAGGAACCCTGTCTGCAAGGCTAAAACCGAGCCGCAGCTTACTTGCAGGAAAGAGGTCCCGCTAGCACCAATTAAGCACATAAAATAGCTCAAATAAAGCCATCCTGCACTTTGAGAAGACTATAAAGTGATTTTAGGTGTTAGAAAAAATAGCACAAATTTCCCCTATACTCAAATCCGTAAAATATTTTTTTTTTTATATACGTAAAATATCCATGTAAAAAGTCCATAGGGCTTGGAGCACCTCAGACACGCCCACGCCGCAGCCGGAAAATAAACAGTTAATTTGAACTCGGGTTTGGGCTGATGTGCAAGCTTGAGAGTGGGTTACTTTTAATCCTCATGTCCCCCAATATGATCCCTAGCATTTACAGAGCTGTACAGTGCAGGCTTAAATTTATTTTTGCGTTTTTATATTTCAGAGCTTACGGCCGGTTTCAAGATATGCGGCCGGCCGTAAGAGGAGATCCTTGCGGGGCCGTATAATAGAATCGCGAGTTAACTGAACCCCCGCAAGGAATCGCAGCCTTACGGCCGATTTACGGCTGGTAATAGAATGAGGCCCATAGTATTTAAGGTTGAAAAAAGACTTTCAGTCCATCGAGTTCAACCTTTTAAGATCTCCTCTGATCTGCAATATGCGGATTAACTATTAATTCATTAGTTGTTAATTAATTATTAATCAATTATTTAATGTTTTTTTTTTTTTTTTTTTTTTTATTTATTATTATTTAGTCCAGAGGAAGGCAAATATAAAAAAAAAAAAAAAAAACACAAGCGAGACTTAGCCAATTGTCTCAAGGGGAAATGTAAAAAAAAAAAAAAATTTGGATCATTATTGTCTCTCTAATTATCCATGATAACCCTGAATACCCTTTTTAATTAGAAATAAATCTAGACCCCTTTTAAAGTTATCTATCGAATCCGCTGTCACCACCTCCTCTGGTAGAGAATTCCACAGATTAACCACCCTTACTGTGAAGAACCCTTTTCTTTCTTTGAGGTGGAATATTTTTTTTACTTCTAACCTCAAGGGATGTCCTCTTGTCAGTTGAAAACCTCTTGGCACAAAAAGCTCCCCCGACAAATCTTTATACTGACCCTGGATGTATTTATATAAGGTAATCATATCTCCTCTTAGACGCCTTTTTTCTAGAGAAAATAAGTTTAATTTGGTTAGCCTTTCTTCATAACTTAGCCCCTCCATTCCCCTTATTAGTTTTGTTGCCCTTCTCTGTACCTTTTCCAGCTCTAAAATGTCCTTTTTATGAAGTGGTGCCCAAAATTGTACTCCATATTCCAAATGAGGGCGTACTAGAGATTTGTATAGTGGCAGAATTATATTTGCTTCCCTGGCTTCTATACCCTTCTTAATACATGCTAATATTTTATTTGCCTTTGCAGCTGCTGCTTGGCTTTGAGCACTGTTACCTAGGTGGTTGTCCACAAGCACTCCCAAATCCCTTTCAATATCTGATACACCTAGATTTGCTCCATTAAGATTATAAATTGCATGGCTATTTTTCCTTCCCAGATGCATAACCTTACATTTATTCATATTAAATCTCATCTGCCATTTAGATGCCCATTCCTTAATTTTATGTAAATCCCCTTGGAGGGAAAGCACATCATTATCTGATTTAATTACCTTGCACAACTTTGTGTCATCAGCGAAAATGGAGACCCCACACTCCAATCCTACCTCTAAGTCAGGGAGAGCACCTAATACTGAACCCTGAGGAACCCCACTTACCACATTAGTCCAATCGGAGTATGTTCCATTTACAACAACCCTTTGCTTCCTGTCTTTTAGCCAGCTCTCAATCCATGAGCAGATATTTACTGCAATTCCTGTATCCCTTAGTTTGCCCAATAGTCTCCCATGTGGCACTGTATCAAAAGCCTTTGCAAAATCCAAAAAGACTACATCCACTGACTTGCCTTGATCCAGGTTCCTACTTACCTCCTCATAGAAACTAATTAGATTTGTTTGACATGACCTATCCCTCATAAACCCATGTTGACTCCTACTTATAATCCTGTTCAAATAGACATATCCTTGTATATTATCCCTTATTAACCATTCTAAAAGCTTCCCCACTACAGAAGTGAGGCTCACTGGTCTATAATTCCCCGGATTTGCTCTTGCTCCCTTTTTAAATATAGGTATCACATCAGCTTTTCTCTAGTCATCTGGTAGAGACCCTGTGTTGAGTGAATCTTGAAAAATTAAATATAATGGTTTGGCTATTACATAACCCAGTTCCCTTAGTACCCTCGGATGTATTCCATCAGGACCCGGGACTTTATTAACATTTATTTTTTCCAACCTCTTTTGGATTACTTCCTGCGTTACCCAATTATTTAGTGATGGTAGTGTAGCCCCATTATGTTGCAGTGCCCCAACCACTGGTACCTCCCTTGTGTATACCGAAGAAAAGAACCTATTTAGCTCATCTGCCTTTTCCTGATCACTAATTTTCAGACAGCCTGTTTCACATTTGAGTTAATATGTTACACAATTGATCATTGCTTTGTATTATGTGCTTGATTTGTTAGTTAGTTATCAATATTAAGCCTACTGCGGTTTGCCGCCCTAAGCATCTCATGAAGACCTATACTATGCTGCACTTGCTCTGCTGTGTCTCATAATAACCAGTGAAATCTCTCAGCAATAGTTAGTAACATATAGAGATGTCACGAATAGTTCGCCGGCGTACTGTTCCTGGCGAACATAGCATGTTCGCGTTTGCTGTGAACTGCGAACATATGCAATGTTCAATCCGCCCCCTATACTTTATCATTAAACAAACTTTGACCCTGCACCTCACAGTCAGCAGACACATTCCAGCCAATCAGCATCATACCCTGCCTTCCAGACCCTTCAACCTCATGGACAGCAGCCATTTTGGAATCATAACTAACTTGCAGTCTTACTGAGAGGAGGCTGAGTGTAGGTGATACTAATTCAATAGGGAAAACCATAGCTAGGCTACTGTACACAGTGTCCAATACAGTCCTGAAGGACTCTTTTGATCTCTGCTGCAAGGACAGCAACCCAAAAAGCCCTTTTTAGGGCTATAACATCAGTCTGTTTTTTTGTTTTTTTCTGTCTAATCTAAGTTCATTTCCCTGCCTACTAGCCAGTGTGTGTGTTAGGCTCACAACTGATACTGTGCCCAGTGCAACCAATACAATCAGGTGGTGTACCAGCAGTATACCTTTAAAAAAAACCAAAATTGTATTTTGTTAAATCTAAGTTCATTTGCCTGACAGCTAGTCTGTGTGTGTCTCAGGCTCACAACTGATACTGTGCCCAGTGCAACCAATCCAATCTGGTGGTGTACCAGCAGTGTACATTTAAAAACCAAAACTTTTATTTTGTCTACTCTAAGTTCATTTGCCTGCCTACTAGCCAGTGTGTGTGTCAGGCTCACAACTTATACTGTGCCCAATGCAAACAATCCAATCTGGTGGTGTACTAGCAGTTTACTTTTAAAAACCAAAACATTTATTTTGTCTAATCTAAGTTCATTTGCCTGCCTACTAGCCAGTGTGTGTGTTAGGCTCACAACTGATACTGTGCCCAGTGCAACCAATACAATCAGGTGGTGTACCAGCAGTATACCTTTAAAAAAAACCAAAATTGTATTTTGTTAAATCTAAGTTCATTTGCCTGACAGCTAGTCTGTGTGTGTCTCAGGCTCACAACTGATACTGTGCCCAGTGCAACCAATCCAATCTGGTGGTGTACCAGCAGTGTACATTTAAAAACCAAAACTTTTATTTTGTCTACTCTAAGTTCATTTGCCTGCCTACTAGCCAGTGTGTGTGTCAGGCTCACAACTTATACTGTGCCCAGTGCAATCAATCCAATCAGGTGGTGTACCAGCAGTTTACTTTTAAAAACCAAAACTTTTATTTTGTCTAATCTAAGTTCATTTGCCTGCCTACTAGCCAGTGTGTGTGTCAGGCTCACAACTGATACTGTGCCCAGTGCAACCAATACAATCAGGTGGTGTACCAGCAGTGTACATTTAAAAAAAAAAATTGTATTTTGTTAAATCTAAGTTCATTTGCCTGACCGCTATTCTGTGTGTTTCTCAGGCTCACAACTGATACTGTGCCCAGTGCAATCATTCCAATCTGGTGGTGTACCAGCAGTCTACTTTTAAAAACCAAGACTTTTATTTTCTCTAATCTAAGTTAATTTGCCTGCATACTAGCCAGTGTGTGTGTCAGGCACTGATACTGTGCCCAGAGCAACCAATCCAATCAGGTGGTGTACTAGCAGTCTACCTTTAAAAAACCCAAAATTTTATTTTGTTACATCTAAGTTCATTTGCCTGACAGCTAGTCTGTGCGTGTCTCAGGCTCACAACTGATACTGTGCCCAGTGCAACCAATACAATCAGGTGGTGTACCAGCAGTGTACATTTAAAAAACCCAAAATTGTATTTTGTTAAATCTAAGTTCATTTGCCTGACAGCTAGTCTGTGCGTGTCTCAGGCTCACAACTGATACTGTGCCCAGTGCAACCAATCCAATCTGGTGGGGTACCAGCAGTCTACTTTTAAAAAACAAAACTTTTATTTTGTCTAATCTAAGTTCATTTGCCTGCCTACTAGCCAGTGTGTGTGTCAGGCTCACAACTGATACTGTGCCCAGTGCAACCAATCCAATCAGGTGGTGTACCAGCAGTCTACCTTTAAAAAACCCCAAATTGTATTTTGTTAAATTGAAGTTCATTTGCCTGACCGCTAGCCTGTGTGTGTCTCAGGTTTACAACTTATACTGTGCCCAGTGCAACCAATCCAATCTGGTGGTGTACCAGCAGTCTACATTTAAAAAAAAGCAACACTTTTTTCTATTTTCATTTGTCTGCCTTGCCAGTGTGTGTGTCTTAGGCTCACAGCATATACTGTGCCCCCTTGCCCAGTCAGTGCCACCACTCATATCTGGTGTTACAGTCAGTAGTCCACATTTAATCAAAGAATACAATTTTGACTGTAATACATTGAATAGCAGTTACTTGTCTGCAAGCGTGTGTGTCAGGCCTACAGAGTCTACTCTGCCAACTTCTGCAAGTGCACAGTGCCACTCATATCTGTTGTCACAGTAGCTTGCATACATAGTACCACTAATCGCAAAAAAATGACAGGCAGAGGCAGGCCAATCCGCAGGAGCCGTCGTGGTGCTGTGATTCCCTTTGGCCCTACAATAATGCCCAGTGTTCAGAGGCCAGTTACCCAGAACTCAAAAACTTCTGAGGACATAGTTGACTGGCTAACACAGGACACCCAATCTTCTACAGCTTCCGCTCGGAACATTGACGCACCATCCTCCTCCAGCTTAGCTTCGGGCACCTCTGAAGTTACCACTCGCCCGCCTGCCGCCACCACCAACACTTGTACCACAGCCGCTTCAATTGATCAGTCAGAAGAGTTATTTACACATCAGTTTGAAGAAATGAGTGATGCGCAACCATTATTGCCAGAGGATGTAGATAACAGGGATATGTCTCAGTCAGGCAGCATTACACACATGTACGCACGGTGTGATGATGATGATGTACCCGCTGCTCCTTCATTTGTTCAGTTGTCAGATACAAGTGAAGCGGGTGATGATGATGACGATGCGTCCGTGGATGTCACGTGGGTGCCCGCTAGAAGAGAAGAAGAACAGGGGGAAAGTTCAGATGGGGAGACAGAGAGGAGGAGGAGATGAGTCAGACAGCATGCATCGGCACCCGGGGTCAGCCAGACAGCACGCCAATCAACGCATGCTGTTGCCACCACCAGAATGCCGTCACTGCAGAGCTCAGCAGTGTGGCACATTTTTTGTGTGTCTGCCTGTGACAACAGCGATGCCATTTGCAACCTGTGCCAAAAGAAACTGAGTCGTGGGAAGTCCAACACCCTCCTAGGTACATATGCTTTGAGAAGGCACATGATGCCACATCACAAACGCCAATGGGATCAACACCTGAGTACAAGCAGCACACAAACTCAAAGCCGCCATCCTCCTCCTGGTCCAGCATCTTCATCCACGTCAACCACTGCTGTCCTCCTTGCCCCCTCTCAACCATCCGCCAGTCCGTCTCTCGCCTCTAGCTGTTCCTGCTCATCTCCCCACAGTCAGGTGTCTGTCAAGGGTATGTTTGAGCGTAAGAAGCCAATGTCAAAGTCACCCCCTTGCCCGGCATCTGACAGCTGGCTTGTCTGAACTCTTAGCCCGCCAGCTTTTACCATACAAGCTGGTGGAGTCTGAGGCGTTAAAAAAATTTGTAGCTATTGGGACACCTCAGTGGAAGGTACCCGGATGAAATTTCTTTTCACAAAAGGCAATCCCCAACCTGTACTCGATTGTGCAAAAGGAAGTAATGGCATGTCTGGCACACAGTGTTGGAGCAAGGGTCCATCTGACCACTGATACCTGGTCTGCAAAGCATGGTTAGGGCAGGTATATCACCTACACTGCGCATTGGGTAAACCTGCTGACGCCTGCCAAGCATGGAATGCGTGGCTCTGCAGAGGAGTTGGTGACACCGCCACGACTTGCACACAGGCCTGCTGCCACCTCCTCTACTCCTCCTACTCCATCCTCTTCCATAACCTCCTCAGCTGAGTCCTCTTCTGCTGCTGCGTCTTGCTCCACATCAAAGGCACCCCCCCAGCTCCCCAGATACTATTCCACATCCCGGATACGGCAAAGTCACCGTATTGGGGTTGACTTGCCTGAAAGCAGAGAGTCACTCCGGGCCAGAACTCCTGTCCGCCCTGAACGCACAGGTGGATCAATGGCTGACTCCGCACCAACTGAAAATTGGCAAAGTGGTTTGTGACAACGGAAGAAATTTGTTGGCGGCATTGAATTTGGGCAAGTTGACACATGTGCCGTGCATGGCACATGTGTGTAATCTGATCGTACAACGCTTTGTGCACAAGTACCCAGGCTTACAGGACGTCCTGAAGCAGGCCAGAAAGGTGTGTGGCCATTTCCGGCGTTCCTACACGGCCATGGCGCACTTTTCAGATATCCAGCGGTGAAACAACATGCCAGTGAGGTGCTTGATTTGTGACAGCCCCACACGTTGGAATTCAACACTCCTAATGTTCGACCGCCTGCTCCAACAAGAGAAGGATTGTGAGGAAGAGGAGTCAGAGGAGGAATGTGGCTTTGAGGGGGAGGAGGAAGACCAATCACAACAGCCTTCCCAGGGTGCTCGTTGTCACCTATCTGGTACCCGTGGTGTTGTTCGTGGCTGGGGGGAAGAACATACCTTCAGTGAGATCACTGAGGACGAGGAACGGGACATGGATTGCTCGGCATCCAACCTTGTGCAAATGGGGTCTTTCATGACCCTCGTATAAAAAGGCTGAAGGAGAACAACCTGTACTGGGTGTCCACGCTACTAGACCCCCGGTATAAGCAGCTGAAATGTTACCGAATTACCGCATGGCAAAAAGGATGCAGCAGTTCCAAATTAAATTAAAAAGTATGCTTTACACTAAGGGTGATGTCACAGCACAACGGGAATCTAACAGGGGAAGAGGTGAAAGTAATCCTCCTCCTCCCACGACCACGCCGGCAAGGACAGGACGTTTAAAAGACTTGTTGTTGATGGAGGACATGCAGAGCTTTTTCAGTCCGACGCATCGCCACAGCCCTTAGGGATCCACCCTCAGAGAAAGACTCGACCGACAGGTGGCAGACTACCTCGCTTTAACTGCAGATATCGACACACTGAGGAGCGATGAACCCCTTGACTACTGGGTGTGCAGGCTTGACCTGTGGCCTGAGCTATCCCAATTTGCCATAGAACTTCTGGCCTGCTCCGCTTCCAGTGTCCTGTCAGAAAGGACCTTCAGTGCAGCAGGAGGTATTGTCACTGAAAAGAGAAGTCGCCTAGGTCAAAAAAGTCTAGATTACCTCACCTTTATAAAGATGAATGAGGGATAGATCCCGAACGGACTGACCCTGGGCGATACATTAGACTAAAAAAGGGCTGATGAGATGAGCTGCCTTGAGCTAAAAATGGTCCTCAAGCTGTAGTATTTTATCTTTGAATGCCGCATGACTTGCGTGACTTATCCGCCACCAACTAGGGTTCAAGACGCAATGTTATAGGGCAGTTTCTGCCTGGGAAACAAACGTAAATTTTTCTGGTCGCTGCAACAAAACCTAATTTTTGATAAGTACACGCATCCCGGGGAGTCAGCACTCGTCGGCATGTATCAGCTCTCTAATTCCGACAGTTATCAAAGTAACAGATGGAGCGATCAAAGGAACCAGTCTATAACTGATTAAATGAGCAATTCGCAGTTTCACTGTACCGGCTGTGTGTATTTAAACCTGCATGGCTTAATCTTTGAGGCAGGATCAACCAGGTAGCCCGACGAGGGGGCGCCCCCCCCGACCCTGTGACAGTAGGAGGACCGACCCAGCATCTTTTTCCATCTCCCGGTTCCAAAAATCCAGGCCTTATACACGCCCCCTGATAGGTGACGTAACAGGTATTAAACTGATAGGAGTGGCGTGTTTGTAAGTACTACTCTTATCTGGTGGCACCTTAGATTGCACGCGCCGTGCCCCAAATTTGAAGTGGGAGGACCAACCAAGCATCTTTTTCCATCTCCCGGTTCCAAAACTCCAGGCCTTATACACGCCCCCTGATAAGTGATGTAACAGGTATTAAACTGATAAGAGTAGTACTTACAAACACGCCACTCCTATCTGGTGGCACTTTAGATTGCACGCGCCGTGCCCCAAATTTGAAGTGGGAGGACCAACCAAGCATCTTTTTCCATCTCCCGGTTCCAAAAATCCAGGCCTTATACACGCCCCCTGATAAGTGACATAACAGATATTAAACTGATAGGAGTGGCGTGTTTGTAAGTACTACTCTTATCTGGTGGCACCTTAGATTACACGTGCCGTGCCCCAAATTTGAAGTGGGAGGACCAACCAAGCATCTTTTTCCATCTCCCGGTTCCAAAAATCCAGGCCTTATACACGCCCCCTGATAAGTGACGTAACAGGTATTAAACTGATAAGAGTAGTACTTACAAACACGCCACTCCTATCTGGTGGCACCTTATATTGCGCGCGCCGTGCCCCAAAATTCAAGTGGGAGGACCAACCAAGCATCTTTTTCCATCTCCCGGTTCTAAAAATCCAGGCCTTATACACGCCCCCTGATAAGTGACGTAACAGGTATTAAACTGATAAGAGTAGTACTTACAAACACACCACTCCTATCTGGTGGCACCTTAGATTGCACGCGCCGTGCCCCAAAATTGAAGTGGGAGGACCAACCAAGCATCTTTTTCCATCTCCCGGTTCCAAAAATCCAGGCCTTATACACATCCCCTGATAGGTGACGTAACAGGTATTAACCTGATAAGAGTAGTACTACTTAACACACCTTATAATAATGCAGAGAGAGGCAATGCAGTGAGAGGAGTCTGAAGAAGAGGAGTCAGAGGAGGAAGGTGGCTTTGAGGAGGTGGAAGACCAAACACAGCCGGAGTCCCAGGGGGCTGGTTGTCACCTTTCGGGGACCCTTGGTGTTGTACGTGGCTGGGTAGAGGAAGAGACCTTCAATGACATCAGTGAGGACAAGGATTGGGACATGGCTAGCTTGCTATCCAACCTTGTGCAAATGGGGAGTTTGCGGTTGTGCAAATGGACTGTTTGCGGTGCTTTTAACGGGGAGTTTGGTCTGTCACTGTGAAGCGGGCCTAACCCTTGCACTACCTGATCAATACAACATCAAACCTGATGTTTTAAAGCACGGTATTCCAAACAATTTAGGAATGTTAGGTAATTTATGCCCTTTATGCATTAAAACCAGACTCTGCATCAACTATGTAATTTTCTGTGGGAGTTTTGACATGGATCCCCCTCCGGCATGCCACAGTCCAGGTGTTAGTCCCCTTAAAACAACTTTTCCATCACTATTGTGGGCAGAAAAAATCCCTGTGGGTTTTAAAATCCACCTGCCCATTGAAGTCTATGGCGGTTCGCGGGATTCGCCGGTTCGCGAACATTTGCGGCAATTCGCGTTTGCGGTTCGCGAACCGAACACTTTATGTTCGCGACATCACTAGTAACATACTGCTGAGACTTTTCCTCTGACAGGCTAGTACACTACATATCCAGCCCGACACAGTGTCTGCATAAATTGCAGTGGGCACACCCATATATGGACTTTCTATTGGATATATAGTCACTCTAAATATATTGTGTAATTGAATTGAAGCGCACAAGTGAGCCTAAAAGAGGTTGCTCTCTGAGTAGGTAACCAGACATATAGAAAAAACCCACTGAGGTATTTTTCACCTCTACTCTTTTTGTTTAGATTTTCTAACTTTATGGGTGATAGGGGGAACCAGACGTGGACTCCTTGTTCCCTGTGCCTTGGGGAGTACAGCTGCACCTCACTGACGAGGCCCATAGAGGCCGAAGCGAGTCTGGGGTTTGCTGTTTCTCCTGTTCAGGGAGAATTGCCTGGTATTTTGGGGCTGAATCACTCTTTTGAGTAAGACCAGACTGATATACTACAGGATATTTCTCCCTGTGAAAGGACACACGTGGCTAAAGGAGGTTGCTCTCTGAGTGGGTAAACAGATCTATAGAAAAAACCCACTGAAGTGTTTTTCGTTCTCAGATGAGCACCTTTATTTTTTTTGTTTAGATTTTGTCACCTTTTTTTTTCCTAATGTTCTTTATGAAGGACATACATAAATAAATTTACAACTAAAAGTATAGAAATCCACAAATAACAGTTGGTAAAAACATCAAGGAAGACATGTGAGATCTATAATCCTCATATGGAAGCACAATTATATAATTTAAATTATACTAAAAAGTCTGAATACAGTCCCCACTAATTTTTTTTGTGAAATTTTAACCCTTAAGCAATAAACTATATAAGATTTCACATTTGATAGCAAAATGTTACATCCTAGTAAGATTCTGTAGAACGTATATAAAACTGTTCATATATTAAGGGTATTCAAAGAAACCTAGAATATCATATTTCAATTGACAAATCATTTTAAAAATTGCTCTAATCAAAAAGTAGAGAAAAATCCAGGCCAGAAAAATCATAAAAAAAAAAAAAGCAGGATAAATAATATATAAATCAGAAAATATAGGGGGGGGGGGGGGGGTCCCTGGTAACATATCTCCTCCCTGTTACTACCTTTAAGATGAATCCCCTTAGGGGCATATGAAATAATGTCTATCTGAGCATTTCGACTCCATGTCCTGGTCCGTCTGCTCCAATCTGCTCCCGGCCCCACTCCCCTGCATAAACAAGCAAAAGGCTTTCAAGACCTCCCTAACTTCAATGCCCACCAGACACACATTCCGGAGATGAAATCCAGGGCTCCCATACACTCAGAAAGACAGGGTACAAGTCCAATAAAATATGGGTCATCCTTTAATTTATAAATATGTAGTTAATTTTATTAATCATATCCTGAAACCTAATAAAATTATCTTTCCAGGACCTAGCAATTTTTTGTATTTATATTTATAGTATTTTTCGTTCTCAGATGAGCACCTCTACTCTTTTTGTTTTTATTGATTAATTGATACTCATTGTTCAGTGATTATACATCTATTCCTAGTTAAATCCAGGAAGCTTACATATCACTTGGTGGATAGCATTTATATTGGATGGGTGTGTGGTAAACATGTATGAGTATGTAAGAGATGATGGGGTACATAATATTCACCTTGCAGGGTGCTGGAAGTCTGTAGGTGATGCAATCCATTCCTTTAAATTCCTCTCCCACTGATCCTGGATGCTCACTGAAGGGCCACTACCTTTAGCTTTTGCTGCTCTGGCCTCCTCTGCTTCCTCTCCATCTTCTTCTTGACCTTTGCCTGGCTATCATCATATCTGTGTTTGACAGACCTCACATCCCAATTAGCAAAAAACAATGAAGAGACATTTGCTGCCACCTTACTCCAAGCCTGGGCCTCCAGATCTCACGTAGGAGGACTATTATCTTGTCTGGGGTATAGTTAGGGGCCCTGTGCTTGACCACAACCTATTATCCTCGTAACTGGTGCTGGGGATCCTGTTCTCCCTGATCTCTCCCTGAGGCCTGTTCCTCCCCACCATTACCTCCCACCCGGGGATTAGGCCCCTTCCCCTTTGTCCATGCACTATGTGTGCCTACTGCTTGGGGTGCATCATCCCTGCCTCAGGCTCATCTACCATTCGCCCCCTCCCTAAACTCACACTACTGCCACTCCTAGGCCTCCTGCTCTCCCTATCTCCTCACTGTTGCCTTTCCTTCCTCTGACCCCTCTTCATGTCTGACTGTTCCCACTTGCGGCGCGCAATGCACATGCTCGGCACATGTTGAGTATTGCGCATGTGCAGGTTGAGGCTCGCTATGGGCATGCGCTATGTGTGGCGAGGGGGGAAGAGACACAGGGGTGGGAGAGGGGGGGAGACACAGGGGAGGGAGAGGGTATGAGAGAAACAGGGGAGGGAGGGGGTGAAAGAGACACAGGGGAGGGAGAGGGAAGAGACAAGGGAGGGAAGGGGGAACGAGACACAGGGAGGGAGCGGGGAAAGAGGGGGGGTGAAGAGACACAGGGAAGGGAGAGGTGGGGAAGAGACACAGATGAGGGAGAGGTGGGGAAGAGATGGAGGGGGTAGCAGGAGGTGAGGTGGACGATGTGGTGAGTGGAGGAGGAGAGGAGGAGGGTGATAGTATGGCACAGTAGGAGATGGGACGTAGTGTAGAGGGGGAGGTGGGTGGGTAGGTAGCCGTATTGATAGGCACATATACTTCAGGGAGGGGCCTGATGCCAGAAGGAGTGGTAGCAGGGATGAGGGACAGGTCCCAGGGACAGTTGAGGGAGGGCAGGAACCCCACCCATAGTCGGAAGGGCAAGAGAATGGAGGCAGGCACATGGCCCTAAATGACTCCCTCCAGGAGATGGTGGCACTCCTGTGTGCCATACGTTAGTGACCCGCTATTCTTTCTGGGGTAGGGAAGTTAGGCCCGGGCCTAGGGCCCAGGCTTGGAAGGAGGTAGCGGCCGCAGTAACAGCAGTGGGGATGGCAGAAAGGGATGTGAGGTCTGTGAAGCACAGGTTTGATCATATCAGGGTCTTGGTGAGGAAGAAGATGGGCAAGGAGATGACTGCAGCTTCAGCAACAAGTGATGGCCCCAGAGTGACCGTCACCTACAATGAGTGGGAGAGGGACCTAAAGGACTTTCTGAGCCAGGTGCCCACCGCTGGAGCTTCAGGCCTGGTGGTCCAGCAGGATCCAGCCTCCACGTCAGGTGAATATCACATACACCAACATGCCACCACATGTACATCACACACTACACATGTACTGGATGACCAACAAGGACACTGAAATGTCAGCTCCATGGAATTTACAAGGGATAGATGGATCAGTCATGCGTCTTTAAATCCATGAGGTTGACAAATCACTGTCTTCAGTGGGCACAACACCATTAATGAACTAATAGCCAGTCCATGTATTGGTGTGCCCACTGCAGCGTATGCAGTCACAGACCGCAGCCATAATCAAGAGAGCTTTATGAGCAAAGAACAATCAAGATCAAGAACCTAACAAAGATCACATCTAGCAAATGATAGCTACTCAGAGTTGCACTCAAAGTGACAGTTACCTCACTACAGGTGATGTACATTGTGTGAAAGAGCACAGGATTCTAAAGTGATGTATTGCTTTATTGTAATTTCCAAAAGATCAGTTAAACAAATGAAGTTTAAGGGTTGTCTACAAACACAGTGCTGATTAACAACCTCTGCCTTAACAAACGTTTCACATATTATAGTTTAACTGCTTACAGAAATATAATCAGCCAGCAGTTAAACACTCAATTAACATGGAGTCTTCTGTTCTGTCACACAATAAAGAGCATTGACAATGAGGTCAATGGCCCTGTAAGTGATTCATCCAGGTTCAAGCCTAGCTGTCAGATAGTTAGAAAGGAACAGAAACCAATGTTTTCTTCAACATCATTAACACATATCCCTTTCTTTTCTCTTTTCTCTTTTTCAGCTTCACGTAGGTCTTGCTGGTGTGCCAGAGGCGGAGGCTCCCTCAGAGCAGGAAGACATGGAGTAAGCCCCTGTCCAGCAGGATCTGGTGCAGGGGGAAGAGGGACCAGCACAAGTCCCGTGCCCTGGTGAGAAGTAGGAGGAGGACCTCACCTGGGCAGTGGGACCATTGGCAGGACTGTATGCCACCCCTGTGGCCTTCGTCCACACTGCCCCCCTCCTCCAGCAGCTGCAGCCATCACCAGGGCACACATATTGGAGGGACAATAGGGGCATGCCCCCACCTTCTCCTCCCCCTAGCGGTTCGTCAGCCAGGTACCGGCCATGTAACAGTCACTCCCCACCGGACCACCACCACTACCTCCGCCAAACCCACCAATGGGCCCTGCAGCAAGACCTCCATCCCTACCACCAAAAAGCCAGGCTGCTCAAGAGGAGATGCTGACTGTGTAGAGGCAGACCCTGGACTGTCTGCAGAGGATCCAAGCCAGTATCTCATCCAATCACCGGGAGCTTATGAGCAGCCTGGCCAGGCACAATAGGAAGGAGAAGAGGCACCATATCATGACTGGCCTTAAGGCCTTATTTTGCAGGTTATTGCTTTCTTTTTTTGTTATATGCACAATTAAGGTCCATTAATGCATCTTCTGCATCTACAAGCATTGTGAAGGAAATTTGAGGGTAAGAGTTTCCCAGTGCCTCTCAGGACATTCCTTCAATGACAGCCCCCTCCAGCCCCCCCCCCCCTTAACGTGTAGCTCCCACAATCTTAAACCTATCATATATCCAGATATGTAAGGCAAGATTGTTGTTAGCTTAAATGTAGACTATTACCACTATGGTGGCTGACTTGCAAAGTCTCACAATGGCATGTTAATGACAACCAGCATTAATATATTGTAACAGTGCCCCCAGATGTGAGAGCGATGAAGAGTTTTCTCCAGGAAAGAAAGAGTTAACTCATTGCAGTGATCCGGGGTTAATTGAAGCCCAGCTGTGGATTGCCTTTAAAACAACAGCAGAGAGATGGGTGGAGTCTCTCTCGCTTGGGCCTAAGCAGCGTGAGCAGTGTGTGGAATCTGCTCCAGTTGGTGAGCTGCTGTTAGCAGCAAAAGAGCAAGCTAACGAAAGAAGCTTGCTGCCTGTTCCTGATTGCAGTCAGAAGACTGTTGTGTACCAGAGGAAGCTGTGTCCCAGAGAGAGCTGTGTCCCAGAGAGAGCTGTGCCCCAGAGAGAGCTGTGCCCCAGGGGAAGCTGTGTCCCAGAGGAAGCTGTGCCCCAGAGGGAGCTGTGTCCCAGAGATTGTGAGTCAAGGATTATATTTTTCCTTACAAGAGTCTGTGAATTGAACAGAGTATCTCAAAAGACTGTTTAAGGATCCCTGGAGGTTGGAATATTTCTGAGAGTTGGGTGGGCCGAATGCTCCCCTTTTCTACTGAGGAAGATACATACAAGAGAACTGTGTGTTTTGTCATACCTTTGGCTGATGTAAGCCATAATGTGATGTACTTTTTGGACTTTTAATAAAAAGATTACAATTATATATTTACTTCTTGCTGTTAATCTAGAAGGTAGCCAGTCAAACTAAAACAATTGGTGCCAGAGGTGCGGTAGCATTTCTTGAAGCTAAAGACAGCCCACGTTTTCAGCATGGAGGAGGCTTTAAGAGCCTTATTGCAAGCCACAGAGAAATGGCAGATACAAGTGGAAATGGACAGAGTCCACATGAGAGAATCTTGGGAAGCACAGAAAGCTCAGCTGCAGCAAATGAGGTCTGAAAAGAGCACTGTGGCTTCAAATCAAACGGGATTATGAATCCGAACCTCTTCCTAAAGAAGATGACCAGTAAGGATGATGTAGAAACATACCTCCTGAATTTTGAAAAGATTGCCACTAGGGAAGGTTGGCCTAAACAGCACTAGGCCACAGTCCTGGGTCCCTATCTGTGTTGAGAAGCTCAGAAAGCATATGTGGTTTTGCCTGAAGAAAAGGCCACAAATGATTGTACCCTGAAGGGAGAGATCCTTAACCGAATCGGAGTGAAAAGAGTACAGAGATTGCACTCCTGGGATTTTTTTAAGGAACCTGCTTATCGCTATCCAAGGGACATGCTTGTCTACCCAAGTTTAAACAGCAGTTTCCCTGTTAAGGGATGGCAAACCGATCATGATAAAAGAGAGACCGCGGAGACGGCGAGCGAGGCCGCAGAGATGGCGAGCGATGCCGCAGAGACGGCTAGCGAGGCCGCGGAGACGGCGAGCGAGGCTGCAGACAGCACCAAAGAGACTGCAGAGAGAGACTGCACCAAAGAGACTGCAGAGAGTTGTTGAGCTGGCGGAGGAAGCCTGCATTTGAGGACTACAGAGTGTCCTACAGGAATAAGATACATATGCCTATGTGGGAGCAGTGGAAGAGTCCTCCTAAGGATAAGCTGAAAGAGTCAGTTGTGTGGAAGCCGCAGCACAATGATAAACAGGAGAATCAAGATCTCCTCAATAATCGTGCATCTAAGAGAGAAGGAGAGATCACAAATTCCACCTCCCAGCTACAAGAGATAGGAGAATCCTGTAAGCAGAGGAAAGCAACTGTGATACAGAAGGAGCTGCTGTTACATGCTCCACAAGCACAGAGGACGGCCAATCCGTCTGATATGAAAACACAGTTGGTTCAGAGTAATGCAT
This sequence comes from Discoglossus pictus, assembly GCA_027410445.1. NCBI lineage: Eukaryota > Metazoa > Chordata > Amphibia > Anura > Alytidae > Discoglossus > Discoglossus pictus. The sequence goes on along the minus strand of CM050172.1, from coordinate 24,281,591 downwards.
GTCCAGATGAGACTATTACTGACCTCCAGAACCTGTTTACCCAAGATGCTTAGCTGTATATAGAGCAATGTCTACAGAAAGCTCATAAGCAAAGCAGAGAGCAGGAGCTTGTACAGGAAAGACAGAGGGAGGAAGAAATAATGACTGAGCCACCAGAGGTATTCAGAGAAGACCTGATGGAAAAGATAAAGGAGGTCCCTCAGCTAAATGTGCAGCAAAAGATCCAGCAAAAGCAGGGTGAACTCAATTTTGCAAAACATTAATGAGGAGAAGATGCAGCCAAAGGCAGCAAAGAAAAATGAAAAGCTGGAAGCCTTAGAAGCAAAGCGAGAAGAAGAAAAATGGGTGAGAGCTGAGAATGCGGAAATCGCAAGTTTTTTTCAGAAGCCCCAAACCAACAAGGCTGCAAAGATGGGTGCTAGCCTATGTATGGAGTTCAAGCCAGAAGTTGTGGAACAGCTGGAGACATTCCAGCAAGGCCAAAAGTCTGAGAAATCTGTCCTGGCAGAGATGGGTAATTGCAGACCTTGCATGGTACAAAGTATGCCTGCTGTAAGCAGAATGAAAGATGAGGCGCAGATCCAAGCACAAGAAGCAGCCCTGAGAAAAGACGTACCTTCACAGTCTATGAGGAATACTGTAGCAAAACGAGAGCTGCAGAAGAAACCTTCTGACCAACATGCTTTAGTCACAAGCTTCATACAGAATCGGTGTTCCTGGGGTTTTCCTAAGATGGTTTGTGAGATGGACTTGGGACAGACAGAAGTAGAGAGTCCAGGAGTCCTGGGGAGCACGGAGGTGCCAGCAAGTGACAGACAGACACTGAGAGAGATTGGCCAGGTCAGGACCATGTCCTTGGGGGCAGATTCTGAAGCAGATGATCTATCCACCACAAATTTGAAACCGAAAAACTGTACCAATCGGTTAATTGTATATAAAGGCATCAGTGAAGAGAACAAAGTGATGTCGATGACTCCAGCCCAGATAGATGATCTTCTATTGTACCTAGGAGAACCTGTTCTTATGAAAAGAAAGAAGAGACAGATAACTGTGTGCATTGTTCCTACAGTTGACACCTGCCCAGGAGAGAAGATCAGGAGTTGTGTGTAACAATCGAAGGGTGTGGTTTGGAGATACTATCGGTATCCAACCAGGTCCAGGGGTGACATATGGCAAACAAAACTGTGTGTTCCCCATAGATGATGCTGTGTATGAAACCCTTGGTAGTCGATTTGAGGGGTATACCAAGCCTTACTTCATCAAAGCTTATGGATCAATTAAAAAAGGGGAAGTTCTCCTGGTTCATAGAAGTATGCGTGCTGTTGAGTTCAAGAGGGTAGAGAGAGACCCAAGCCCATACTGCATAGTTGCTCCAGATACTATAATGCACTATGAAGGGGAGCCCCTTAAACAAGAGGACAATGAGAAGATAAAGCTACAAGTGAGCGTTTACGGCCTCTTGGCTCAGGTCGCTCAACCCGATGTTGTTTAGCTGGGGGGAGGGATGTGTAACAGTGCCCCCCAGAGGTTAGAGCGATGAAGAGTTTTCTCAAGGAAATAAAGAGTTAACTCAGCGCAGTGATCCGGGGTTAATTGAAGCCCAGCTGTGGATTGCCTTTAAAACAACAGCAGAGAGATGGGTGGAGTCTCTCTCGCTTGGGCCTAAGCAGCGTGAGCAGTGTGTGGAATCTGCTCCAGTTGGTGAGCTGCTGTTAGCAGCAAAAGAGCAAGCTAACGAAAGAAGCTTGCTGCCTGTTCCTGATTGCAGTCAGAAGACTGTTGTGTACCAGAGGAAGCTGTGTTCCAGAAAAAGCTGTGTCCCAGAGGGAGCTGTGTCCCAGAGGAAGCCGTGTCCCAGAGATTGTGAGTCAAGGATTATATTTTTCCTTACAAGAGTCTATAAATTGAACACAGTATCTCAAAAGACTGTTTAAGGATCCCTGGAGGTTGGAATATTTCTGAGAGTTGGGTGGGCCGAATGCTCCCCTTTTCTACTGAGGAAGATATATACAAGAGAACTGTGTGTTTTGTCATACCTTTGGCTGATGTAAGCCATAATGTGATGTACTTTTTGGACTTTTAATAAAAAGATTACAAGAATATATTCACTTCTTGCTGTTAAACTAGAAGGTAGCCGGTCAAACTACCACAATATGCACTAGTGAAGCTTGTGATCCTGACCTCAATATCAGTCTGAGAACAGATCTTGTGTCTGATGTAAGTAACATTAAATCTGACTGCTGAACCTTTGTGTCCTCTCCGTATTAATGGGTATTTGTCCTATATTGCTGATATCATGAATATCCTTTAACATTTGCTAACACCTGTATAGCTGATGAATGTGATATCAATGTTGATTCACAGTATCATATTGCGAAGGTGATAGTATACCTGGACCACTGACACTGGTCACAGCTAAGCCTTTATTGTGAGATGACACATCAATTTTTAATGGTCATGGCCAGTAAGATATCCTAAAAACTAGCTAATGGTTAGTAATGCTTACAGATGGAAATTAGGTGAGTTGGCATATTGTTACAGTTACCGTATTTAGCAGTGTACCGTACATTGTTGAAGAAAAACAATATCCACAAAATTGACCTTCTACTCCAAAACCCAGTCTTTATTTGGACACGCGTGGATCAGCAACAGGCTGACTGACAACAAATATAAAACAACACAGGTTTTTATAGTAATTCTACATACAGAGAATGGTATATTCCATTATTACTTTCTAGAAAAAAGTACATCCCACCAACACCCATTGCTAAGCCAATAAAAGATTATTTATATTAGATGACGAATAAAAGATGAAACATGCAGCTAGCAAGCATTAACCTTGCCGGATACACCACACCATCTGTGCACAACACCTCTAACTTGTAATCTCTACACATAGGTCAAGTTGATGACATGATCATCCTTGGGCTTTGGCCTTGTAGACTGCTGGAGTACATTTAGACTTGGTTAGACTTAGTAGTTGTTGACTGTCTCCTTAGGAAAACTGCAAAATCATAGAAAAGCTAAATTATTTAGCCAAATACCAAGGGTACTTACAAAGGTAATACATGCTATATGTACAGTATAAAGTGCCTTGCAAAAGTATTTGCCCCCCTTGGCATTTTTCGTATTTTGTTGCCTCACAACCTGGAATTAACATGGATTATTTGAGGATTTGCATTATTTAATTTACAGAACATGCCCACAACTTTGAAGATGTTTTTATTTTATTGTGAAGCAAACAACAAATAGGACAAAATAACCAGAAAAAGTCAATGTGCGTAACTATTCACCCCTTCAAAGTCAATACTTGGTAGAGCCACCTTTTGCAGCAATAACAGCTCCAAGTCGCTTCGGATAATTCTCTATGAGCTTGCCACATCTTACTACCGGTATTTTGTGCCCATTCCTCCTTGCAAAACTGCTCCAGGTCCTTCAGGTTGGATGGTTTGTGCTTGTGAACAGCAATCTTTAAGTATGACCACAGATTTTCTATTGGATTGAGGTCTGGGCTTTGACTAGGCCATTCAAACACATTTACATGTTTTCCCTTAAACCACTCAAGTGTTGCTTTAGTAGTGTGCTTGGGGTCATTGTCCTGCTGGAAGATGAACTCCGTCCTAGCCTCAAATCACGCACAGAGTGGTACAGGTTTTGCTCAAGAATATCCCTGTATTTAGCACCATCCATCTCTCCCTCAACTCTGACCAGTTTCCCAGTCCCGGCTGCTGAAATACATCCCCACAGCATAGTGCTGCCACCACCATGTTTCACTGTGGGGATGGTGTTCCTTGGGTGATGTGATGTGTTGGGTTTGCGCCAGACATAGATTTTTCTTTGATGGCCGAAAAGTTGAATTTTAGTCTCATCAGACCAGAGCAACTTCCTCCATACATTTTGGGAGTCTCCAACATGCCTTTTCACAAACTCAAAATGTGCCATTTTGTTTTTTGCTGAAAGTAATGGCTTTCTTCTGGCCACTCTGCCATAAAGCCCAACTCTATGGAGCATACGGCTTATTGTCGTCCTGTGTACAGATACTCCAGTCTCTGCCGTGGAACTCTGCAGCTCCTCCAGGGTTACCTTGGGTCTCTGTGCTGCCTCTCTGATTAATTGCCTCCTTGCCCGGTCCGTGAATTTTGTTGGGAGGCCATCTCTTGGCAGGTTTGCTGTTGTGCCATGTTCTTTTCATTTGGTTATGATAGATTTGATAGGGCTCCTGGGGATCATCAAAGATTTGGATATTTTTTTATAACCTAACCCTGACTTGTACTTCTCAACAACATTGTCCCTTACTTGTTTGGAGAGTTCCTTGGTCTTCATGGCAGTGTTTGGTTAGTGGTGCCTCTTGCTTAGGTGTTGCAGCCTCTGGGGCCTTTCAAAAAAGGTGTGTATATGTAATGACAGTTCATGTGACACTTATATTGCACACAGGTGGACATCATTTCACTAATTATGTGACTTCTGACGGTAATTGGTTGCACCAGAGCTTTTTATGGGCTTCAGAACAATGGGGTTGAATACATACGCAGTTGCCAATTTTTTGTTTTCTATTTCTGAAAAATAGTTTTATGTATATATTTTTCTCATTTCACTTCACCAACTTAGTCTATAGAACATTGAACTTAAGGCTCTAATGTAACAAAAGGGGGGGGGGGGATACTTTTGCAAGGCACTGTATGGATATTTGTATTTCTCCACAACAACTTTTTTGTTATCCTCTTCTGCCTTTTTTTTTTGTTTTGACCACTTATTTTCAGATTTTTGTCTTGTTACCCCACTGTATGTGTGAAACTGGATTGGATCACATAGTGCAGAGGTTAAATAATCTGTTTCGTTGAGCAGATCTAGACAAGTTGTAAGTGCTATGCACATTAATGGTTTCATCAATTAAATGGAGGGATTTGTGATAATCCTTTTTTTCATCAGATTCCGTTTGCGGTGGTGTAGTGACCACATGTGACCCTGGTAGGTGCTATGCATTATGCTTTTTCTAGACTATGACATTACCCCCTATAGGTATCCCCTTTTTCCCCAAAAACCTCTTGCCCTTCCAGGATCCGCCGACACCACACCCATGATATTAATGCATAGTCTTGTACAATTCTTAGTGTGCCCTGTGTATGAAATAAAGTTTTGTTATACCATTATCACCGTGTCAGTGTGTTTTCAATGGTTGGGGTTTGGGGACATCCACATGCATCACATTTGTGTCACATTCCTATATCTGTAAACTAATGAGCCCTAGTTACTATGCAATAGATTAATACATATAATGATGATAATAAGATTATATATTAAATAATAATATATATATAAATATATTTATAAGATATAATAATATAGGGTTAATACACATGACAGGTCCAATTTGTGATACTGTGGAGTATCAACATTCTCCTGAAGAACTGATAACAATATGGCAGGTGAGAATGTAAATTGATTGAAAGCAAAACACTTAATGGAACATCCCCAAATGATAATGGGTATAGATCTTGGTACATGGCCACCAGCAATGGCGTAGGACTTTCCAGGATGGGAGTAGCGGAGATGGAGGTGAGCTGGCTGTTGATCCACGTGCCTCTGCACAGCCTACATGTGTGTTTGAGGCTCCTCCTGATGGGTTAGAGAAGATTAGTGTGGTGGATGTTCACCTGGACCCCTTCTGGATCTCTACCTTGTGGTGGTTAAGGGGCTTGTGTACTTCAATGAAGCTGTAAGCTATAACATGTAGGGTTACTCTAGGTGGACAGGTCATAGCAGAGAGATCAGACAAATGGCAGCCCACTGGAGAAGGTACGGTCAACCCACTCCAGTATTTTGTGTGGAAAAGCACAGACAGAGATATAGTTGAATGTGCTGCAGTCCATAGGATCTCAGAGAGTTGGACACGACAAGGACAGAACAACTAAAACTAAAATGTTCCCCTGTATTTGATATATGTGATGTGGCGGTGTAATTTGGTCACTATTTCTTTTCCCAATGAGTTAGATTGATATGCAATTACATTTAAATTTTAGGATCCACATAAGAGCCTCTGTGAGTGAGAGAGGTTTAATTTTGTAGGCAGTTTCATGTTTTTATGTTGCAATTTAATCAGGTAGTAATTAATTTCTTCATGCATGTTGCAGCATGGCTTTTCATATTGGCATACGCATGACCATTCCAACATATCATAAAAAAGGTTTTTTTTTAAATGCCAGATTTTTATTTGGTGATTGTTGTGCAAGTTTTCCATTGGTTCCTATGTGTCTCAGGAACTAGTTACGTAATATTGTAGAGTAAAGGAAAGATAATGATGGAGTAATTTTTTTTTTTTTTGCGTTGTTCAGTTGTTGAATGGGCATCTAAAAGAAGCACAAGAACAAATAAACAGTGAAGGATAGCACTGGAAAAATAGTAGATAGTGTGCATATAAGAACAAAAAGAAACATATAGGCACGCATAAATGAATAGATGATATAAGAATAATTAAACAAGCAGTGCAGGGGGGTTCCTGACAAAATAAGCAGTTAAGGGGCATTCTATGATGGGAAGTAAGACAGCAAGTAACTGTGCAGCGGTGGGTGCAATGGAGTGCTAGAGCAAATATGCTTAAGGGGCACATAAGATTTTCTTGGCAAAGATACAGGATTGGGTTCCAGTTCCTTTTTCAGAGGACCGTGATTTTTCTAACCTCTCTACTATGACCTGCCGATCTTGGGTGACCCTACATGGTATAGCTGATAGCTTCACTGAAGTACACAAGCCCCTTCACAACAGCATGGTTGTGATTCCAAAAGGGCTTATCTCTACTAATCTTGAAATAATGCCATATTATATTGTAGCTACACTTCCATGCTTACTCCTTTCTTTAGGAATCTCATGAGACACACTAATCCCTTAACCTTACTTAATCCACTTGTTGCATTTGTTACAACCTATGTGACATCAGTATCATGTGACAGCTGACACCACATTGAACATATGCGTGCTAATAAAATCTGATATGTGACATTAAAGAGTAAAAGAATATGATTTATACCTAACCTGAGTGGGGAGACTGCAGCTTTCACACTGGAATGAATTAATTAAATAACAACATCTAAGAAAGTATATAATGAGATCAAAACATCATGTTTGGCTCCCCCTGAAATGTTAGAAGCTAAAATAAATAATATTCCCAAACCTAAGAAAGATCAAAAGTTATGTAAGAATTATTGACCAATTTCTTTAACAAACATAGACATTAAGATCTATGCTAAGGTTTTGGCTTCAAGAATGAGCTCACTTATGCCCAGTTTAATTAATATAGATCAATCTGGTTTTATTTCAGGCAGGCAAACATCCGATAATACAAGAAGACTAATTGACATTATTGCTTATTGTAATTATACAAAGAAATCATGCACAGTAATGGCATTAGATGCAGAAAAAGCATTTGATAGGCTGAACTGGGATTTTATGAGCTCAGTCTTGAATAAATTTGGTCTTAATATTTTTGGCTTAAAAGCAATAGGAGCACTTTACAATTCTCCTTTAGCAATTGTTTCTGGTCAGAATTTTACCTCAGAAAAATTGTTTTTGTCTAATGGTACACATCAAGGTTGCCCTCTATTCCCCTTGATATTCGCATTGATTATGGAGCAATTTGCTGAAGCAGTTAGATCTTCAAGGGAGATAGAGGGTATAGATATTATGTGTAAGTCATTTAAAAGTATGATTTTTGCCGATGACATAATTCTTACATTAACAAATATAAAAAATTCCCTGGGTCATCTTCAAGATCTGATAAACACCTTTGGTTGGTTAGCATATTATAAGATTAACTTAGATAAAACTGAAATTTTGAATATTAACCTAAAAAAAGAAGAGTCTCATTTCTTGGAAAGATTTTGTTCTACTGATTGGTTCTTTGAATCAATTACTTAGGTGTGAGGAATTGACTCTGCTGGGTTTTGAACCCTGGTCCCCAGGCTGCTGAACCTCTTCCTTACCACTGCGCCAGCCTGTCTTTGTGAGTTTCCTTGAGATCTGATAAACCTTGACTCTGCTAGCAATAGTATCAGTGACTAGTCTCTTCAGCTGTGTCTGGTCAGGTGTCTGGTCCTTGGCCTATATAAGGCACTTCCTGTCTATGTACCTTGCCAGATTATTGTGGTTCCTGTTCCCTTCAATAAAGCTTGTTCATGTTTCACCTACAAGTTGCTGAATTGGATTATTGCTGACCTTGGCTGCTGGTCTCCAAAACCTTGTGATTCCTATATCATTACAGAATAATCTGGCCCTTTCATGGAGACCGCCGGGTCAGATTCTGTATTGGCCCAGCAGGTTGCTTTTACTGCAAGAACTGTGCAGACCCAGGCACAGACCATTCAAGTGCTGCAGGACCAGGTAGCTGAACTGCAAAATAAAGTTCAGTCAATGCGCAGTGAGTATACCAGCTACAGGGCACGTGATGTTGCGGCTGCTACTGTTACACCTGCACAAGATGCCCGCTTGCCCCTACCAGAAAAGTTTGGAGGAGAGCGCAAAAGATTTAGGGGTTTCCTAAATCAATGCCGTTTGCACTTCATGATGTTACCTCACCATTTTCCATCTGAAAGAGAGAAGGTGGGATTTATTTTCTCCCTATTCAAAGATGAAGCCCTGGCTTGGGGCTCCCCTCTTCTGGAACAGGACAGTCCAGTCTTGGGTAATTTAAATGACTTTCCTAAGGCCATGTGCCTAGTTTTGATGACCCCAATCGATGTGCTACAGCAGAAGCCACTCTCCTTCATTTGCATCAAGGGAGGCGCTCTGTGGCTGAATATGCTGCTGAATTCAGACAGTGGGTTGCTGATACTACCTGGAACCAATCAGCCCAGAGGTTCCACTTCAGAAAAGGTCTCTCAGAAGCTATAAAAGATGAGCTAGCTCGTGTTGATCTTCCTGCTGACTTTGATGCATTTGTGCGTTTTGCTATCCGTATTGATCAGAGACTTTCTTAAAGAAGATTGGAAAGACAGGGCTCTTTTAGACCAAGTACTACTCCAATTTCCTATTCAAGAACTTCTACTCCAACCCCACAAACACCTACAGACTCTGAGCCTGAGGCTATGCAGGTAAATCTAATAAGAGGGCCATTATCCAATGAAGAAAAACAGTGGCCACGCACTCACAATTTATGCCTGTATTGTGGTAGTGCAGGGCACTATGCCATTAATTGCCCTAGCAAATCCAAAAGAACAATAGCTATGGCTGCTGAGGGTGCACAGATTCGACACCAATCCCAGATTTCAGATCAACTGGATTCTGTCACACAACCCTTGTTTTCTCTGGCTCATGGTGAAGAGGGTATGTTGACTCAACATCCTCATTTTGTGGTGCCTATCACGTTGCAATGTGGTGATTGTAAAATTTCAACTACAGCTATGCTAGATTCTGGAGCAGGTGGAAACTTTATGGACATCAAATTTGCAGCAGGAAATAGAATTCAGTCTATCCCTAATTCTTCACCTGTGTTAATGGAGACAGTAGACGGTTCTCCACTTACGTCAGGCCCGGTTACACATGAGACTGTGCCCTTAAAGTTGACTCTGGAAGTGAATCACCATGAGGCTATATCTTTCCACCTAATTTCCTCAACACAGTTTCCGGGTGATTTGGGGGGTAACTTGGCTTGCTCTGCATAACCCACAGATTGATTGGAAGATCAGAACTTTGTCCTTTCCTTCAGAACACTGCTTAATGAATTGTCAACCCTCTAAGGTAACACCTGTTGCCACAACAATTAATAAAATGGTTGCTACAAACTTGACTAAGCTTCCTCTACAATATCGGGATTTCGCAGATGTCTGTGATAAGAAGAATGCTGATCAGCTTCCACCCCACAGGCCTTATGATTGCCCAAAAGAGCAGTTACCTGGGGCTGCTATCCTATTTGGCCGTATATATTCCCTTTCTGAGCCTGAATTGAAAGCTCTTCGTGAATACATAAAAGAAAATCTTGCCAAAGGCTTTATTCGACCATCTACTTCTCCAGCAGGAGCTCCTATATTCTTTGTAGAAAAGAAAGATGGCAGCCTACGGCCATGCGTTGACTACAGGGACATTAATAACATCACTGTTAAAAACCGCTACCCCTTGCCTCTCATTCCTGAACTTTTGGAGAGCCTTCGCTCAGCTAAAATATTTACGAAGCTTAATCTTCGGGGGGCATATAATCTGGTTTGCATAAGACCAAATGATGAATGGAAAACAGCTTTCAGAACCAGGTATGGGCATTACGAATATCTAGTAATGCCATTTGGGCTTTGTAATGCCCCTGCAACTTTCCAGCATCTTATCAACGATGTACTACGAGATTTTTCTGGATCCGTTTGTTGTGGCATATTTAGATGATATCCTAATATTTTCTAATAATCTTGAAAACCACAGAAAACAGGTCCGTATAGTTCTGGAGCGCCTTCGTACCCACCACCTATACATTAAACTGGAAAAATGTGAGTTTGAACAAACAGAAATTCAATTCCTGGGGTATGTAATAACTCCCAAAGGTTTAAGTATGGACGCAAGTAAAATTAAAGCTGTGCTGGACTGGCCCATCCCCAAGAATGAAAAAGATATTCAGAGTTTTCTGGGGTTTGCCAATTTTTACAGGCGTTTCATTAAGAATTTCTCTGCCGTTATTACACCGATCACCGAACTTACACGTAAAGGGACTCCTTTTCAGTGGTCCGACCAGGCTGATAACGCATTTTCCCGATTAAAGACTATGTTTACATCTGCCCCCGTCCTGGTACATCCTCAGCCGGAATTACCATTTATTGTGGAAGTTGATGCTTCTGATTCAGCTGTTGGTGCTATACTGTCTCAAAGGACTGGACCTAAGATGCTGTTACATCCGTGTGCTTTCTATTCCCGCCAGATGGTGCCAGCAGAAAGAAACTATGACATAGGGAATAAAGAACTATTGGCTATAAAAGCTGCCTTCACCGAATGGAGACATCTCTTGGAGGGAGCTACCCATCCAATTACTGTCCTCACAGATCACAAAAATCTGGAATGTATTCGATCAGCTAAGAGACTGTCAGCCAGACAAGCACGCTGGTCCCTATTCTTCTCGAGGTTTAATTTTTTGGTTACATACCGTCCTGGCTCCAAGAATGTTAAGGCGGATGCCTTGTCTAGAATAGCTGACCCCCTCCAGACTACTGTAACCAAGACCACCATCTTGCCGGAGGATATATTTATAGGAGTTACATTTCCTTCTGATCTGATGTCTCGCATTAAAAAGGGCTATGCTGAAGACCCAGTTCTTCGTGATCCTCCTCGTGATCTCCATATGACGATGCTTAATGGGTTTTGGATTTTTCAACAACGTCTGTTTGCTCCTGAGTCAGTGCGACTGGACCTTTTACGTCTCTACCATGACTCAAAACCAGCAGGTCATCCAGGAATCCGAAAGACACAAGAGCTATTTGCCCGATCCTTTTGGTAGCCAAAGTATTATGAGGATGTTAAGAAGTATGTGTCCTCTTGTGATGTATGTGCCAGACATAAGACTTCTCGCTCATCCCGCTGGCTTGCTTCAGCCTCTTCCGATTCCTCATCGTCCCTGGGGATCTATATCCATGGACTTTATTGTGGAACTACCTCCCTCTAAGGAACACACTACCATTCTTGTTGTTGTGGACAGGTTAACTAAGATTTTGCTTGCATGGAGTGCCTGATGAAGTAGTTTCTGACAGGGGAGTGCAGTTTACATCTCGTTTTTGGAAACATTTTTGTTCTAATCTAGGTATTAATGTAAATCTGTCATCAGCTTTTCATCCACAAAGTAATGGACAGACTGAGCGAACCAATCAGACTTTAGAGCAATATTTGCGGTGCTATATTAGTTACCTGCAGGATGACTGGCTGGATTTTCTACCCACGGCGGAGTTTGCCTATAACAATGCCCAACACTGCTCCACTTCTTTGAGCTTATTTTTTGCCAACTATGGTTACAATTAGAGATGTCCCAAATAGTACGCCGGCGGACTGTTCCCGGCGAACATAGCATGTTCGCGTTCGCGGCGAACTGCGAACATATGCGATATTCGACCCGCCCCCTATACTTTATCATTGAGCAAACTTTGACCCTGCATGTCACAGTCAGCAGACACATTCCAGCCAATCAGCAGCATACATTCCCTTCCAGAGCCTTCTACCTCATGGACAGCAGCCATTTTGGAATCATAACTAACTTGCAGTCTTACTGAGAGGAGGCTGAGTGTAGGTGATACTGCATCAATAGGGAAAACCATAGCTAGGCTACTGTACACAGTGTGCAATACAGTCCTGAAGGACTCTTTTGATCTCTGCTGCAAGGACACCCCTGTGTCTCTTCCCCCCCTTATCATCATCCTCCCCTCACCTTACCACCCAACCCTAACACCCCTCACACTTATCCATAACACCTATCAACCTAACACCTAACCCTAACACCCATCACACTTATCCCTAACACCCCTCACCCTAACCCTAACACCCCTCACACTTATCCCTAACACCTAACCCTAACATCCCTCACCCTAACACCTAACCCTAACACCCCTTACACTTATCCCTAGCACCCCTCACCCTAACACCCCTCACCCTAACACCCCTCAAACTTATCCCTAACACCCCTAACCCTAACACCCCTCACACTTATCCCTAACACCCCTCACCCTAACCCTAACATCCCTCACACTTATCCCTAACATCTAACCCTAACATCCCTCACCCTAACACCTAACCCTAACACCCCTTACACTCATCCCTAACACCCCTCACCCTAACCCTAACACCCCTCACACTTATCCCTAACACCCCTCACACTTATCCCTAACACCTAACCCTACCATCCCTCACCCTAACACCTAACCCTAACACCCCTTACACTTATCCCTAACACCCCTCACCCTAACCCTAACACCCCTCACACTTATCCCTAACACCCCTCACACTTATCCCTAACACCCCTCACCCTAACCCTAACACCCCTCACACTTATCCCTAACACCTAACCCTAACATCCCTCACCCTAACACCTAACCCTAACACCTCTTACACTTATCCCTAGCACCCCTCACCCTAACACCCCTCACACTTATCCCTAACACCCCTCACCCTAACCCTAACACCCCTCACACTTATCCCTAACACCCCTCACCCTAACACCTAACCCTTACACCCCTCACACTTATCCCTAACACCCCTCACCCTAGCCCTAACACCCCTCACACGTATCCCTAACACCCCTCACCCTAACCCTAACACCCCTCACACTTATCCCTAACACCCCTCACCCTAACACCTATCCCTATCACACCTCACCCTAACCCTAACACCCCTCACACTTATCCCTAACACCTAACTCTAACATCCCTCACCCTAACACCTAACCCTAACACCCCTCACACTTATCCCTAACACCCCTCACCCTAACCCTAACACCCCTCACACTTATCCCTAACACCCCTCACCCTAACCCTAACACCCCTCACACGTATCACTAACACCTAACCCTAACATCCCTCACCCTAACACCTAACCCTAACACCCCTTACACTTATCCATAGCACCCCTCACCCTAACCCTAACACCCCTCACACTTATCCCTAACACCCCTCACACTTATCCCTAACACCTAACCTTACCATCCCTCACCCTAACACCTAACCCTAACACCCCTTACACTTATCCCTAACACCCCTCACCCTAACCCTAACACCCCTCACACTTATCCCTAACACCCCTCACACTTATCCCTAACACCCCTCACCCTAACCCTAACACCCCTCACACTTATCCCTAACACCTAACCCTAACATCCCTCACCCTAACCCTAACACCTCTTAAACTTATCCCTAGCACCCCTCACCCTAACACCCCTCACACTTATCCCTAACACCCCTCACCCTAACCCTAACACCCCTCACACTTATCCCTAACACCCCTCACCCTAACACCTAACCCTAACACCCCTCACACGTATCCCTAACACCCCTCACCCTAACCCTAACACCCCTCACACTTATCCCTAACACCCCTCACCCTAACACCTATCCCTATCACACCTCACCCTAACCCTAACACCCCTCACACTTATCCCTAACACCTAACTCTAACATCCCTCACCCTAACACCTAACCCTAACACCCCTCACACTTATCCCTAACACCCCTCACCCTAACCCTAACACCCCTCACACTTATCCCTAACATCCCTCACCCTAACACCTAACCCTAACACCCCTTACACTTATCCCTAGCACCCCTCACCCTAACCCTAACACCCTCACACTTATCCCTAACACCCCTCACCCTAAACCTAACACCCCTCACACTTATCCCTAACACCCCTCACCCTAACACCTAACCCTAACACCCCTCACACTTATCCCTAACACCCCTCACCCTAACCCTAACACCCCTCACACGTATCCCTAACACCCCTCACCCTAACCCTAACACCCCTCACACTTATCCCTAACACCCCTCACCCTAACACCTATCCCTATCACACCTCACCCTAACCCTAACACCCCTCACACTTATCCCTAACACCTAACTCTAACATCCCTCACCCTAACACCTAACCCTAACACCCCTTACACTTATCCCTAGCACCCCTCACCCTAACCCTAACACCCCTCACACTTATCCCTAACACCCCTCACCCTAACCCTAACACCCCTCACACTTATCCCTAACACCCCTCACCCTAACACCTAACCCTAACACCCCTCACACTTATCCTAACACCCCTCACCCTAACCCTAACACCCCTCACACGTATCCCTAACACCCCTCACCCTAACCCTAACACCCCTCACACTTATCCCTAACACCCCACACCCTAACACCTATCCCTATCACACCTCACCCTAACCCTAACACCCCTCACACTTATCCCTAACACCTAACTCTAACATCCCTCACCCTAACACCTAACCCTAACACCCCTTACACTTATCCCTAGCACCCCTCACCCTAACCCTAACACCCCTCACACTTATCCCTAACACCCCTCACCCTAACACCTAACCCTTACACCCCTTACACTTATCCCTAACACCCCTCACCCTAACACCTAACCCTAACACCCCTCACACTTATCCCTAACACCCCTCACCCTAACACCCCTCACACTTATTCCTAACACCCCTCACACTTATCCCTAACACCCCTCACACTTATCCCTAACACCCCTCACACTTATCCCTAACACCTAACCCTAACATCCCTCACCCTAACACCTAACCCTAACACCCCTTACACTTATCCCTAGCACCCCTCACCCTAACACCCCTCACACTTATCCCTAACACCCCTCACCCTAACACCTAACCCTAACACCCCTCACACTTATCCCTAACACCCCTCACCCTAACACCTAACACCCCTCACACTTATCCCTAACACCCCTCACCCTAACACCTATCCCTAACACCCCTCACACTTAGCCCTAACACCCCTCACCCTAACAACTAACCCTAACACCCCTCACACTTATCCCTAACACCCCTCACCCTAACACCTATCTCTAACACCCCTCACACTTATCCCTAACACCCCTCACACTTATCCCTAACACCCCTCACCCTAACCCTAACACCCCTCACATTTATCCCTAACACACCTCACCCTAACCCTAACACCCCTCACACTTATCCCTAACACCTAACCCTAACATCCCTCACCCTAACACCTAACCCTAACACCCCTTACACTCATCCCTAACACCCCTCACCCTAACCCTAACACCCCTCACACTTATCCCTAACACCCCTCACCCTAACCCTAACACCCCTCACACTTATCACTAACACCTAACCCTACTATCCCTCACCCTAACACCTAACCCTAACATCCCTTACACTTATCCCTAGCACCCCTCACCCTAACAACTAACCCTAACACCCCTCACACTTATCCCTAACACCCCTCACCCTAACACCTATCTCTAACACCCCTCACACTTATCCCTAACACCCCTCACACTTATCCCTAACACCCCTCACCCTAACCCTAACACCCCTCACATTTATCCCTAACACCCCTCACCCTAACCCTAACACCCCTCACACTTATCCCTAACACCTAACCCTAACATCCCTCACCCTAACACCTAACCCTAACACCCCTTACACTCATCCCTAACACCCCTCACCCTAACCCTAACACCCCTCACACTTATCCCTAACACCCCTCACCCTAACCCTAACACCCCTCACACTTATCCCTACAACCCCTCACCCTAACCCTAACACCCCTCACACGTATCCCTAACACCTAACCCTAACATCCCTCACCCTAACACCTAACCCTAACACCCCTTACACTTATCCCTAGCACCCCTCACCCTAACACCCCTTACACTTATCCCTAACACCCCTCACCCTAACCCAAAAACCCCTCACACTTATCCCTAACACCCCTCACCCTAACACCTAACCCTAACACCCCTCACACTTATCCCTAACACTCCTCACCCTAACCCTAACACCCCTCACACGTATCCCTAACACCCCTCACCCTAACCCTAACACCCCTCACACTTATCCCTAACACCCCTCACCCTAACACCTATCCCTATCACACCTCACCCTAACCCTAACACTCCTCACACTTATCCCTAACACCTAACTCTAACATCCCTCACCCTAACACCTAACCCTAACACCCCTTACACTTATCCCTAGCACCCCTCACCCTAACCCTAACACCCCTCACACTTATCCCTAACACCCCTCACCCTAACACCTAACCCTAACACCCCTTACACTTATCCCTAACACCCCTCACCCTTACACCCCTCACACTTATTCCTAACACCCCTCACACTTATCCCTAACACCCCTCACACTTATCCCTAACACCCCTCACACTTATCCCTAACACCTAACCCTAACACCCCTTACACTTATCCCTAGCACCCCTCACCCTCACCCTAACACCCCTCACACTTATCCCTAACACCCCTCACCCTAACACCTAACCCTAACACCCCTCACACATCCCTAACACCCCTCACCCTAACACCTAACACCCCTCACACTTATCCCTAACACCCCTCACCCTAACACCTATCCCTAACACCCCTCACACTTAGCCCTAACACCCCTCACCCTAACACCTAACCCTAACACCCCTCACACTTAGCCCTAACACCCCTCACCCTAACACCTAACCCCCTCACCCTTATCCCTAACACCCCTTACCCTAATACCCCTCACACTTATCCCTGTGTCTCTTCCCCCCCTAATCATCAAGGGAGGGGGGAGGATGATGAGGGAGGGGGGAAAGAGACACAGGGGGGGATGATGAGGGAGGGGGGAAAGAGATACAGGGGAGGATGATGAGGGAGGGGGGGAAGAGACACAGGGGAAGATGATGAGGGAGGGGGAAAAGAGACACAGGGGAAGATGATGAGGGAGGGGGAAAAGAGACACAGGGGAGGATGATGAGGGAGGGGGGAAGAGACACAGGGGAGGATGATGAGGGAGGGGGTAAAGAGATACAGGGGAGGATGATGAGGGAGGTGGGAGGATGATGAGGGAGGGGGGATGAGACACAGGGGAGGGTGATGAGGAAGGGGGGAAAGAGACACAGGGGAGGATGATGATGGAGGGGGATGTTAGGTTATTTATGCCCTTTATGGATTAAAACCAGACTCTGCATCAACTATGTAATTTTCCGTGGGAGTTTTGACATGGATCCCCCTCCGGCATGCCACAGTCCAGGTGATAGTCCCCTTAAAACAACTTTTCCATCACTATTGTGGCCAGAAAGAGTCCCTGTGGGTTTTAAAATCCGCCTGCCCATTGAAATCTATGGCGGTTCGCCGGGTTCGCCCGTTCGCGAACATTTGCGGCGGTTCGCGTTCGCGGTTCGCGAACCGAAAATGTTATGTTCGCGACATCACTAATGAAGATTCTTTATGTTTTGTTCTATGTTTGGACCAAGCACAAAGGACACCTCTCACGTATGCCTTGTGCGTATTCCACAGCAGTGATTGTGATGATACTGAGTTTTCATTAATCTCAAAAAAAGCTTCTATTTTCAATTTTTCCCTATCTGCCAATGTTTTAAAGAGAGTTGAATCTATATTATGTGATTTATTATTTTGTATTCTATGAACATCTTCTACTACCATTGTTATTAATGCATTGTCCAGCCATGTTATTGGGCTAATCTCAATTTTTTAAATTTTATTCAATAAATTCAGATTCACTAAGAAATAATAGAATCTTGTGTAAGTTTTTTATTTATTAGAGAAGTATGTATATTCTCTATCAAGTGGGTACATTACCCTTCAACCATCATATCATTTATGATCCAATAGAGTTTTTTCAAATGTATTTGCTTTATTTATCATCATTTTATCTGGTTCTGGTTTTATCACTGATCTTCTATCCACAAATGGATCTAGGCAAATATTTAAATCACCACATATAACCAAATTACCCTTTTTAATATCACTAATATGTTTTATTATTTTATTTAGAAATCTATATTGATTCTTATTAGGAGCATACATTTTTGCTATTGTATAGTTTTGATCATTTATTTTACCTATCCAAATTATGTAACGACCTTCTTTGTCTTTTTCTATAAATTCTTCAACTATTTTATTTCTATTGTTAAAAAATCTACATACACCTCTTGACTTAGTTTTATAGTTAGAGAACAATTTTATATTGTACCTTTTATCTGATAGTTTGGGAATATATTTATCTTTAAGATGAGTCTCCTGTACACATATAACATCAGCATTTAATTCATGGAAAAAATTCATGACCATTGCTCTTTTTGATGGAATATTCAACCCATTCACATTCTGGTATATAAATTTAAGTCCCATAATATTCTAAAGATTTTAATTCATTACCTTGTACTCCTCTCCTCCCTTTGACATCCATACTGTGATAGTTTTTCATCTTTCCAGCACAAAACGTACAACCTTTCATGATTATCTTGTTGATATTTTTCCTAAAACTTTCTTTAAATAAGACAAAAATAACGGTTCCAGTTATATAAAAGAAAATAAAAAATAAAAATAAGAATAAATACAAAAAAAAACAACACATAAGTGCATAAATACATTCCGAATAATATTGTGATAGCAAAGTGATTGTATTTGCTATCATTTTTGTAGTTTTAATCTGGCCATCGGCTAAACCATACACCATACAACCATTTAAAAAAAAAAAAAGGAATCATTTTTACTAAGTATTTACGAAAAATGGTATGTTTAAATTTTAATAAATTGTATGAGCATTGTATGGAATTACTTAGTAAGTGGAAAATCCTACCTACTTTTTTGGTTAGGAAGAGTGGCCTCTATTAAGATGACACTACTTCCGAAAATGAATTACTTATTTAGATCTCTTCCGTTAAAAATTCCAGCATCGATTATCATTAAATAAAAAAAAATATTAGGTTCTTATATGTATAAAGGGAAGTGTGAAGTTCTGTTTTCCTGACCAGGGGACTTTTTGATCATGTAGCCATTTTGTATATAGAACATGTAATTCCCATGCTTGTCCACAAGATGTCACTGCAGGACGTTAGTGTAATTACAGGCCCTTCGTTGCCGCTCTGAGGCCATGTGGCCAGCCAAGGTGGACAAGCTATGATTGGGTGATGCTAATCTGGGTGGGGGATTTGAATGTGTTCAGCCCACTGTGATATAACCGGGAGAGAGAAATCCTTTGTCTGGGGTCAGTTCCTGTTTAGAAATGCAGTAAGAGGATCCATATTAAACCATGCTTCGGAAATACATAGACTATGGTGTATTTCTTTAAGAAGGACTGATATGATTGCCGATCATCGAGAAGGTCCATTCCTTCAACGAAGATCGGCTATGTAGTGGGGAATTCCTGTGATTAAAGGCAGGAATTGTCTGTGGCTAAATAGACCCACTTTTTGGGATCTTCACAGGAAGAAAGCTAGAATAAATAAGAACATTCTAAAAAGGAGTTTTACAAAATTAAGAATTTCATCGCCCGAGCATAATAGATTACTATGAAGCAGTAACTTTAGCACATTTGTTCAAGGGATCCATGACGGGTTTAGAAGGAGGATGGGGATATATTAAGAACATTTTTGCCCCAAATAATGATATGTTAAATTGGTTATGGGAAGACAATCCTAAATTATTGATTTACTATCCTATTCCCATATTTCAATATGGTCAAGAGTTTTGGAATAAGTGTAGTAAAATAAATACCCTAGTCCATCTTCCATCTCCAGCAATTCCACAGAAGTTTATTGCGGAGATATTAAAATTCCCTTTATTATTAGAATGGGAGAAATAGAATCTGCATAAACTAGATGATTTGTATAAAAAAGGGGGATTTAACTTTTGGAAATCTTTGTTTGGAATTTGATGTACCACAGAATAAATAATTGCAGTTTGAAATAGCGAAATTGAAAACTAAATGTTCATCATTTAATATTAAAAATGATTCTTATCATAAATCGGATATGCTTTAGATATGCTCTTTAAATAACAATAGACATCTTATATCAAAGTGTTACACAACTTTAAAAAGAGAACATCTTTTGCAGAAAACCGAAAATATGATAAAACAAGAAACAGACTTAGCAGTTGAATTTTCTTTAGAGACATTGTACAGAGCCATTGTCTTAACACCAAAAATTGATTTAAACCAGAATTATAGAGAGTTTTTTTTTTTTAAATGTTCAAAGATGGTACTTAGTCTGCTCCAAAATTGCACTTATATCTAAAGATATACGTGACTTGGATTGTTGGAGAAATTGTAAAGAAATAGAAAAAAAAATATGGTGGTACTGTCTAGTTGTTAAAAAGCTATGGGTTGATTGCTTTGACTATATTTCAAAACAATTGGACAAAGTAATAAATCCAACATTAGAAATGGCATTGTTTTATATTATACCAACAGATCTTAAATTTACAGAAAAAGCTTACATTATACACTTTTTATTGTGATTAAATGGCTTTTGGCCAAAAAATAGAAGCAACCTGAAATTCTTTCGATAAATGAAGTTTTATTAATAGTTGAAAGAAATAGACAACTGGAACATAATTTACAACTAATAAATGGCTAATCTGGGACCAATGTTTAAAATGAAATTATCTTCTAACCTATGAAAGTTTTCCCTTTTGTAAATTTACTTTTATTGTTTTACCCTAATATGTTTTGAAAGTTGTATGATTTGTTTTATTTGTTTTAAGAATGTTGTGTACATATTATATGTTGTATTTGTATTTTTGATATTTTGAAAAAAAAAATGTGAAGAAAAAAAATTATTAAATGAAAGTTTTTTAGTAAAGTTTTTTCGATTCGCGAACAGCGGACACATACTTCCATCAAATGTTTGCAAACGGGCGAACCGGGCGAACCACCATAGACTTCAATGGGCAGGCGAATTTCAAAACCCACAGGGACTCTTTCTGGCCACAATAGTGATGGGAAAGTTGTTTCAAGGGGACTAACACCTGGACTGTGGCATGCCGGAGGGGGATCCATGGTAAAACTCTCCACGGAAAATTACATAGTTGATGCAGAGTCTGGTTTTAAGCCATAAAGGGCATA
The DNA here is from genome assembly GCA_027410445.1 of Discoglossus pictus. Lineage (NCBI taxonomy): Eukaryota > Metazoa > Chordata > Amphibia > Anura > Alytidae > Discoglossus > Discoglossus pictus. The sequence continues at coordinate 24,260,017 of CM050172.1, read as the reverse complement.
AATCACCTAACATTCCTAAATTGTTTGGAATAACATGCTTTAAAACATCAGGTATGATGTTGTATCGATCAGGTAGTGTAAGGGTTACACCCGCTTCACAGTAACAGACCAAGATCCCCGTTTAATGCACCGCAAACATCCGCAAACAGTCCCTTTGGACTACTGCAAACTCCCCATTTGCACAAGGTTGGATACCAAGCTAGCCATGTCCCGTTCCTTGTCCTCACTGATGTCATTGAAGGTCTCTTCCTCCACCCAGCCACCAAGGGTCCCCGAAAGGTGACAACAAGCCCCCTGGGACGCCTGCTGTGTTTGGTCTTCCACCTCCTCAAAGCCACCTTCCTCCTCTGACTCCTCTTCTTCAGACTCCCAGAGTCTGGGGGATTCCACTTCCCAGCATGGAAGATTATACACAGGTCAGAGTCTGGGGGCTTCCACTGCCCAGCATGGAAGATTATTCACAGGTCAGAGTCTGGGGGCTTCCACTGCACAGCATGGAAGATTATACACGTTGCCTCTGACTGCGTTATTATAAGGTGTGTGCTGTCAAGTAGTACTATTCCTATCGGTTTAATCCCTGTTACGTCCACTATCAGGGGACGTGTATATGGCATGGATTTTTGGAAGAGGGAGATGGAAAAAGATGCTTGGTCGGTCCTCCCACTTCAAATTTGGGGCACTGCGCGTGCAATCTAAGGTGCCACCAGATATGAGTGTCACCGTGCACTGGCAAAAGTTGGCAGAGTAGATGCAATAGGCTTCACACACACGCCTGTAGGCAGGCAATTGCTATTCATAGTTACATAGTTACATAGTTACATAGTAATTAAGGTTGAAAAAAGACTTTCAGTCTATCAAGTTCAACCTGTTAAGATCTCCTCTGATCTGCAATATGAGGATTAGTTATTAATTAAATTATTGATTAAATAATTATTGGAGGATGAATAAAGAATACGTCCATCAAGTTCAACCTTTTTAGATCTCTATTGATCTTTTTAATATGGACTATTTAATATTAATTGTTAATTGTTATTTGATCCAGAGGAAGGCAAACAGAAAAAAAAAAAAACATTGAAACTTTGCCAATTGTCTCATAAGGGTAAAAAAGCAAAATTACTTCCTGACCCCAGAAACTGGCGATCAAATTTCTCCCTGGATCAATATTCCTTCGCTAGTTATCTAGGATAGCCTTGAATGCCCTCTTTATTCAAAAATATATCTAACCCCTTTTTGAAATTGTCTATCGAATTCGCTGGCACCACCTCCTTTGGTAGAGAATTCCACAGATTAACCACCCTAACTGTGAAGAACCCTTTTCTTTGTTTAAGGTGAAATCTTTTTTCCTCTAACCTCAAAGGATGTCCTCTTGTCAGTTGAAAATCTCTTGCTACAAAAAGTTCACTTGACAAAGCCTTTTATTAACCCTGGATGTATTTATATAACGTTATTATATCTCCTCTTAGACGCCTTTTTTCTAGCGAAAATAAGTTTAATTTTGTTAGTCTTTTTTTATAACTTAGCCCCTCCATTCCCCTTATTAGTTTTGTAGCCCTTCTCTGTACTTTTTCCGGCTCTAAAATGTCTTTTTTATGAGGTGGTGCCCAAAATTGTACTCCTTATTCCAATTGAGGGCGTACTAGAGATTTGTATAGTGGCAGAATTATATCTTCTTCCCTGGCTTCTATACCCTTCCTAATACTTGCTAATATTTTATTTGCCTTTGCAGCCGCTGCTTGGCTTTGAGCACTGTTACCTAGGTGGTTGTCCACTAGTACTCCCAAATCCCTTTCAATATCTGATAGGCAGATTTGCTCCATTAAGATTATAAATTGCTTGGCTATTGTTCCTTCCCAAATGCATAACCTTACATTTATTTGTATTAAATCTCATCTGCCATTTAGCCGCCCATTTCTCTAATTTATGTAAATCCTTTTGTAGGGAAAGTACATCATTATCTGATTTTATTACCTTGCACAACTTAGTGTCATCAGCAAAAATGGAGACACTTCTTTCGAGTCCTACTTCAATGTCATTAATAAATATGTTAAAAAGGAGTGGACCTAATACTGAACCTTGAGGAACCCAACTTATCACATTAGACCAATCGGAGTATGTTCCATTCACAACAACCCTTTGCTTCCTGTCTTTTAGCCAGCTCTCGATCCATGAGCAGATATTTACTGCAATTCCTGTATCCCTTAGTTTGCTCACTAGTCTTCCATGTGGCACTGTATCAAATGCCTTTGAAAAATCTAAAAAGACTACATCCACTGAGTTGCCCTGATCCAAGTTCCTACTAACCTCCTCATAAAAACGAATTAGATTGGTCTGACACGACCTATCCTTCATAAATCCATGTTGACTCCTACTTATAATCCTGTTCAAATAGACATATTCTTGTATTCTGTCCCTTATTAACCCTTCTAAAAGCTTCCCAACTACAGAAGTAAGGCTCACTGGTCTATAATTCCCCGTATTTGCTCTAGATCCCTTCTTAAATATAGGTATCACCTCTGCTTTTCTCCAGTCATCTGGTAGAGACCCTGTAGTGAGTGAATCTTGAAAGATTAGATATAATGGTTTGGCTATTACAGAACCCAACCCCCCTTAGTACCCTTGGATGTATTCCATCAGGACCTGGAGCTTTATTAACATTTATTTTCTCCAACCTCTTTTGTATTACTTCCTGCGTTAACCAATTATTTAGTGAAGGTAGTGTAGCCCCATTATGTTGCGCTGTCCCAACCACTTGTACCTCTCTTGTGTAAACCGACGAAAATAACCTATTTAGCTCATCTGCTTTTTCCTGGTCATTAATTATAAGATGGCCTGTGTCACATTGAAATGGTCCTATCGATTCCTTCCTGGCCTTTTTCCCATTAATATATTTAAAAAATATTTCAGGGTTAGTCTTACTTTCCATTGCAACTGACTTCTCATTTTCTATTTTAGCCAGTCTAATATCCCTTTTGCAAGACTTGTTGATTTCCTTATAGTCACATAAAGCTGCCTCTGTTCCCTCCTTCTTGTATAATTGAAATGCATATTTCTTTTTCCTCATCATGATCTTTAAGTCATTGTTAAGCAACATCTGATGTGATTTACTCCTATTCATTTTATTTCCACATCGTACATGCTGATGAGTATGTTTATTTAGTAAGGATTTGAATGTTGTCCATTTATTTTCAGTATTTTTCCCTGTAAGTTCTTTGTCCCAGTCTATATGTTGTATTGCTGCCCGTAGCCCATTAAAGTTAGCCCTTTTAAAATTTAGAGTTTTTGTTTGCCCCTTACAACTCTGTTTTTTGTATTCAATCTCAAATGAGACTGTGTTGTGATCACTGTTCCCCAAGGGTTCCCCTATTTTTACATTTGATATTATATCAATATTACTTGTGATGACTAAATTCAAGATGGCCCAATTTCTAGTAGGTTCTTGTATTACCTGGGCCAGATAATGATCCCTGAGTGTACTCAAGAACCTGCTCCCCTTAGCTGAGCTGCTGGTCTCATTTATCCAGTTTATTTCAGGGTAATTAAAGTCTCCCATTATTAGAACTTGCCCATGCATAGCTGCATTTCCAATCTGTAACAATAATTGTATTTCCTCATTTTCAGCTATATTTGGGGGTTTATAGCATACTCCCACCAATATGCGTTTAGAATTAGCTCCTCCACTATTTAGCTCAACCCACAATGATTCAATGATGCCGTTAGTGCCAGAATAAATAACTTCTCTGACTATAGGCTTAAATTCAGGCTTAACATAAAGACAGATCCCTCCTCCTCTTTTACCATTTCCCCTATGTTTCCTAAATAGGTTATAACCATCCAGATTAACAGTCCAGTCATGATATTCATCCCACCATGTTTCCGTAATGCCTATTAAGCCCCATTTTTCTTGTACTGCTAATATTTCTAGCTCATCCATTTTCCCAGGCAAACTTCTTGCGTTTGCAATCATACACTTTATGTTGCTATGGCTCTGCCGTTGTGAAGTGCCTGCCACTGTATTTGAGGCCCCTATTAATTCCTCCCTACTTTCTATTGTATCCCTCCCCCCTTCTCCTCCCCCATGGGTAACCAATTCATCCCTTTCCCTCTCTACCCTATTTACCCCAATACTTCTATATAGTCCCTCCCCCCCACCTACAAGTTTAAAAACTCCCCCAGCCGATCTACCATCCTATCCCCTAGCACAAAAGCGCCCTCATCATTAAGGTGCAATCCATCCCTGCTATAGAGATTGTACCCAAGTGAGAAGTCAGCCCAGTGCTCTAAAAACCCAAAACCCTCTGCACTGTACCACTTTTTTAGCCACGCATTAACCTCCCTAAGCTCCTTCTGCCTCCCTGGGCTAGCACGTGGCACTGGTAGTATCTCAGAAAATACTACCTTGGAGGTCCTCTCTTTAAGCTTATTCTCTAAAATCATTCTTTAGGACGCTCCATCTTCCATTAACTTTGTCATTGGTACCAATGTGTACCAAGACCGCCGGTTCATTACCAGCCCCTCCCAATAATTTATCCACCCGATCCACAACATGCCGAACCCGAGCACCCGGGAGACAGCAAACTGTTCGATTGCTGGGATCTGGGTGACAAATTACCCTGTCTACCTTCCTAATAATAGAGTCCCCTACCACCAAAACATGTCTGTTGCTCTGCCTATTCTGCCCTCCCTCTCCTCCAGTAGAACTGTTCTCCCGGCTGTTAGAGGGAACAGCTCTATCTGGCATTGCCATTCCTGAATGGACAGCCCCAACAGTTTCACTCAATCTGGCAAATCTGTTGGTGTTTGCCAACTCAGAACTGGCCTGCCTCCTCCTGTTCCCCCTGATTCCCCTTCTAACTGTAACCCAGCTACCTCCATGGTCATCCTCACAAGCCCCAGCTCCTCTCTCCATACTAGGCCCAGCTAAACTGTGCTCCGTGAGCACCAACTCCCCTTCCAGTGGAGCAATATCACTAAGTGCTGCAATTCTCCTCTCCAGATCTTCAATTTGAGCTTCCAGAGAGGCAACATGCTCACACCTGTCACAGAGGTATGGACCCTGGATCATCTGTTCCAGTAGTGCATACATTTGGCATGATGTACACTGAGTGAGGTTACCACTGGACTGACTCATGATTATCAGTTAGAAAAATACAGTGAGAAAACAAATCAATGTATTTGTATAAAGATTTCTTTTCCACACCCTAAACCAAACAAAACAGAAACAATATATACATTTGTTTTCTGTTTTTTCTTATAATACCCCTTTTCTTTGGATTTCCTCCTTTTATTTAATCTACTACACACCAACTACAATTACACTAGAAATAATTGCAAGCTCCCAAGCTCTCCCTTCCCTTGTTAAAATAGACCCTGCCTACTCGCCTGTACAATGATAAAAGAGCACAGGATAGAAAACACTGTCCTGCCCCACAGAACCGATTCAACAGAAAACAACAAAATGCACACAGATATAACTTACACAGGCCAAGCCACACCCACTCTCACCTGTACACTGATTATTGCAACAGACAGAAAACTCTGCACTGACTTACAGAGCGGATTCAAACCAGACCTCACACAAATGCACACAGATATAATTTACACAGGCCAAGCCACACCCACTCTCACCTGTACACTGATTACTGCAACAGACAGAAAACTGTGCACTGACTTACAGAGCAGATTCAAACCAGACCTCACACAAATGCACACAGATATAATTTACACAGGCCAAGCCACACCCACTCTCACCTGTACACTGATTACTGCAACAGACAGAAAACTGTGCACTGACTTACAGAGCAGATTCAAACCAGACCTCACACAAATGCACCCAGATATAACTACACAGGCCAAGCCACACCCACTCTCACCTGTACACTGATTACTGCAACAGACAGAAAACTGTGCACTGACTTACAGAGCAGATTCACACCAGACCTCACACAAATGCACCCAGATATAACTACACAGGCCAAGCCACACCCACTCTCACCTTTACACTGATTACTGCAACAGACAGAAAACTGTGCACTGACTTACAGAGCGGATTCAATCTATTACAGTCAAAAAAGTGTTGTTTTATGTCACTGAGCACAATATAAGCTGTGAGCCTGACACAGGCAGGCAACTGAAATTAGATTACAGGAAAAAAATGGTTGTTTTCAATGTATGTTACACCACCAGGTATGAGTAGTGAAAAGAAGCACAATATAAGCTGTTAGGTGTTAGCCTGTCACACACACACGCTGGCAGGCAGGCATAAATTACACACAAAAAATTATAAAATAAAATAAATGATGTTCAAAGTTTCCTCAATGATAAAGTATAGGGGGCGAACCGAAAAGCGCATGTGTTCGCCGTTCGCGGCGGACGCGAACATGCGAAAATTGCCGCAAATAGTTCTCCGGCGAACTGTTCGGGACATCACTAGTAAACATATATATTTTCATGTCCACATATATACCAAAATAAAATAGAAATAGAATAGAGATTCATTTTTTGATACATGACTCATATAGGGGCTATTCAGTTTTATTTATAAATGGGACCCTATTGTTTCGCTTGTGTGCTCTTTTTAATGCATATCTATTAAGAGGTAAATTATATCTAAAGTGTTTGTAGTGGCATACATCTATTGTGTGCGTATTTGGTAAATTACATTCAATTGCTAACCACTTTTCTTTGGACGTGATCACTTTTTATATAATAATTTATTAAATATAATCTAACAATCTTTTGTCAGTTTTTTCCCTGTATTGCTTATAAATACACAGAAATCCATTTATTTTCAGCTTTTTTTTCATATGTAATTTTTTTAAATTAATTAAATGTAAATATATGACCATTATGGTTCTTTAATACTTTACTCTTTAATATATCTAGCCTCCTGTATTCCTGATGCATCTTCTAAGCCAAAACCCTACAAATCTACTCTGAGGCTGTGCTAGTGACTGGAGGTTTCCGGTGCAAAATAATCCAGGGACCCCCTTCTACAAGTTATGTGACTCTGGGGATATATAAAAAAAGGTCTCATTACCCCTTTTACATCAGGATACAGCTAGTAGCAGTGGACCATTACCATATAGTGGTTCTTTGCATCTGCTTCGCCAGCATTAGCTCCATCACTGTCTCTCCTCTCCATACAAACACATTATACAGTACGTGCTGTCATTAATTCCATGCATGTGTTGTACTGCACAAAGGAACATGTTGGTGCCATATACTTACATCTAACAATAATACAGAAAGAACTGATTTTCGTATAAAATGATCACATTATATTTCATGTGCTCTTGCTACGTAATGTACACAATTTACAAGGCTCAGAGATAATATTATTATTACTTTTAATAAATATATAATGTTCCTGTATTATACACAGAAAATATTCTCAATATTTCATCCCACCATTACAGAGGCAGCTGGATATAGGGTTAAGAAGATGAGAAGCTGCAGAATATGCCCATTATGTACTGAAAGAGTTAAACATATCCCAGCACCACCACACGTGTAAAATAACACTATACCTGTGAATAATTACATTCAGAAAACCAATCCGTACTGCACAGAGCATAAAATAAAATATATTATTACAATAACAGAACAGGAATGTAAAATCTATTATTTTAGTAAACACATTTCTAAAGATCTTGTTGTGCTGAATGTGATCTCAGGAATGTTCTCTTTAGCTTCCTGAATACAGTATGCAGTTATGTCTATGCATTATATTATATATACTATTCCTCTAGATCCCTGGTGCTGGGCAGTGATCAGTATTTCTAGCTCCTGATTCTGACCCAGCTCCATACACAGAATGCACCATGAAGAGGCTCAGTGAAGGTGGCAGTGAAGGTGTGTAAGTGTCTGATCGGGTCACACGGCTCATAAAAGGACAGACGCCCGGCCTCATAGTCCAGGGATATTCTGTATCTGTGACAGGAAGGACTAAGAGGTAATGGGGTCTGTACTGAGTCATGTGACACTGAGAGAGCTTTATTATACCCACACAAACACCAGGACTTGTTATTATATCCAATCCTGGACTGACTTCCTCTCCTCTCTATACTGGGATAGCACATCCCGACCCTCCATGTCCCTGACTCACTGATCTCCACTTCCCAGTAATGTCGTCCTGAGGAAAAGCTCCTGGTGCTTAAAACCTGATAACACTGAAATCTCTCTGGTGTTTCTGGCCTCTTTTGGTTTATTCCTGTCCAGGTTACAGTTTTCAAGTCTCCTGATACAGTCACCTCATTACCAGCCGTGTTTACATCCAGTAATATGTCTGAAGCCTCCTGCACATAGATCCCTCTCTTTACTTTTATATCAGTCACAATATCATCTAACCCTCTGTATAAGGTCTCTGAGATCAGACCCTCATCCAAATCCCCCCCAGCAGGGACCTTTTTATCCTCTCTCTGTGTGTCCTCATTATCTCCCTTCTCGGTATCACAGAAGTCATCATTGTGTGATTCCTGATCTTGTAGGACAGGTAATGGATCAGTCATGGTGCACAGCTCCTCAATGTGACTCATCTTCCTGGACAGCTCGTCCTTCTCTTTTTCCAGCTGCTGGATCAGATCAGAGACTTGGAGTAAAACCTTCTCCTCCTGCCAGGCGATCTCACTCAGGACTCTCTTCTCTAGGACTTCCAGCTGTCTCCTGATGTCTCTAATCAGGGCAGTGACTGTCTCTGTTACACCAGCTGCTCTCTCTTGCACTTCTCTCCTGTGCTCCTGCAGTCTCTGGACTCTTCTCTCAGTCTTCTCTCTATTTGAGGTCAGTTTCTCCAGAACATTTCTCAGTTTCTTTTTCTTCTTCTCAGAGGCCTCCTTCAGCATCTCCACCTGGTGTCTCCTGTGGTCTCCGGCCAGGGAGCAGGACACACAGATACAGGCCGCGTCCTCAGAGCAGAAATATTCCAGGAGCTTCTTGTGGATGGAGCATTTTCTATTACCCCAGGAAGTGGTGGGTTCAGATAAGACGTGTTCCTCTGACTTGCTGTGTACTCTCACATGGTTATCACACAGAGAAGCCTCACAGTGCAGACATGATTTAGTAGCAGGTACAGGAGAGTGAATACAATAAGTGCAGAAGATCCCGGTCTCCTCCTGCTCTGGGTGAGTAGGAAGGAGAAGTGTCATTATGTTACGTAGCTTCAGGTTCCTCTGCAGGGCAGGTCTGGTATTAAATGTTTCTCTGCACTCAGGACAGGTATAAACTCCAGATCCCTCCTGGGTATCCAGCACACTCCCAATACAGACCTGGCAGAAGTTATGTCCACAGGCCAGAGTTACAGGATCTGTATAAATGCTCAGGCAGATGCAGCAGTTTAGCTCCTGTCTCAGGTCAGACGCCATACTTGTACACCGAGACAGGAAAAACGTATCTTCTTATCCAGTACGGGGTGTGGGCAGTTTATGACGGGACTTTAGCTCCAAGATACAATACCAATACATGTACATTTGTTCCTATCTGTCTCCATATCAGCTCTCTGGTTTATATTTGATCTTAATATGTTTCCTGCTTTGTCCCAACACTCCTTATATGTTTGGCAGCTGCCTTGACTCTCTGTGTTGCTATCGCTTGTTTTCTTTTCCTTTTTTAATATTTGAAAGAGTTTACTCATATTTCTTGTGCTGCTTGAACTGCTCGCTTTGAGGGTTAAAGGTGAATATATACTACCCTGTCCTATAAAAAAATAAAATAACAGCTAATGCCTGGTGGTTTGAATCGACACATATTAATGATCCTAACATGAATCTAATGTGAAAAGTTTACATTAAAATTAAGATTTACACGAAGATAAAAACATATTCTGCCCATTTTCTACTTATAAAGTTCAGTCTAACAAAGATGTTGGCATGATGGAGTTCTATACATTGTTTTTATCCCCTCCTCCCCTCCACTGTGTGTCTTCCCCGCCTCTCCCTCCCCTGTGTCCCTCATCCCCTGGGTCTCTTCTCCCCACTCCCTTCCATGTGTCTCTTCCCCCTCTCCCTCCCCTCTATGCCCCCTCTCCCTCCCCTGTGTCTTTCCCCTTCTCCCTCTACTTTGTCTCTCCCCTCACTCCGTCCCCTTTGTCTCTACCTCTCCTGTGTTTTCCCCTCCCTCCCCTGTGTCTCTCCCCTTCTCCCTCCCCTATTTCTCTCCCCCCTCCATCCCCTGTGTCTCTGCCCCCTCCCTCCCCGTGTCTCTTTCCCCCCTCTCCCGTGTCTCTTCCCCCTCCCTCCCTTGTGCCTCTTCCCCTCTCCCTCACCTGTGTCTGTTTCCCCCCTCTCCCTCACCTTTGTCTGTTTCCCCCTCTCCCTCTCCTGTGCCTTTTCCCCCCTCTCCCTCCCGTGTATCTCATGCCCCCCTCTCCCTTCCCCTGTGTCTCTTTCCCCCCTCTCCCTTCTCCTGTGTCTCTTACCTCCTTTCCTGTGTCTCTTCCCCCCAGCCCCTGTGTCTCATACCCCCTCCCCTGTGTCTCATACCCCCCCGCCCTCATTTGCCCTTACCTCCCCCCTGCCCCCTAGATGCTCCCTCTGTCCCCCCTTACCTAGAGTTGCAGTGGTGATTCAGTGGAGGAGTCCCACCCGTTCTGTCTACAGCGTTGCAACGTAGCTCTCACATCATTCCGGCATCCCCACGCTGCAGACAGTACACGCTGGCAGGGGAGGGACTCAACTGAACCACCACTGAAATTGCAGGTGGGAGTATCTGGGGAGCATCTGGGGGCAGGAGGGAGTTATGAGACACAGGGAAGGTATAAGATACAAGGGAGGGCAAGGGGGAAGGAAACACAGGGGCTCATTGCAGCCACTGTCACTTATGGGCCTCGGGCTGGGGGGGGGGGGGGGTGATGTAGCCTGCTGTAATGCGGACCTTACAATGAGTGCCTATGGTGCTCATCACGAGCATCAGTGGGGCAGGGGGAGCCCTGCAATGAGCGCTTAACCCAATAACTATTAACTAATAACAATTTTGGGGAAAACGGGCCAAAAAATGTATTGGATACTTCTATTATCACATAATTATATATGTTATACTCTTAACTTCATCCAGGGATGTCAAGGCAGTACCGCAGTGTGGGCAAACTTGTGAGGCTTCCACTGCCCAGCATGGAAGATTATACACAGGTCAGAGTCTGGGGGCTTCCACTGCCCAGCATGGAAGATTATACACAGGTCAGAGTCTGGGGGCTTCCACTGCCCAGCATGGAAGATTATACACAGGTCAGAGTCTGGGGGCTTCCACTGCCCAGCATGGAAGATTATACACAGGTCAGAGTCTGGGAGCTTCCACTGCCCAGCATGGAATATTATACACAGGTCAGAGTCTGGGGGCTTCCACTGCCCAGCATGGAATATTATACACAGGTCAGAGTCTGGGAGCTTCCACTGCCCAGCATGGAAGATTATACACAGGTCAGAGTCTGGGGGCTTCCACTGCACGGCATGGAAGATTATACACAGGTCAGAGTCTGGGGGCTTCCACTGCACAGCATGGAAGATTATACACAGGTTAGAGTCTGGGGGCTTCTACTGCACAGCATGGAAGATTATACGCGTTGCCTCTGTCTGCGTTATTATAAGGTGTGTACTGTTAAGTAGTACTATTCCTATCAGTTTAATCCCTGTTACGTCCACTATCAGGGGACGTGTATATGGCATGGATTTTTGGAAGAGGGAGATGGAAAAAGATGCTTGGTCGGTCCTCCCACTTCAAATTTGAGCCACGTATTCCATGCTTGGCAGCCGTCACCAGGTTTACCCAATGCGCAGTGTAGGTGATATACCTGCCCTGACCATGCTTTGCAGACCAGGTATCAGTGATCAGATGGACCATTGCCCCAACACTGTGTGCCAGACATGCCATTACTTCCTTTTGCACAATCGAGTACAGGTTGGGGATTGCCTTTTGTGCAAAGAAATTTCGGCCGGGTACCTTCCACTGCGATGTCCCAATAGCTACACATTTTTTGAATGCCTCAGACTCCACCAGCTTGTATGGTAAAAGCTGGCGGGCTAAGAGTTCAGACAAGCCATCTGTCAGTTGCCGAGCAAGGGGGTGACTTTGTGACATTGGCTTCTTAAGCTCAAACTTGTCCTTGACAGACACCTGACTGTGGGACTGCTCAGGGCAAGACACGGAGTGGCGGATGGTTGAGAGGGGGCAAGCAGGGCAGCAGTGGTTGACGTGGCTGAAGATGCTGGACCAGGAGGAGGATGGCAGCTTTACAAGCAGCACACAAAGTCACTCATGTGTTGATCCCATAGGCGTTTGGAGATGTGACATCATGTGCCTTCGCAAAGAAGTTGTACCTAGGTGGGTGTTGGACTTCCCACGACTCAGTTTCTTTTCGCACAGGTTGCAAATGGCATCGCTGTTGTCACAGGCAGACACACCAAAAAATTGCCACACTGCTGAGCTCTGCAAAGACAGCATTCTGGTTGTGGCAACAGCATGCTATGACTGGCGTGCTGTCTGGCTGACCCCTGGTGCCGATGCATGCTGTCTGACTGTGCCACTAGCTACTTGCGACGACCTCCCCCTGCTTCCAACTCGTCTCCTCCTCCTCTCTGTCTCCCCATCTGAACTTTCCTCCTGTTCTTCTTCTCTTATAGCGGGCACCCGCGTGACATTCACGGACGCATCGTCATCATCAACTGCTTCACTTGTATCTGACAACTCAACAAAGGAAGCAGCACCGGGTACAAAATCATCATCATCAGACCGTACATCCATGTGTGTAATGCTGTCTGACTGGGACATATCCCTTTTATCTACATCCTCTACATCCTCTGGCACTAATGTTTGCTCATCACTCATTTCTTCCAACGGATGTGTAAATAACTCTGCTGATGGATCAAGTGAAGCGGCTGTGGTGCTAGTGTTGGTGGTGGCGGCAGGCGGGCGAGTGGTAACTGGAGAGGTGCCCGAAGCTAAGCTGGAGGAGGATGGTGCGTCTAGGTTCCGAGCGGAAGCTGTAGAAGGCAATTGCTATTCAATCTAATACAGTCAAAAAAGTGTTGTTTTATGTCACTGAGCACAATATAAGCTGTGAGCCTGACACAGGCAGGCAACTGAAATTAGATTACAGGAAAAAAATGGTTGTTTTCAATGTATGTTACACCACCAGGTATGAGTAGTGAAAATAAGCACAATATAAGCTGTTAGGTGTTAGCCTGTCATACACACACGCTGGCAGGCAGGCATAGATTACACAAAAAAAACGATAAAATAAAATAAATGATGTTCAAAGTTTCCTCAATAATAAAGTATAGGGGGCAAACCGAAAAGCGCATGTGTTCGCTGTTCGCGGCGAACGCGAACATGCGAAAATCGACGCAAATAGTTCTCTGGCGAACTGTTCGGGACATCACTAATCATAACAAGTAGCTGTGAACCCAGGCAGATATATATATATAAATACATAATATGGTGCATTTATCCTTATATCCTCTTGGGGCCTCATTCAATTGCGATTTGGCCAATTGAATAGGGCTCTATATAAGCACATAGCATATTTTTTTACAGAAGTTTTTAGTTAGTGAAGATCTTGCTTTTGGATAGAAGTTCACTAATTAAATGATGCTATGTGCTTATATAGAGCCCTATTCAATTGGCCAAATCACAATTGAATGAGGCTCACGACATCCTCTGATCTTGTGACCTCTTATGTCCAGATTAGTGTACCTTCCTCTCCTGCACTGACCTCCTTCCAATACAAGGTTTGGATATTTACTGTTATCTGCCCACCAGAGTGCCACTTCTTGTCTATGTAAAGCTTATCATCTGCCACTACCCTAACCCCTCAACCCTAACTTTAAGAACAAATTACACAAAGTCTCAGTGTCAGATCAGAGGAAAGGTTCCGGGGGGTCAGCAAAGCAGGACCACAAAAGCTGATAATGATAAATGATTAAAAATAAACAAAGCCTCAGGATCTTGTCAAACTGAGCCTCAGGAGAAATGTCTTTCACTCCCCTGTACTTATTTGCAGTGAGTCACGCCGACACGTCATCACAGACAGGCAGTGGGAGGGAAGGGCTGTCCAAGTGTGATTGGTGATATCTTATTGCTGAATACATCTTCTTATTCACCTTATGGCTCACTGCAGCGTAGACACAACATGTCTCCAGCCCACTCCTGCAACTCAACTTCATTTTGGGGGTCAGCTTCCCTTTTGATATAATTCAGTTGCCTCATAATGTTCCACAAACCATGTTACGTACTCTAGAAAGCATTCTGGGAAATGTCATTAACCCACGCTGCAACCATAGCAAATAATATGTACTTTATAAGAATGTTTTACTGCCTGACGTGCCACGATGTTTTCTACTCAGCAAAACTACTCTGACAATCCTATGCCTTTCAGTTGTAGAAAACAGGTTCCTTCAGTGATTGTGGCTGGATTATATCTACTAGCCTAGTAATAGGCTGCGTCTGTCCTGTTTAGGGTTTAATTTATTTACAGTTTCTCCAAGTATTTTCTATGTGTTTTGTAAATTTTAACATATGATTAAAGGGTGTTTTAATGCAACAAAATAATAAAAAGTAGAGTCCTTTTTGTACTTCATGGACATTTTTGGCTATGAGGTATATGAAAATAATCAGGGGCGTAGAAAATGGGGGGGGGGGGGGGACAAATCCCCCCCAGAAATGAGACTCTCCAAATCTCAATTAAAGGCACCTCCTGTGCCTTAAACTGCCAGATCGGCAGCTCTTGCGAGATCACGCGACTCATGTGATCTTGTGAGACCTGAATGCCAAAGGAACAAGAGGTAAGGAGGATAAGGACAGGGAGGGGGAGATGGAGGTGAGAGGGATAGGGATATGGAGGTGAGAAGAATAGGGAGGATAATATATATATATAAAAATAAATGTGTATATACTGTATCGCCCCCAGATTTTTGGGTTCCTACGCCCTTGAAATTAATACACATTCTACTCTGTCTTGACACATGGAATATTCCCTATTTTTAATATTAAAATAATCTATTTAATATTTATTTGCATATCTAAACATAATTATTAGCTCTGTTTTTACTCAATGAAATATTCCAAATAGTCCCTACAAAGCCATACCCCCAGTAGCTAATGCATTCAGTGTTTCTAATGGTTCTAGATATACTAGCCAATCCCTGACTGTTGTTGAAATGCTGCTGAGAGACAATCTGTGATTGGTTAGTACATCTAGTGCTAATAGAAACATTGTGTGCATGAATTACCGGGGAAGACCTTTGTAGGGACTGTTTGGAAGGTTGATAAAATAATGTTTAGATATGCAAATAAATCTGTAGTAGATTATGTTAAAATTAAAAACAAGGAACCTTCCATTACCCTTTAACCCAGCAGCTCAGATCATTTTGTAATCATTTTTGCACTTTTTCAATAGGTTTTGCTATGCATCTATACATATGTAAACTATATACTATTTTGGTCCTTTCCTGTTGGGTGGCTGCTAGCAGTGGCGGGAGCAACAGTGACGGCAAGGGGCCGCTAGATGGCGCTGCTGAGATATCACTGCGGAGCTCAGTGAATTTCATATGAAATTTAACTTCATTTTTTACCGTTAGGGTAAGTGAGAGGGTTACGTTTAGGGCAAGGGTTAGGGTAAGGGTATTTTTTAAACAATTACATTCTTAATCATCAACACTCATTCCAACACACATACACCCCAAATTTGCATTATTTTAAACCTTTACAGGGGGAAATAAAATAACATTTCTGAAATACGAAGGGGAATTAGCAATATCTTTCTTCAAAGCTGCTGTAGGGGGTCCCAGATTACCCATTTGTTTTTGGGTTGCAACGTTAATCCAACCGCCATAAAATGTCTCTCCAGTTCCCTGCAATGATCTACTTTCCTTAAAATTTCCTTCCATAATGGAGGTTGTTTTTGTTTCCATTTTGAAACAATACACAACTTAACAATCGTAAAAAGCTGGATCATAAAAGCTATCTCCGATTTTTTTATCTGGAAAAACATGGCGGAAACCACTGAAGGTGGACAGGGTAACCGGCCTTCCTAACATTGCTGAAACAAATTCAAAACACTTTATCCAAATGGGTCTACCTATATCCCCTTCCCAAGATTTCATACCACTTGGGAGGTCTCTGGACAAATCTGAGGAAATAGTGTTAATATTTTTTGATATCATGTGAGAGTGGTCAGAGTTTGTTATATTTAATTCAAAACCATTCAGTTTCTCTGTGTATTTATCACATGATCTTAAAGAAATAACAACATGACTCATTTGTTCAAAAGCCAACCAATCTTATGAGTTTACTCCTGATCTTCTCTTATTTGGGAAAGGGTTGCTAAGTTTCCTTTTATGAGCAAATCTTTTATAATTACGATGCCATTCTCATTCTATATTTTAGACCATGATATATTAAAATAATTAACCACTACAGCAATTGGTAATAACGAAGGTAATAAATTGTATTTACTATTTAATCTTCTCCATGTTAGCAAAATATTCTTCACAATATAAGTTTCTCTGTCTATATGACCTAAAGGATAGTTCTGAACATTTATTAAAGCTCTTAATTCATTATTCTTAACAACTGTTTTTTCAATTTGATACCAAGGATAGTTATCTTGAGGAAACAACCATTTTAAGGCATGCGTCACCAGACTGCATCTTGGTACAATCTTAACAGCGGGTATGAAATCCCACCTTGAGTAAACCAATGAGCCATAGTTTCTCTCTTCATTCTAATATGTTTTTTTTAAGTGAATACATTTGTCAACATTACTCTGTATTTTATTAACCCAAAATGTGGGTACAGTAATTGGAATGCATCTAAAGATATAATTAACTCTAGAGAGTATCACCATTTTTATACAGGAGATTCTTCCTGAGAAAGAAAGTTTCAGGTCTTTCAAGCCTTCTAAAATGTCCTGTATTTTATGATACAATTTCTTGCAAAAGCGCTATTAGACTGGCTAAAATAGAAAATGAAAAATGAATTGCAAAAGAGAATAAGACTAACCCTAAAGTATTTTTTAAGTATATTAATGGGAAGAAGGCCAGGAAGGAAGCTATAGTAACATTACATGTGACACAGGCCGTCTGAAAATTAGTGACCAGGAATAGGCAGATGAGCTAAATAGGTTATTTTCTTCGGTATACACAAGGGAGGTACCAGTGGTTGGGACACTGCAACATAATGGGGCTACACTACCTTTGCCAAATAATTGGTTAACACAGGAAGTAATCCAAAAGAGGTTGGAAAAAATAAATGTTAATAAAGCCCCGGGTCCTGATGGAATACATGCAAGGGTACTGAGAAAACTGGGTTCTGTACTATCCAAACCATTATATTTAATTTTTCAAGATTCACTCAACACAGGGTCTCTACCATATGACTGGAGAAAAACAGATTTGATACCTATATTTAAAAAGGTAGAAGAGCAAATCCGGGGAATTATAGACCAGTGAGCCTCACTTCTGTAGTGGGGAAGCTTTTAGAAGGGTTAATAAGGGATAACATACAAGAATATGTCTATTTGAACAGGATTATAAGTAGGAGTCAACATGGATTTATGAGGGATAGGTCATGTCAAACAAATCTAATTAGTTTCTATGAGGAGGTTAGTAGGAACCTGGATCAAGGCAACTCAGTGAATGTAGTCTTTTTGGATTTTGCAAAGGCTTTTGATACAGTGCCACATGGGAGACTAATGTGCAAACTAAGAGATACAGGAATTGCAGTAAACATCTGCTCATGGATTGAGAGCTGACTAAAAGACAGGAAGCAAAGAGTTGTTGTAAATGGAACATACTCCGATTAGACTAATGTGGTAAGTGGGGTTCCTCAGGGTTCAGTATGAGGTCCTCTCTTTTTTAACATATTTAATAATGACTTAGAGGTAGGAGTGTGGTGTCTCCATTTTCGCTGATGACACGAAGTTGTGCAAGGTAAAATCAGATAATGATGTGCTTTCCCTCCAAAGGGATTTACATAAAATTGAGGAATGGGCATCTAAATGGCAGACGAGATTTAATACGAATAAATGAAAAGTTATGCATCTGGGAAGGAAAAGTAGCCATGCAATTTATAATCTTAATGGAGCAAATCTAGGTGTATCAGATATTAAAAGGGATTTGGGAGTGCTTGTGGACAACCACCTAGGTAACAGTGCTCAAAGCCAAACAGCAGCTGCAAAGGCAAATAAGATATTAGCATGTATTAAGAAGGGTATAGAAGCAAGGGAAGCAAATATAATTCTGCCACTATACAAATCTCTATTACGCCCTCATTTGGAATATGGAGTACAATTTCGGGCACCACTTCATAAGAAGGACATTTTAGAGCTTGAAAAGGTACAGAGAAGGGCAACAAAACTAATAAAGGGAATGGAGGGGCTAAGTTATGAAGAAAGACTAACCAAATTAAGCTTATTTTCTCTAGAAAAAAGGCGTCTAAGAGGAGATATGATTACCTTATATAAATACATCCAGGGTCAGTATAAAGATTTGTCAAGGGAGCTTAGGTTAGAAGTAAAAAAGATTCCACCTTAAAGAATGAAAAGGGTTCTTCACAGTAAGGGTGGTTAATCTGTGGAATTCTCTACCAGAGGAGGTGGTGACAGCGGATTACATAGATAACTTTAAAAAGGGGACTGGATTTATTTCTAATTAAAAAGGGAATTCAGGGTTATCATGGATAATTAGAGAGACAGTATTGATCCAGGGAGGAATCCAATCGCCAATATCTGGGGTCAGGAAGGAATTCATTTTTTCCCCCTTTGAGACGATTGGCTAAGTCTCACTTGTTTTTTTTCTTTCTGTTTGCCTTCCTCTGGATTAATTAATAAATTTAAAAAAAATAAATAAATAAATAATTAAATAATTGATTAATAATTAATTAACAACTAATTAATTAATATGTAATCAAAATATTGCAGATCAGAGGAGATCTTAAAAGGTTGAACTTGAAGGACTGAAAGTCTTTATACTATGTAACATACTGGCAACTTTTTCCAGAGTGGCACAGTCATTTGGGGTTCCTTTGGCAGATAACAAGAGGGAGGGTCTATATAATTTTTTTTATTTCTTCCTTTAAAGTAATTCCCAGATGTTTTATAGTGTTAGTATCCCATTTAAATTTATATTGCTCTTGGAGCAAATTTATATCTTGTGCTGCAATATTAAAGGTCATAATTTCAGTCTTTTGAAGGTCCAATTTATAATTAGACACATGTCCAAACTGCTCAATTACTCTCATAACCTGAGGTAAATAATCTATCGATCGAGACAAAGTCAAGACCGTATCGTCCGCAAACATAGTAATCTTGTGTTCTCTCTCCCCCACCCCTACTCCCCCAACGCCCTTGGAAGCCCTTATGGCTTTCGCCAACGGCTCCATAAGCAGGGCAAACAGGGTGTGGGAGAGAGGGCACCCATGTAGTATTTTGCAAAAGTACTAACTATCTCATTTGGGCCCTCATTAAATTAGCCCTCGTAGTTCCCTCGTCCCTTGCAAAAGACAGTTTTTTGCTGTTTGCAAGGAACGATTCCACAATATGTCCCTCGCAGCCTCCTTTGCGAGATGAGACCCAAAAACGGGCGAGAATAGGCTCTGAGAGTGCTACGTAGTAACACGCAGCCATAAATCTTTGGGGGGAACCTCGCACCTCGGAAGAATCCCTACGGGCACAAAAAAGGGATCCTATTCCGGACCCCCGCAGCAATTGATGAGGTGGGGGTGCCTGCAAGATCATCCCGCAGGCTGTCACTCCTCATATACATTTTCTCCGTCTTGACACGGATGGCCATGCTACGTAGCTCACACGTTGCTCGCAGCAAGGCTAATTTAACCCGGTATATGCTAATGACACAGCGCGCATGTGTGACGTCACATGCGCGCCGGCGCTGGGTCAAGGAGCGGAGGCCAAAGCAAAAGCAGGTAAGTGAGGGGAGAGGAAGGAGGTATTTAGGGGGGTTTAGGTGAAGGAGGGGGGTTGAGGGGGGTTTAGGTTGAGGAGGGGGAGGGAAAGAGACACGGGGGGTAGAGAGACACACGGGGGGGTAGAGAGACACACGGGGGGTAGAGACACACGGGGGGCAGAGACACACGGGGGGGTCAAAGACACACGGAGGGGGGTTAGAGAGACACGGGGGGGAGAGTGACTCGAGTATAAGCCAAGGGGGCCCTTTTTTGCCTTAAAAAAAGGGCTGAAAAACTCGGCTTATACTCGAGTATATACGGTAATATACTTACTTTACATCATATTAAAGATCAATCTTCATTCCAGAGAAACAATGAAAGAGAAAAAGGGAACCCTTTTAATAGTGCACACCTATGAATCTCAACAATGTAAGAGACCCAGTTTTAAAACTTAGCTTTTAATAATTTACTTAAAAATAGATGCTATAAAAGCTAAAAATTCAGACGCTGCAATTTGGAACAGGAGGTGGGAAAGGATATAGGGATATGATTTGACTGGATTTATTAAAATGGGCGTTGGTACTCCTTTAAATATTGTCTCTAAAGTGCTATAATTTTGTCTCAAAGGTGCTATAATAAAGTGCTATAATAAGGTGCTAGTTGTGCATGCAAAACGTTCTGTGTTTTGCTCTGTTAAAATAAATATTGCATATATCTTGTGCTAAGTTGAACACAATTAGATTAATAAAGTGCTATATTGTGCTATATTGCAGGAGTACAAAACTGCCTCATATTATGCTTCAGTATATCCCATATAATATTCCTCGTGGTTCCCTGTTATTTAACTCCTGTTAGGAGTAACTAGATGATTCAGGAACCTTATCTGATTATGGTCTTAGTTATATATAACGCTGTGTCCCTGACAATCTCTCTCTCTCCTGTGTTTGTTCCACATCACACTGCAGACACCATCTATGCCACACAAATTATATTGCCTGTTTTGTGTTAGTATTTCTTATAAATCACATTATTGTTCCAAATGCAGTCTGTACTGCACTGCAGAATATGTTGGTGTCAACTTCCTATCATGTATAGTAGTACAAAAGAGGTCAGGATTGTGTGTAGAAATGTGATATTTTATATCAGGCTCTATCTTACAAAATGTGCGTAATGTACGAGTGTCTAACCCACAGCTTCATTAATATTGTATGACAAGTATTCACTGGGTTATATTCTATAAGGTGAGATGTTTATCACTAGTAACACGAGACCTATATAAATGCTATGTTGTTCTACATAACTTTATCTTCAAACATTTCGATGTCTTTGCACTTTAGCAAAAAGGATCTAGAGAATCACATAGGAACCGGACAGATCTCATTTATCTAATGAAATCAAATCTTTTACCTTAATGAATTGTGTCAGTGTATTAATGAGGGGGAAAATGAGCTTTGGAGGAGGTATTACGGATGAAGGTTTAATTCACTCAGTACTGAAACATGTATTTATTAAACATTAAGTCACTCACCTATGTATAATTATTATTGTATATTTATTTTTATAAAACACAGGAATCACTGAAAAGAGCATAAAAAAGTATTAAAACAGACTCATTATCTGTATTATTACACTTGTAGAATAAGAAATAAACAAGTTATTTATATCAGTCAGATATCTGAAGGTCTGTTAGATAATATATATAATACCCTCTGGTAACACTGGGGGTAACTGATTAAATCCTGTCTATGTCCCTCTTCTCCCTCCAGCCCCGGAGTCCAGTCCCTCCCAGTATATCCTTATCTCTATGTACTATATTATATATACTATGTCTCTGGGTCCCCGGTGCTGGGCAGTGATCAGTATTTCTAGCTCCTGATTCTGACCCAGCCGTCCCATACCCAGAATGCAACATGAAGAGGCTCAGTGAAGGTGGCAGTGAAGGTGTGTAAGTGTCTGATCGGGTCACACAGCTCATAAAAGGACAGACGCCCGGCCTCATAGTCCAGGGATATTCTGTATCTGTGACAGGAAGGACTGGGAGGTAATGGGGTCTGTACTGAGTCATGTAACACTGAGAGATCTTCATTATACCCACACAAACACCAGGACTTGTTATTATATCCAATCCCGGACTGACCTCCTCTCCTCTCTATACTGGGATAGCACATCCCGACCCTCCATATCCCTGACTCACTGGTCTCCACTTTCCAGTAATGTCGTCCTGAGGAGAAGCTCCTGGTGCTTAAAACCTGATTACACTGAAATCTCTCTGGTGTTTCTGGTCTCTTTTGGTTTCTTCCTGTCCTGGACACAGTTTTCAGGTCTCCTGATACAGTTACATTATTACCAGCCGTGTTTACATCCAGTAATATGTCTGAAGCATCCCGCACATAGATCCCTCTCTTTACTTTTATATCAGTCACAATATCATCTAACCCTCTGTATAAGGTCTCTGAGATCAGACCCACATCCAAATCCCCCCCAGCAGGGACCTTTTTATCCTCTCTCTGTGTGACCTCATTATCTCCCTTCTCAGTATCACAGAAGTCATCATTGTGTGATTCCTGATCTTGTAGGACAGGTAATGGACCAGTCATGGTGCTCAGCTCCTCAATGTGACTCATCTTCCTGGACAGCTCGTCCTTCTCTTTTTCCAGCTGCTGGATCAGATCAGAGACTTGGAGTAAAACCTTCTCCTCCTGCCGGGTGACCTCACTCAGGACTCTCTTCTCTAGGACTTCCAGCTGTCTCCTTATGTCTCTAATCAGGGCAGTGACTGTCTCTGTTACACCGGCTGCTCTCTCTTGCACTTCTCTCCTGTGCGCCTGCAGTCTCTGGACTCTTCTCAAGGTCTTATCTCTCTTTGAGGTCAGTTTCTCCAGAACATTTCTCAGTTTCTTTTTCTTCTTCTCAGAGGCCTCCTTCAGCAGCTCCACCTGGTGTCCACTGTGGTCTCCGGCCAGGGAGCAGGACACACAGATACAGGCCGAGTCCTCAGAGCAGTAATATTCCAGGAGCTTCTTGTGGATGGAGCATTTTCTATTACCCCAGGAAGTGGTGGGTTCAGATAAGACGTGTTCCTCTGACTTGCTGTGTACCCTCACATGGTTATCACACAGAGAAGCCTCACAGTACAGACATGATTTAGTAGCAGGTACAGGAGAGTGAATACAGTAAGTGCAGAAGATCCCGGTCTCCTCCTGCTCTGGGTGAGTAGGAAGGAGAAGTGTCATTATGTTACGTAGCTTCAGGTTCCTCTGCACGGCAGGTCTGGTATTAAATGTTTCTCTGCATTTAGGACAGGTATAAACTCCAGATCCCTCCTGGGTATCCAGCACACTCTCAATACAGACCTGGCAGAAGTTATGTCCACAGGCCAGGATTACAGGATCTGTATAAATGCTCAGGCAGATGGAGCAGTTTAGCTCCTCTCTCAGATCAGACGCCATACTTGGGAGTAACTCCAGGAATAGAAACTGAAAGTCTTACACAGCGCCGGATGTGAACAGTTTATTATGAGGACTTTTGTCTCCTGACTGTTAACCCTATGAGATCCAGTATACAATAACCAGAATGTAGTTTCTCTCTTATCTGTTTCCATATTTGCCATCTTCATGCTCAGTCACAGCAGGCCTTATATGTTTGTCAGCTCCTTTTACTCTCTTTGTTGGTGTCACTACTTTTCTACTCATTTTACTTTGTTTCCCAAACATTTTTTAATCAGTACTTATAAGCCTGTAAGTTACAATTTAGACAGAGCCAATAGTAAATGAGACCGTCATCATGACATCAGTAAAACATGGCGTTTAAACATCAATCAATTAGTGTTTAGACGTCCGATATGCGATCGGGCTCGCAATCCAGCGATTTAAAAATCAATAAAAATTAATGAAGAAACTGTTCTAGACCATGTGGGTGGCCTGATATGTATTAACTTCTTGATTCACAAGGTTGATATAACATGGAAATTAAATGTTAAAAAAATATATATATTGTAG
Organism: Discoglossus pictus; assembly: GCA_027410445.1. NCBI lineage: Eukaryota > Metazoa > Chordata > Amphibia > Anura > Alytidae > Discoglossus > Discoglossus pictus. The sequence continues at coordinate 24,236,132 of CM050172.1, read as the reverse complement.
ATTTTTGATCTTGAGACTGTTGTGCAAATAATTATAATGTCTTACGTCGCTTTCCCCGTATTTTAAAGTCCAGTATTTTGTTTTTATTTGTTTTTATAGTGTTAAGAACAGGTGTTTAACCCACTTTTGAGTCCTCTCTAGTACTTGTATAAGTTATAGCTACATTTCCCATTTATGGGTTTAAAGGAGATTGCGGGCGAGAGGAATTGTTGCAATTAAATGTCCATTTGCAATTTTAGCAATTGTAACATTTGCGGGATTGCAAAATTGTAGCAATTGAATAGCGATTTGTAACATTTGTGGGCTTGAAAAATCAAAGGCTTCAATGGGTCGGAGTTACAATTTTGACAACCGCAGAAATTTTCAGCCTGTAGCTCGCAAATAGATTGCGGGTAGCCAGAGGAGGCCAATTGAATATCAGTACCTTTTGCAGGTTGCATTACGGGCTTTGGTAATTGAGATTTTGACAATTAAATAGGGCCCTAAGTGTCTGTTATTCAGTGTCGGATCTACTGTTGGTGCAGTAGGTGTAAAGCACTGGGCCCACAACTGGTTATGGGCCCCTCTAATGAGGAATTTTTATTATTATTACTGTTTTTTTATAAAGCGTCCACATATTCTGCAGCACTGGGGATTAATGCAAAGAAAAAAATAAATACAATATTAAACAGATTGCAGAAAGTAGGGGGCCATGTCTTTGAGTTTAAAATCTTACTTACATGGTGTGTGTTTTTTTTATGTTATCTACAGAAACTTGGTGGAAAGGAAATTCTGTGATAGGCATAGGCTGTAAGGGAGCATGGCCACCAAAGGGCTGACAAGTATAACATGAAGCACATAAATTAGTGACGCCTTGTGATACTCCGGGCTAATAAAAGGTCTGAGTCAGGCATTGGTGAGTGCAGCAATTGCCCTGGCCCCCTGCTAAGGGTCATAGGTAATGGCTAGCAGGGCTTCCTGGCACTGCTTGGTGATGATCAGCTGTCATAGCGTTATCCAAGGCTCCTCATCCCACTGCAGATCTTTCACTTGTCATCCAGTACAACAGATGGATCTCCCAAATATACCTTTCCCCCTCAGGTCCTATCTCTCCAGCCACAGTCCTGGCACTAACATCCTCTAAAGCAGGATTCTGCTTTACCTCCTGCTTATAATCACTCAAAAATACCCAAAATCCTATCCTTTCCCAGTTGGCTTCCTGATCATGACTCCAACCTTTTTCATGCACTTGCTAAAGGAATGATAGCTGCTGTGATGTCCACCCGGATGGGGTCAGAAACAATCCAGTGTCCATAAAGCCCTCAGTGTCATTGCTGTCCACTGCAATAGGCTGGACATGGTAACTCTGCGAGTAACTGAACATTGGAAATAGAATACTGCTCCTTGGACTAGACCCCAAACTCAGAGCAATGAAAGAACAGGTCTTTCATTGATGAAAGTTTAGTCACCCACTCGCCCACACACAGGACAGGATTATTATTATTATTATTATTAACTTTTATTTGTAACAAGCCAACATATTCCGTAGCGCTATACAGGTATGAAAACAAGAAAAGTACAATGTTAACAAACTGCAGAAAATGGAGAGCCTTGTTTTGAAGTATGAATGGAACCCTTGGGATTTCCTAGGGGGTCAAGCGCAAGGTCCAATTTCAGATGCCCCAGGTGTTGTGACCCAAACCTCCAGGCTTCTCTGTTAGTAAGGGGCTGGTTGGGCAGTAGTGATGGGCAGGGAGAGAAGAAGAACTATGGTCTTAATCGCCCTTCTAGTCAGAGTTTTGGTTCATTGCTAAGGGGCTGATGGGGCAGAAGCGGTGTGCCAGGGAGCAAATGAGAACTATTGTCTGAGTCACATCTTATAGTCAGAGCTGTGGTTCATGCTGGGCTGTTGGACTAGGGAGCACTGGTCTAGGTGGCCTAGCTGGGTGAGAGCACTGGAAGGGGAAGGCACTCTCATTTCTCCCAGGGTCTCCCTGTACTGGTTCGCAAGATGACTAGAATCTTCTGCAATGGTGGGTCATCCGTCTTGGACCCAAACTTTTATGGCTGGAGGGCAAAGCTGGAAAGTTTGCTGCAGCATAATAACCTCCTCAGCAGTCTGCACCTGGTGCCCCTTCCACCACCCACCTGATTCAGGACCTGGGAAAGATGGCAGTTACTAAGTGACTCTATCCAAAGCACTAAATAGGAAATGGTTTTAATGCATCATGTTTCCTCACTATATCTCAAGCACACAACAATAATTAAACACGTATCAGTTATCCATAAGTTTAGGATATTGTTCTGCTCCCAGTCCTCTGAGCTCGCAAGCTAAACTTCACTCATTGCTGCCCTTGCTGCCACAAAGCCACAGCATTTCACTTCAAGATTCTCCCCCCTCAAAGCTGCTGTAACAATAAAATAACCTGTAATAAATTATAATAACCCATTGCTGATGTAGAATGGAAAACAAAAGTGATGTAAATGTGAAAATCCGGTCAGTGTATTTGTCACCTGTCAAAATAATATATATATATATACAGTTGTACTCAAAAGTAGGCTTGCGGCCTGCATCAGCATTGCCACGCTGCAACACTATGCCCCGGGAGTGCCCAGAAGGGCTTGAGGAAGCTTTAGAGGGAGCTACCCTGCTCAGGGGGGCTTAGAGCAGCAAATACAGAGCTGCAAGAAATGACAGGTGAGGGCAGAGAGGCCTGTAAAAACAGGCAGCCTCCATTTTGGGAGATCCAGAGTGAAGGCCAACAAACACTACTTCCCAGTGCAGACCTCCTCATACCACAACCACACAAGGGAGAGCTCTTCTAGACCCCTTAACCAGCTGGGGGCTGTCTGAACTGTAGCTTGTCTCCAGCACCCTGGGCAATAAAATACATCTATGATCTGGAGCCTACAAGGCTGGAGGACTAATAGAGATACCTCTTACACTATATCACAAGTGAACACTGGCACAGGCCCTTCCAGGGAGGACATACTGGGCTACTATTTACAGCACTTTGACTTGAGGGCTTCTTACCCTAGGCTCTGCATTCTGAGTGAGTCGCAAAGAGCCCCGCAGAACAGCTAGTTATTCTTTCTCAGGCCTAATAAGCACAAGCCTTTTCTTAAGACAATTTTGTTTGGCTTAAGCACAGCTGCTGATTCTTAAAGTGTCTCAGGGGAAGTGTTTAACCAACACCCTGCAACGTGTGTAATCTCCTAGGAATTTTTGCTGTGGAATACAACACAGCCATATTACCCTGACACACCAGGGCTTACATTCTCCCAGATATCTCAGGGCAAGCCTGCCACCTAGTGTCCTACTTTGAATATTACAACCAGTACCAATTACTGAGCCTTCTACTTGAACTGAAACTCCTCCCAAACACAAAAAGGGATCTTGATACCTATACACTGAACTCTCACGCGCTTCTTCTGCTAAAGATTGAAAGTTGCTTCAGACTTACTACAATTGGGGAACGCTGTCAGCCACTTACACCACTCTCATTGAGTTGCATTTTCTGATGTAATAGGACAAATATCTGGGGCTGCTGGCCAGCAGGTACTTGCTGCTTTATCAAAATGAACAAAGATACAGCTTAAAAGTAACTAACTATATAAACATACTGAGTGTGGGAGATCGATGAAAATACCGGACACTTTACTAAATGTTTTACTCAAACCTCTTGATCATTATCTTGTATCATGGTAAAGAATAAAAGGAACTTGGCCACAAAGGGCATTGATGAACTTTTAAATCCTCAGAAGCCTGTGCTGCCTCACCTAAAGACCCTGTATAAGGCCAATTTAACCATTCTGACTCTGAAACCTCTATGGCCTTATCTCATCTCAGCAGTGTCGGCTCTCCAGAAAGAGATAAATGATCTGGGACAACGGACGCAGCTGCTTGAAGAGACCTCTGACCATATTGCAGAGGCGCAGGAGAGAGACTGAGCGGAGATAAATCAAAACTCCTCCAGAATCTCTACCTATCTCTACCTTGGAGGAAAGCTGTAGGACTTAGAAAATCACTCAAGGCGATTTAATATCAGGATTAGCGGGGTGCCTACAGCAATAGTTGATCTACCTCGCTACATGAAGACTACCATCGCCACAATACTTGCAGATCAACCAGGAAATAGAAGGGGCTAGAGTCAGAAATCAGGATCTCCCCCAAATATGTAATAGTAAGGCTACTAAGGCAGCAAACTAGAGACCTGATCCTGGCCAATTCTCTCAAAATGAGAACGATCTTGGGTCTGGACAACTCCCCACTCCAGATCTACACAGATCTATCCCCAACTACTCTCATGAGGCATAGACTGATGAAGCCAGCATTGGCAATCCTCATTAGCCACAACATTAAGTATCGCTGGAATTTCCTGTTCGGCCTCTCTTTTTAGCACAATGGTTCTTTGCACACTTCCCAATCACTGGAGGAGTGCCTAGGACTGCTAAGAAGACTGGGCCTCACTACAGAGGTAAACCCACTGGACTCTCAGTCAGCCACCAATTGTCCTGTGCCACACGCACAATAAACAGAAGTTTTGAGGCAAAAGCGCAGAAAAGGCATTCCTCGCCCTCCACCCTTCCAAGGCCTGTGCCATTTTCTGGCCCTCAATCTTCCAGAGATTCACCAGGATCTTGAGACCTAAATTTCTGCACAAACCTCTAACCAGAGTACTAAACTTTTCACCCTTCTGGCTGCTAGCTCCTTTGCACCCAAGCAAGACTACTACCCTCACTTGTGTGAGACGGACAGGGGATGAAGGCGTCTGAATATCCTGGCATATTTACTCAGAAACATGGCCTGCCAGACTATTGCTCTAGATAGGTCATAATGTGCCAATAATGTTTTCTTATATTGTAGTTAAATGTCGTTATCTACTTTCTTTACTCCTGACAGAAATTAGCCGAGGGGTATCTAGGATGTACACAAATGACATTAACAATGCTTTCCTAAGGGGCATATTCCACCAACGATTCCCTACATGACTGTGCTATGGAATGACAATGTCAGCCTATATGTTATATACTAGCCTTGACTCCGCTGCCTGTTAGCCAGGGGTTCCACCTTTTTTATAAAATGGGATTGGGCAGCGATTACCTATAGTCATAGCTACATGTCAGTTAATGTGTCCTTATTCTGACCCCCCTAATTCAGGACGGCTTACCTAGCCAGATGATTTAAAGTATTTCCCTAGACTGCAGAAAGTAAACTATGCTGTCTACTGCTTTGCACCTCTCCTGGTCAAGACTTTTCAATACTCTCAAACAGGCCCTTGCTATACTAGAAGTTGAGGACTCCAAAGTCCAGCATTAGTGATGTCGCGAACATAAAATTTTCGGTTCGCGAACCGCGAACGTGAACCGCCGCAAATGTTCGCGAACTGGCGAACCCGGCAAACCGCCATAGACTTCAATGGGCAGGCGGATTTTAAAACCCACAGGGACTCTTTCTGGCCATAATAGTGATGGAAAAGTTGTTTCAAGAGGACTAACACCTGGACTGTGGCATGCCGGAGGGGGATACATGGCAAAACTCCCCCGGAAAATTACATAGTTAATGCAGAGTCTGGTTTGAAGCCATAAAGGGCATAAATCACCTAGCATTCCTAAATGGTTTGGAAAAACATGCTTTAAAACATCAGGTATGATGTTGTATCGATCAGGTAGTGTAAGGGTTACACCCGCTTCACAGTAACAGACCAATCTCCCCGTTTAATGCATCGCAAACAACCACAAACAGTCCATTTGCACAACCACAAATTCCCCATTTGCACAAGGTTGGATACTTGTCCTCACTGATGTCATTGAAGGTCTCTTCCTCCACCCAGCCACCAAGGGTCCCCGAAAGGTGACAACAAGCACCCTGAGACGCCTGCTGTGTTTGGTCTTCCACCTCCTCAAAGCCACCTTCCTCCTCTGACTCTTCTTCTTCAGACTCCTCTCACTGCGTTGCCTCTCTCTGCATTATTATAAGGTGTGTTAAGTAGTACTACTCTTATCAGTTTAATACCTGTTACAGCACCTATCAGCGGGCGTGTATAAGGCCAGGATTTTTGGAACGGGGAGATGGAAAAAGATACTTGGCTGGTCGTATCACTTCAATTTTGGGGCACGGCACGTGCAATCAAAGGTGCCACCAGATAGGAGTGGCATGTTTGTAAGTACTACTCTTATCAGTTTAATACTTGTTACGTCACCTATCAGGGCACATGTATAAGGCCTGGATTTTTGGGACCGGGAGATGGAAAAAGATGCTTGGTTGGTTGTATCACTTCAAATTTGGGGCACTTTGTGACATTAGCTTCTTATGCTCAAACATGTCTTTTACAGGCACCTGACTATGGGCAGATGAGCAGGAACTGCTCAAGGCGAGAGACGGAGTGGTGGATGGTTGAGAGGGGGCAAGGAGGACAGCAGTGGTTGATGTGGCTGATGATGCTGGACCGGGAGGAGGATGGCGGCTTTGAGTTTGTGTGCTGCTTGTACTCATGTTGTGAGGAATTGACTCTGCTGGGTTTTGAACCCTGGTCCCCAGGCTGCTATACCTCTTCCCTACCACTGCACCAACCTGCCTCTTGCAGATTTGCCTGAGATCTGATACCTTGACTCTAAAAGCAATGCAATCAGTGACAACTCTCTTTAGCTGTGTCTGGTCAGCTGTCTGGTTCTTGGCCTATATAAGGCACTTCCTGTCTCTGTATCCTTGCCAGATTATTGTGTGGTTTCTGATCACTTCAATAAAGCTTGTTCCTGTTTCACCTACAAATTGCTGAACTGGATTATTGCTGACCTTGGCTGCTGGTCTCCACAACCTTGTGATTCCATATCATTACACATGTGTTGGTCTGGAGTCACCCAAACATTAGGTCTCAACCTGTAGAGGATAAGGGAACCAGGCTACTCTAGACCTCATTCATCATTACAGGTTTTGACAGATTGGTAATATGCGTGCAAGCTACTGTGACAACAGATATAAGTGGCACTGTGCACTTGCAGAAGTTATATCAACCTCATCATCCTCCCCTGTATCTCTTTACCCCCTCCCTCATCATCCTCCCCTGTGTCTCTTTCCCCCTCCCTCATCATCTTCCCCTTTGTCTCTTCCCCCCCTTCCTCATCACCCTCCCCTGTGTCTCTTTCCCCCTTCCTCATCACCCTCCCCTGTGTCTCATCCCCCCTCCCTCATCATCCTCCCACCTCCCACATCATCCTCCCCTGTATCTCTTTACCCCCTCCCTCATCATCCTCCCCTGTGTCTCTTGCCCCCTCCATCATCATCCTCCCCTGTGTCTCTTCCCCCCTCCCAAATCATCCTCCCCTGTGTCTCTTTTCCCCCTCCCTCATCTTCTTCTCCTTTGTCTCTTCCCCCCCTCCCTCATCATCCTCCCCTGTGTCTCTTTTCCCCCTCCCTCATCATCTTCCCCTTTGTCTCTTCCCCCCACTTCCTCATCACCCTTACCTGTGTCTCTTTGCCCCCTTCCTCATCACCCTCCCCTGTGTCTCATCCCCCTCCCTCATCATCCTCCCACCTCCCTCATCATCCTCCCCTGTATCTCTTTACCCCCTCCCTCATCATCCTCCCCTGTGTCTGTTTCCCCCCCTCCCTCATCATCCTCCCCTGTGTCTCTTCCCCCCTTCCTCATCATCCTCCCCCCTCCCTTGATGATAAGGGGGGGAAGAGACACAGGGATAAGTGTGAGGGGTGTTAGCGTAAGGGGTGTTAGGGATAAGGGTGAGGGGGTTAGGTGTTAAGGTGAGGGGTGTTAGGGCTAAGTGTGAGGGGTGTTAGGGTGAGGCATGTTAGGAATAAGTGTGAGGGGTGTTAGGTCTTAGGCATAAGTGTGAGGGTGAGGGGTCTTAGGGCTAAGTGTAATCGGTGTTAGGGTGAGACATGTTAGGAATAAGTGTGAGGGGTGTTATGTCTTAGGGATAAGTGTGAGGGGTGTTAGGGTGATGGGTGTTAGGTCTTAGGGATAAGTGTGAGGGGTGTTAGGGTGAGGCGTGTTAGGGTGAGGCGTGTTAGGGTGAGGCGTGTGAGGCGTGTTAGCGATAAGAGTGTGAGGCATGTGAGGGTGAGGGGTGTTAGGGTGAGCGGTGTTAGGGTGAGTGGTGTGAGGTCTTAGGGATAAGGGTGAGGGGTGTTAGGGTGAGGAGTGTTAGGTCTTAGGGATAAGGGTGAGGGGTGTTAGGGTGAGGGGTGTTAGGGTGAGGGATGTTAGGTCTTAGGGATAGGGGTGAGGGGTGTTAGGTCTTAGGGATAAGGGTGAGGGGTGTTAGGGTGAGGGGTGTTAGGTCTTAGGGATAAGGGTGAGGGGTGTTAGGGTGAGGGGTGTTATGGTGAGGGGTGTTAGGTCTTAGGGATAAGGGTGAGGGGTGTTAGGTCTTAGGGATAAGGGTGAGGGGTGTTAGGGTGAGGGGTGTTAGGGTGAGGGGTGTTAGGGTTGGGTGCTAAGGTGAGGGGAGGGTGATGATAAGGGGGGAAAGAGACACAGGGGTGTCCTTGCAGCAGAGATCAAAAGAGTCCTTCAGGACTGTATTGCACCCTGTGTACAGTAGCCTAGCTATGGTTTTCCCTATTGATGCAGTATCACCTACACTCAGCCTCCTCTAAGTAAGACTGCAAGTTAGTTATGATTCCAAAATGGCTGCTGTCCATGAGTTAGAAGGCTCTGGAATGGAGTGTATGCTGCTGATTGGCTGGAATGTGTCTGCTGACTGTGACATGCAGGGTCAAAGTTTGCTCAATGATAAAGTATTGGTGGCGGGTCGAATATCGCATATGTTCGCAGTTCGCCGTGAACGCGAACATGCTATGTTCGCCGGGAACAGTCCGCCGGCGAACTATTCGCGACATCTCTATCCAGGATGCCTTAAATTCTTATTCTGGAGACAGCAATAGTCAACCCTATATAATTGCAGAAACCATACAAGTGAATAGGCTGGACCTCTTAGCTCTAACCACCATCCACTACCCCTTATAAAAAACAATCTTCCTAGTCTCTGGTTATCTGGTTAAAATATATTAAGTTACTTATCTTTAACTTGTCTACTATATTCTGTTTATTTGTTTTGATTATGCTGTCTTCTCATGGTTCCTATGGAGCCTGCTCTTGGGGAAAGGGGGGAGACAAAGTTACTTGCATTTAAGCCTTGCCAGTTGGTATTTATTCCTAGTCACTGTTCATCTAATTGATTTGGGGCAATTTTTTGAAGCCCTAGAACCAAATACCTCTATTCTCCCTAGAACATCTATAACAAATTGGTAATGTTTTCGCTTTTCTTAATCCTTCCAAGAGTGTGCAACTGCCCAGAAAACTTTGTCATGATTTTCATGTGGGAATCTCCTTCCTTCTCTACCCTCTTTTATCTTATTTTCTTTTTTGTTTTTGATTTATTGCACAGCGTTTTCTCCAACCTGTGCTGGCCTTCATTGGCTGCAACCAGGCCTGATTTCCCAGCGGAATATCCTATCCTCCTCCTCTCCCCGTCAACTGACACTAAAGGTAAGCCACACCACCTACATTTGTAACCCACAACACTAAAGGCTTTAATTCTCCATTTAAGTGAAGGAAGGCTTTTATCTACTACAAAAATATCAAACTTTCTGTGATATTCCTTCAGGAAACACACTTTGCTAAAAACAAAGCCCCTACTTATCTCCATATTATTTATTATTATTATTATCTTTTATTTGTATTGCGCCAACATATTCCGTAGCTCTGTACAGGGGATAAGAACAAGGGAAATACACGTTTAACAAAATTCAAAAGTTGAAGAGCCCTGTTTTGAGCTTAGAATCTTAGCAGAAAGTGCTTTATCCCAAAGCACCCTACAAGACTGGAAACTCGCTACTTACAATCTAAAGGGAATTAAAGGGCAGAAAACTGGGGAAGAGTAACAAATAAGGAATAGCAAGGGCAAGGAAGTAAGTGAAAGATAGAAAGAGTTTTATTTTAGAGGGAGAGGGGAGGGATCTGAGGTGAAAGACTAGTATGTTGGCTGACCCCTAGTGTTGAGATGATATATCTGCAAGTAGGAAGTCAGGTGTTTTATATGGCTCTATAAATTTAATCTGAGGGGAGGGGGAGGGGGGACAATTCTGAGTGTCTCACAGATGAAGTAGGCCTTAAACCAGAGTAAATTTGCACTGCTGAGGTGTTGTTGTAAATGCAATTCTGAGTGTCTCACAGATGAAGTAGGCCTTAAACCAGAGTAAATTTGCACTGAAAGAAAGAGAGAGAATGGATTGAGGTCAGACAGTACAGGATGATAGGGGAGTTAGGAAGGAATGTGAGAGAGACCATAGAATGAAGGTATTTGAGGAGGGGGGAGGAGATTTGAGGTAATTATGCCAGCCATAAATGGGGGAAGGATGGGGGGAAGGTGGGGACGGCAGAGCAGGGTATAGGAAACAGTTAAAAATTGAAAACAAAAAGTCAGAATATTTCTATCTGCCAAGATATAATAACATGCATACAGTAGTGATATTAATAAACCTATTGGCTCCAGGGATGGCATAGTTTCCATAGTCTTCTCCATACCTGCTGAGGTGTTGTTGTAAATGCAATTCTGAGTGTCTCAAAGATAAGGTAGGCCTTAAACCAGAGTAAATTTGCACTGCTGAGGTGTTGTTGTAAATGCAATTCTAAATGTCTCACAGATGAAGTAGGCCTTAAACCAGAGTAAATTTGCACTGAAAGAAAGAGAGAAAATGGATAGGGACTACCCTAGCTTTTATCATATGACCCTACCCAAAAGGCTAAGAAAGAAGGAGCAGCTATACTCCTCCACAAGAACTTCCCTTTCAATTGGAAACCAAAATAATAGATCCAATGGGCTCTTATATTGTTCTAAAAGGCACTGTGCTGGGGATTAAAGTTTCACTAATTTCTATCTACTCTCTTATTACCTCTCCGCATTCTTCATTGATCAAACTCCTGAAGTTCCTTGAGGGGGGGGGGGGGCTGGGGGAAGCTTGTTATAGGTGGGGACTTAAACTTGGCTCTTGATACCACTTATAATCACTTATTAAGAATTGGATAATTAAGCTATCTCTTGATACCAAGCCAAGGTCAGGTAAACCAAGAAAGATTTCAGCCACAACTGCCAGAAGAGTTGTTTGGAATACAAAGAAAAACCCACAGGTAACCTCAAGACAAATACAGGCTGCTCTGGAAAAAGATGGTGTTTTTTTTTAAAGGAGCACAATACGATGATACTTGAACAAAAATGAGCTGCATGGTCGAATTGCCAGAAAGAAGCCTAACTGCGCCAATGCATCAAAAAATCCCGGTTACGATATGCCGACAACACTTTGACATGCCTCACAGCTACTGGCACATTGTAATTTGGAGTGAGGAGACAAAAATACAGCTTTATGGTCACAAACATAAGCGCTATGTTTGGAGAGGGGTCAACAAGGCCTTTAGTGAAAAGAATACCATCCCCATTGTAAAGCATGGTGGTGGCTCACTGATGTTTTGAGGGGGTGAGCTCAAAAGGCACAGGGAATCTTGTGAAAATTGATGGCAAGATGAATGCAGCATGTTATCAGAAAATACTGGCAGACAATTTGCATTCTTCTGCATGAAGGCTGCTCATGGGACGCTCTTGGACTTTACAGCATGACAATGACAATAAGCACTAGGCCATGTTGACCCTCCAGTGGTTACAGCAGAAAAAGGTGAAGGTTGTGTAGTGGCCATCATAGTCTCCTGACCTTATTATCATTAAGCCACTCTGGGGAGATCTCAACCGTGCGGTTCATGCAAGACGACCAAAGACTTTGCATGACCTGGAGGCACAACAACCTGCAAGAATTAGGGGCCTCATAGACAACTAGTACAAAAGACTGCACGCTGTCATTGATGCTAAAGGGGGCAAAACATAGTATTAAGAACTAAGGGTATGCAAACTTTTGAACAGGGTCATTTATTTTTTTCTTTGTTGCCATGTTTTGCTTTATGATTGTGCCATTCTGTTATAACCTACAGTTGAATATGAATCCCTTAAGAAATAAAAGAAAGTGTTTTGCCTGCTCACTCATGTTTTCTTTAAAAATGGGACATATATTACCAATTTGCCAAGGGTATGCAAACTTTTAAGCACAACTGTATATATAGAGAGAGAGATAAAACAAAATAGTACATTTGTGTTCACATTTTAACTTAATATGAGTTAAAAATGTATTTCCTGCCCACAATTCAAGGAAATACAATTATTGCACTGCCATCTGGGAACCTGGGCAGGGACATGCAAAAGCTACACTCTTTTAATCCAATACAATTTTAAACATTGCTCCTTTTAAGTACATGCTTGCTTTATTACACAGATTTAGGGGTAAAATAATAGATAGTGGTTGTATATTGAGTGTTAAGTATTAACCATAATAAACCCCCAAAAAATGTCTTCTAAGCAGCATGGAATTAGTCACATCCTCCAAATGCAAGAGACCAAAGGGGAAACCAGCAAAAACAATAACTGAACCTCTCAGCCAAGGCTCCCCTCTACGTCCTACCACAGGTACTATCTATTGTCCAGACTATGAAGAAAATGATAGTCCGAGGGGAGTATTGTATGTTGAGCGTGAATCTGGTAGAGCCATGTGCTGAGAGCTGCTAGTGCCAATGTATACAGGGAGGTGAATCTATTGGCTACTGCTAGGAAAGGAAAACAGCTGCAGTTTAACCAATTACTATTTAGGGTTAGATGGGATATTGGTGTGAAATTACAGCCAACCTATATATATTTACTTTTGTGCCTTTTATGGATTCTAGGGAAATGTCAGAAAACATACATCGGGAAGTGGCTCCATGTTTCTCTCCTCACGTGAGTATAGAGTCCATCTACAGTCTAAACACACATGATTTTTACTTTAAATAATATATGTAATATATCACTCACCGTTAAACACCCAGGAGTTTTGTCCTAAGTGTCATTTTTTTCAGGCTGTAAATATCATATAGAAGACATTATGTGAGCTTGGTCTATATTAATCTGCATAATCTCCTACATTTGCCTGATCTATGGTAAAAAGGAGTGTGGTGACTTCTAAACCTTATTGTGTTAGGTAGTATACTCCACTCAACCCACTCCAGTATCTTTACTCTAGTGGTAGGCCACAGCACAATTACACCCCCCATACCGCCCCCGCCCCCCCCCCCCAAGCACCTGTTCCCCCCTTATACAATTACTGAACTACACATAATATTACAAAAATTTTTTTACCCCATACACATCCACAAACTATTATATTTATTTATTGTTCTTTTATTTTCATAGGGGGGTAGAGGAGGGGTGGAGGAAAGTAAGGAAAGAGAGGCGAGGAGGATAGTGAGGGGAACATAGGAGGGTAGAGTGAGGAGAGGAGTAATAAGGTCTAGAGTGATGAGGAGAGGAGGAGTAGGAGGAGTAGGAAGAGGCAGAGGAAGAGGGAAAGGAGGAGGGGGAGGGCAAGGAGAGCAGGGGGGGAAGGAGGTGCCCCCAGATGTAGGCATACAAGGTGAAGGGGCAGAGGGTCAGGGGCCTGATCCCTGGGTGGGAGGTGATGGGGATGAGGGACCTCAAAGTGATGGTGAAAAAGAAGATGACCAAGGAGGGAAGAGCAGCATGTGGTACAGGTATTGGGCCTGCGGTCGTTGTCACATACAATGAATGGAAGCAGACTGTGAGGGACTGGTTTCATCCAGCAGCAGTGGTGGGCATACCAGGCCAGGTGGACACATAGCGGCCTAGCACATTGCAATGTGAGCATCATGTTACATCACACACATGGTTGTATGAAATTGTGGGGGGTGGGGGGGTGGGCTGTCCAAAAGCCTGCAGATAACATGCTGTATGTATGTATGTATAAATAGGATTGTATTCTGGCTGTTGTATATAATGAGCTGTATCCCTCTATAACAGGGGTGGGTAAGGAGGGCCACATTCATGCCGGCCTTTCAAGATATCCTTTCTGTGCACCGGTGAGTCCATCAGGATGACTGAAGAGGGGATTGACTCACCTGTGCACAGCAGGGATATCATCACATCCAGGCATATATGTGGCCCTCCATGACCAAACTTGCCCACCCTTGCTCAAGAATTATATGGCCTCCTATACCCCTGCCCACACACAGGGATAATTAACATACAATAGCAATGTAAGCCCTATGGTTGAAAATACATTGTAAGAGTGATAATACACACATCTTTTTTTTATAGGATACATATTTAGTGAGAAAATGCACAATTTCTGGACTATAAAAGGTCTGTGCATAGATGAGTGAATTAGACTAAATGACTTATAGAATGATATTCTCAGCTGGGTCCACAAATGCAGGCCTGACTTTGGCCTCCACTGCGATAGAGAGTAAAATTCTGCCTGTGCGGCATATGTGGCTACAGACTCTGTAGGACTGCATGTGTGTCATATACTGTCCTAACCTGGACCATGTCTCAGCTGCATATTAACAACCATTGCTGGGAACATGTCACAGATTGGTCAGTCTCACACACTGCACAGCAGATCTAGCAGAGCATGTGTCTGATGCACATGCAGTACACATTCATATGAGCCATGATCCACAATGCTTATTATGCAGCCCGTGTTTCATCTGTGTAACACAAGCACCGCAGTCAATCACAGGTGACTATGGATACTTGTTGGAAACACATAGCTGTCAATTGTGTATGGCAACCCACTGAAATATATGTTTATTCCATTACAGTACCCAGAAGGCCAAAAACAGAAGCGGAGGAGGAGGCAGGAGTGCCTGAAGAGGAGGGCCAGGACATCCAAGAGGGCCCAGGACCATCCACATCAGTGGATTTTGAGGAGTGGGAAGTGATGCCCGGGCCCTCAACTGCAAAATACAGTCGGCCACAGCCGTACCGCCAGCCTCAACCGGCCGTGTCCTGGTCCCAGACCTCCCTGCTGCTTCCAGCATCATTGCAGTAATGGGGGGCAGCACACATGGGATACCCCATCCTATGCTGCCTCTTATGCTAAGCCATCCTATGCTGGCCCTTCTCATGCTATAATACCTGTCTTATAGTCCACCGGGCCATCCATCATGGCATGACCTATATGTTGCCAACTCAGGGACTGCTCCAGCCACCAATGCAGTGGTGGCCACACTCAGGAATGCCACCCTCTGCTGTGTCACCCTCTGAGGTGCCACCCTATGCTGTGCCACCCTCTGCTGTTCCACCCTCTGAGGTGCCACCCTCTTATTCACCATCTCCTCCGCCACCCAGACATCCAACGCCTCCAGCCTTGCAGTCCTCAATTGTTTGAGATTTTGGACCAGATGACCAGGCACGCCAACAAAGGTCTGAAAGGATCATCCATTTGATCGAGTAGCATCATCCTTGCTGGCAATAGATCCATCCAGGCTTGCACTTTAGCTCTCCATGCTGAGATGAGGAGGCACAAAGAAGGATGGATAGATATGAGGAACGGGCGAGTCAGGAGAGATGCCTGATAATGCAGCTACTCCGACTGCAGCCCATACCTCTCCAGCCTTCGGTTGCACAACCGCAATCTAAGATGTCTGCCTCCTGATCTCAGACATCAACACCAGCTCCAACTGATCCCCAGCCACCCAGTGTAGTGGCACCCCCAGATCCCACACCACAACAACGTGGAAGAGGGAGACGGTCCACCGGCACAGAAGGTAGGGGCCCAGTTACAAGAAGAAGGAAGTCTTAGGTCCATTGAGGAAGGCCTCCTCCTGATCACTCCTCACAGAATATTGATTGTCATAGATGTTGACATACTATTGGCTGGCTGCAGAGTGTGTACATGTCTGGTTATGTTTAACATTTCAACAATTGATGTTCCATGTGGATTGACCTTGAGATGAAGTGCTGTAGTTAATCAGAATATTGTTATGATTGATATCTTGTTCTTGTCTCTGCAGGTGTTAATGGCCAAATCTCACAACCATGAAGGCATGTTCTTCATCTTCGAGCAGTACAATACAATCATGTGAGTAAACACTCAACCCAGTTCCCAACAGGCATTCCATCAGTGTCATTCACCACTGCAGATGGATCGGAAATGCAATATATAACTACATATCTCTTCACTAATGAACATGACTGGTGTGAGTTTCCATTATAATGATCAGTGTCGTGGCTGTAGATTTGCACGGTCCCATTAGGATCTGCTAATCCAAACCAGCAGTTCTACATAAGTTTTTGTAGCATTTCATCTCGTTAACATTATGAAAGTGGATTTATTTCTTTCATGTCATCCAAACCAAATGGCTAATTTCCTTGGTTTGACATCATGATGAATGTGCATGTGTTTAGTGGTAATGTGAACAGTGTAATCTGTCCGGCCTCGGTACCACCCATATACCAGTGAGATGTGATATCAGCATGGCACAACTATTCCATGTATATAGTAACTCTTTGCTGAAGGATTGTGAAGCATGCCTTGTCGTATTACACATCCTCAACATATTCCGGAAAGGCTGATTGAACATTACAGAATTAATAGGTTTATTACTGCTTGTAGATGACGTTCATGTTAATTGGTGTACTGTAGTGCCCAGAGCAAAAGCAATGTACTATAATAACAGCTCATGGTTGTTCTAACACCTCCTCTCTAGGTTTTCAAGATTCACATCATCTATTGACCAATTAGCAGTAATGTATGCAAACACACTGTGTGTGGAATTGCTTATTATCACATGATCCATATTTTTTAGTGTCTGTTTATGGTTTTTGTATGAGCATTAATGGTTATGTCAATGAAATGGAGTGTTATATGATATGATGTTGGTTACTGTGGGGTTATGACCACATGTGACCCTAGTAGATGCTATGCATTACCCTCATGATGTTGTCTGTTTTCCCTTCAGATGTCCTCTGATTTGCCACAGCCTCTTGCCATACTGGGATCCATTCACACCCCACCCATGATATTAATGCACAGCCTTGTCCATTTCTGATTGTGCTCTGTGTATGAAATAAAGTATGATGATGTTATACTGTTATGACTGTTTCTTTGTGCTTGTACCGTATCATGCTTTCTAATTGACAGAATACAGAGAGTATGAAGTGTCATTGTTCTATACATATATGTGTGTGTTTGTTTAGAGAAATACATATACTACATTAATCTGTACCTTGCCAATATAGATGTAGGTGTCAGCCAGAGGGCTGTGAATTCAGTAGTCATGTCTATAGACATTCAGGGTTGTTTGTAAAGACTTTAAGGGTTTAACTTGAATGAGGGTATGAATCTACATTCATGATTAATATGTAGAAATGTAAACACATATAGAACAGAATAGTTACACCCCTAACTGATGGTGATGAGCACATCTGTAATGTACTTGTTACATGGTAAATATATAGTGTGAACAGTATCCAGGATTACACAAACAACATTGACTGAAAAATGCTGTTTATTTTTTCACAAAGAGACACACAGTGACAAATTACCACAGGCCTGCTCACTATCATGGTGGACGTGGGTAGGATACAGAGTTCCAGTAACATAGGGAAATAGGGACATAGGGACAGAATGCAGGCAGAGGGGATGACATTGATATAGATGATCAGTTGAGGGGGATATACAGTGCATCATCCAACATGAGGCAATATCAGTTATATCACTATTAAAGATATCATGATAACAACATTCTATATTCAAAAACAACAATACAGAATAAGGAGATATACTCATGGGGAGAAGTAATCTGTAGTCATGTGTGTGTGCGTAACAGACACTCTTATGCAAGTGCAGAGGTCGAAGTGCTCAATCAGTCAATGTTAGAACCCCCAAAGGTCAGTTCGCTGGCAATGCTAATCTGCTATGAGAGCAGCCTCTCCATACCTAAGTTTGTACTCTCGGATGGGGACCTGACCAGGACCATATCAAACTAATTTCATGTGTTAGCAGAACTCACAACAAACTGGCCAGTTTGAGGTGAATTCTGTTCTCTGGATGAGCATCTCTATTTTCTGCTGTTGCATATACATAACTGAAGATAAACTGAACCTTGTTAACAGTTATGTTCCAAGGCTAGAGTTACTCTTCCCCATATGTACAGGGAGGCTCACATTAGCACTGAGGAAGAGATCTGGAAGGAAGTATGATACAGGCTTCACAATAGTCCAAGTAGAGGAGAGAAAAGCATGTCTAAAGCAATAGGTCCATATAAATCTATGTAGAGTATTTGATATCACACCCGATGCAACACATGATCAGCTATGGCATATGAACATACATGATGCAATGTGACAATAGCATGGTAATGGAATGTGGGAATGCTCATCGTCATTCCTTGTTCTGACTGTGGAGTGGGACTCATCTTTGCGATCTGAAACAAACATACAAGGAACATGTCAATATTAACATTACACATGCTCCATGAGCGCCTACCTCATCACATACCAATATATGCTGGTAATTTCATACATACTTCTTCACTGTTCTTTCCATATATATGAAACAAGCTACTCATCTGGCAGATGATGAGGAAGGAAATATCTGATGACTAATGATGTAGGAATATCACATCGATTATACATTAATGCATCTTGGGAGAGCCAAATGTGGTGTTTTACCTTGGACGTGGTCCCAATCTCATCCACGAGGTGATTTGTTCCACCAGGACACATGCGCTGTGGATCGTCATTATTTATCACTGCTTACCTATGTGATGTATTCTGGAAAGAGAGAGATAGGCCTACATTAATAGAGTGATTGATGTGTTATTTGTGTCCTTCAGCATACATAGCCATATTATTCCGCAAATACTCACTATGTAGTTCACATTGATGTAGCAGTTGTTCTGTTGCTGTTCATGTTTTTTCATGTCGAGGTTGTTGAAAGACAAGTTGACACACGGCAGCAGCTCTGTAAGGTTAATATGATGTGATGATTACAGTCACAAATTAGCCACTGCAAACATTTTGCCATGAACATCAAGATGAAATCTGATTAATAAACACATATTTATATCTCATGCATTACACATATCCTCATTACATATCTGCAGGGATGTTCATATTTCAGGATTGATATAAATTGTATTTGGTGGGGAAATTCAAATATCCTTACATTTGTAGAGTATATAGATACACAATTAGCACTCTTTCCAGTTAGTGTGATATTTGGCTGGGATATTAGCATTCAACCAGTATTCCCCCTTTGCATACAATAAAAGTTATGAAATAGTTAAATCTACCTAACCCATGACTTAGCAGTTTCAGTTAGAAACAAGTACACAGCCCTACAGCCAAGTACACAGCAAATATGTATTTTCACTCACGCCCAAGGTCTAATAATCGTTATTTACTGGACACAAGTGTATCATCTAAATTAGATGTACTCACAGTGTTAATGGGATATCTAATATAAATAAAAGGTTATTGGCTGTTAGTGGGTTATGCCATTTTGCTAGAGGGTGAGAAAAATGGATTTATCAGTATATATATCAGTAGTAGTCAGTTCTCCAGCCGGTCAGCAGCAGCCACCATGTTGGGTTTTGCTGCTGATCCACATTTGATCCTACTGAACAAACTCTAATCATGAGGAAATAACCAGAGGACTCTATTTTGTGTTATTTTGTGGCTATCCTGACTACGACATATTGATCCCTATTTCATGGGGTTTGTCAGGATCATACGATGTGACCAATACTGGTCCATAGTGTTTGGAGGTATTCCTATACAAATGTGGGGCATATATACATTGACATAGTGGGATATATAATCCACTCCAATTATCTATGCCATTGATGTTTAGAACTGTCAGTACTTAAGATGTGTATGGGAATGTGTGCTTACTTACCTGTAACTGATCGTGTGGCTTATTCCAGTTTACATACATCATATTAGGGAAGTCTCCTCTACTGTGGGCTGGTTGGAATTCTGTATGACAAAGGCGATGGTTCAAGGTAGATTTGGGAGTTAGTCATAATCCAGAACAATTAGATTGTATTCCATTCATATTGGGTATGTACTTACATGTGAAGTACTCACAAATGATGCGATACGTTGTTGTGACCCCTGCAGATTATCCACTACAGGGGGAGGTAAAGCCTCTTCCTCCCCATGTAGCGGAGCCGCATCAATGTCCCCCAGACAGTTGGCCTGTACTGCTATATTGTGCAGACAACAGCAGGCAAGGATGATGTAACAAACTTTCTCGGGCTTGTATTGTAGAGCACCCCCCGTGGAATGTAAACATCTGAAGCGCAGCTTCAGTAAACCAATAGTGCCCTTAATTACATTCCGGCAGGTCCTATGCGCTGCATTATACCGCACCTCTGCCCTGGTCTGGGGATTGCTCACAGGGGTCAACAACCACGGCAAACACCCATACCCTGCATCACCTGATGGAAACAAAGTGTGGCATGTTGATATGAATAGGATGTTGTGATGTTTGACAAAGTATATGCCCAAATATCATCATGACCTATGAACAGACCCTGTGGCTAACACACAGTTAAAGATATATGTAAGTGAACTGGATCATGGATGCATCTGATAGAGGATAATTAATAGTGTATTCATACATCAATCTTCAGTTTAATTACAAAGTTATTTGCACAAATGTCAAATCCAGATGGTCACACCCACAGGACGCTTACATGAGGCGGGGACACAAGGGAAATAGAATAGGGTACATATTGCGACCCTTCTGGTAGAGAGCACAGGAAGTAACTGTTGCAGTTCTTGTACCGAGCACATGCCAGAAGTCACTGAGGTGAAGAATAATAGTGTATTATTCTGAATTTAAATGTGATGCTAATTCAGGTGGGATTTTCGAGGGGCATACACGATCAAACGCAAATGCCAAAAGACCTAGGAGATTTTCATAACTTCAAGGTAAGCTAATTAATGTTTATTCCGGGATCTATTCATGCAAGAAAATGTTTTCCAAACACTATTAATTCTCCTCTATCAGATGCATTCTGAATCCATCTCACTTACATAGCCCTTACAAGAACACACAACAAGTTATGAAGGCGAGAGATGTCCATGTAACAGGATACAAGGTAATGCATCAGAACATATACCTAATGATTAATCAATTGTGTTTTTTGTCATATATTGTTGTGAACTGCATACTGTTTGGCCCAGCTAACACATGGTTATGGGCAGCATTGAGCTATTATGTTCTGGCTTTGGTAGTATTACTCTGTAATGCACATGTGAACATCAGAGCAATAGAGGGAAACATGATGTACTGTATGTGTTATTGTATCCAGTTATAGTAAGATATGGTTGACTACGATTTCTACTGTATACTTACCCAGTAGCCTCCCCACATTAACCCCTTGCAGCGGGGGACCCCTATCAGAATCGATCAGGCCCCCGCTGCATTTAACAATGTAAAATGTCCTGCCGCAGGTCCTTTAAGGGCTTGTGGCACACTATAAACCAATCCCGCCTGCGACACCTAAAATTAACCCCGCTCTATGCTGGGGGTCCCCACTGGTACCCCCAAAGTGTCCCCACATTAACCCCTTGCTGCAGGGGTCCATAGGGACCCCCGCAGCCCTCCCACATTAACCCCTTGCAGTGGGCATCCCCGATCGGCACCGATCGTGACCCCGCTGCATTTACAATTTCAAATCTCCGGCCTTGCGGGTCTTTAAAAGACCGTTAAGGTCATGAAAGGACCCGCGCTAAAAAATATTAACCCCTGCCACGGGGGTACTATAAGTACCCCCCCAGACAAATAAAATTAACCTCAATAAAGACCACCCATAAGCCCTGAATTAACCCTATAACTCATGGGGGTCAATACAGACCCCCACAAGCCCTTAATTAACCCTATAACCCATGAAGCTCTATACAGAGCCCCATGAGCACTTAAATTAACCCTATAACTCATGGGGCTCTATACAGAGCCCCATGAGCGCTTAAATTAACCCTATAACTCATGGGGCTTTATACAGAGCCCCATGAGCACTTAAATTAACCCTATAACTCATGGAGCTCTATACAGACCCCCCATAAGCCCTTAATTAACCCTATAACCCATGAAGGTCAATACAGACCCCCATAAGCCCTTAATTAACCCTATAACCCATGAAGCTCTATACAGAGCCCCATGAGCACTTAAATTAACCCTATAACTCATGGGGCTCTATACAGAGCCCCATGAGCGCTTAAATTAACCCTATAACTCATGGGGCTTTATACAGAGCCCCATGAGCACTTAAATTAACCCTATAACTCATGGAGCTCTATACATACCCCCCATAAGCCCTTAATTAACCCTATAACTCATGGGGGTCAATACAGACCCCCATAAGCCCTTAATTAACCCTATAACCCATGAAGCTCTATACAGAGCCCCATGAGCACTTAAATTAACCCTATAACTCATGGGGCTCTATACAGAGCCCCATGAGTACTTAATTAACCCTATAACCCATGAAGCTCTATACAGAGCCCCATGAGCACTTAAATTAACCCTATAACGCATGGAGCTCTATACAGAGCCCCATGAGTACTTAAATTAACCCTATAACTCATGGGGCTCTATACAGAGCCCCACAAGCCTTTACATTAACCCTATAAATCATGGGGCTCTATACAGAGCCACATGAGCCCTTAATTAACCCTGTTACTCATGGGGGTCAATACAGACCCATAAGGACTTAATTAAGCCCATAACTCATGGGGGTCAATACAGACCCCCATAAGCCGTTAATTAACCCTATAACCCACGGGGCTCTATTCAGAGCCCCATGAGCACTTAAATTAACCCTAAAACTCATGGGGCTCTATACTGAACCCCATGAGACTATAATTACCCCCCTCAGTCCAATAGGGGTCTATATAGACCTTTTTAGGACACTATTAACCCCTAAGTTAAATCTACAAGTGCCATGAGGACCCTTATTACAAAGTCCAGCACCCTCATTACAAAGTCTTAGCACTACACTATACTATTAACCCTAACTT
Source organism: Discoglossus pictus (assembly GCA_027410445.1). NCBI lineage: Eukaryota > Metazoa > Chordata > Amphibia > Anura > Alytidae > Discoglossus > Discoglossus pictus. The sequence continues at coordinate 24,213,224 of CM050172.1, read as the reverse complement.
TACCCCCATTAACCCATACTAAACCCTACCTAAACCTAACTGTGCCAATCTAACCCTAATTGGGCCTATTTAAACCTATCTGGACCTAATAACCCTAACTGGGCCTATTTAACCCATCTAGCACTATTTAATCCCATCACTTATGAGGGCGTATACAGACCCCCATAAGCCTCCATCTAACCCCTTCCCTTATGGGGGTCAATACAGACCCCATCAGCCTCTAGTTAACCCAATCAGTCCCATAAGGGTCTTTGAAGACCCGAATAGGACAATTAGAAGCCTACAAGATCATCCCGCAGGCTGTCACTCCTCATGTACATTTCCTCCGTCTGGACATGGATGGCCGTGCTGCGTAGCTGACACATTGCTCGCAGCAGGGCTAATTTAATAGCGTCGTAACTTTTCAAAATTTGCAGCACGTAGGGTTTAAGGACAAACTTTGTATCTACGAGGCTGGAATTTAATATGGCTGTTGGTTTGTAGATAAACTTGCCTTCACTCATCAAATATTAAATCATAGTTGATTTTATTTATCTGATTTTGAATATTTTTAATTTCTATAGTAGTCAAATTATTTGGGTGTATTTTATTACTTTGATCTAATCTATGTAATTGAATGAATAATTTGCGTAGTGGGGAACTTCTTTGTTTCTTCCGTTGTATTTTCATTTTTATCAGGAGGCCCAGAATGAAAGCTTTAAAAGCACCCCACAGCGTGCTACTACTTGTACCTACTGTATTTGATCATTAATCTCAAAGAATTTATACATTTTCTTTTCAAGTGACAATTTCTTTTTTTCATCATCCAGTAATGCATCATCCAATTTCCGAACAGGTCTGCTATATTGCAAATTATCTAATTTTATTTTCACAATGGTATGAGCATGATCTGATACTGTGATCGGTCCTAACTCGGCTTTATGCACCTTATTAGCACCTAAAGGGTCCATAAGGACCAGGTCCAATCAGGAATAGACCTTATATATACGAGAAAAACAGGAATAATCTCTCTGATTGGGGTGTAACAACCTCCAAACATCATACATATTATTAACTTTTATTAATTTCAAAAATTGTTGTGAAATTTTCTGTATTTGTGTCAAATTTTTAATTGTTTTTTGAGCTTTTCGGTCAATATCTGGATTAATGACCAAATCAAAGTCCCCCGCCATTATTACAGCTGCTAGTGCATTTTTTTACATTTTATTAAACATGTGTCTTAAAAATGGCCGCTGATTTTTGTTGGGAGCATAAATATTGAGTATCCTAAATTTCTGTTTATTAACTTCTCCCACCGACAAAATGTATCAACCTTCAGGATCAATATCTACAAATTCTTATTAATCTTTTTTGATACAAAGTTGAAAATTAGAGACCCTTCTGGCCTTTTTCTTAAACATAGAATTATATCTGTAATCAAATATATTCTGCCCAAAGTTTAAAAAAATGTTTTTGACCCAATGGGTCTCCTGTAAGAGGATAATCTCTGCCTTTACTTGTTTAATCAGTCTGAAAATAGCATTTCTTTTATAGTTTGAATTTAGCTCCCTAACGTTAAAACTCATTTACTGACATAACTTATCTAATTGGTCTTTGACCGTATCCAATCTTTTTAAGTCTTACTAATCTCTTCCTTTCGAACAATGAAACAGCTATACATCATAATTGGGCTCTTTTCCCAAATAAATCTTAAAAATACATTCACACTTCCTTCCATACTAGCATACATAAGTTTCCCTGCTGGTACAGCCTCAGCGGAGAAACTAACAGGGCTCTGCGCCAATGTAAAGAAATACCAGGTCTTTTTGTTTGAGGGAGAGGCTTCTCTTTATCTGTCTAATTCATAGGTGATCTTTTAAGAACTTTCAGAGATCTAATAATTCCCAAGTAAATTTATGTAATTTTAAAACTAACTATACGTAGTGAAAAAAAAAAACGGGTAACCTGTTTAAGGTTAGAAATTGTATAAAATGTTCACAGTGCCATCTAGCAGCCCCTCGCCCCTCGCCACAAACTGCTCCCGGACACCCAACAGGAAAGATCCATTATTTTTTCAGCGGGAGTTGAGTTTTCTATTAGTATAATCATTTTTGCATTATATGTCACATGAGAAAATAATACTAATAAAACAAAAAAACTGTTAAAACAAAACTGTTTCTCTTTATTTTATGCTGTATACCATTAATTAAAACATTCATGTCACTGAAAGAAAATCTTATAACATATGCCTAGGATGACCTGAGTATTAAGAACCAAACATATATGGCTTTGCATTTGTTTATGCTCAATACAGGACAACATTTAGCATTCATTTAAAGTAAATTTCTCAGTGTTCTGTACCCAAAATAAGGATGCCGTTATACAAAGATGAATCCATCGCAACAAAATAGGAATAACCAAATAATCATAAATATCTTCATAAAGAGCATACCGGGGGCGGCTGGTGCATAGGGGCGAAAGGGCAACCAATCTCCCAGAATGAATGCACTTACTTAAACACCCGTCACTTTAAATGATGAATCCTTTGGCAAGCAGTTAAACACACTGACTTATCCCCTTATCACATCTCCCCCTGCTGGTGACTTGTTCTGTACTACAGATCAGAGCTGCTGCCTGTGCTTGATTTGAAGCAATGAGCCTGTCTGTCACACACAGCATCACCCAATCAGAATGACTGAGAGGGAGCTGAAGTTGTGGGACCATTCAGGGATCACCCAATCAGAATGACTATGATGAGCTGAAGCTGTGGAGACCCATTGGGGCAAACCCCAGCTAATCACTGTCACTGCCTCAGACAATCAAGACAGCTAAATTTCAGTATGCAGTGCATGCTAGCAGATGTAGTTCAGTGAGAGATGCCATGCTGATAGAGCTGTTCAGGACCGGGTGAGTAGTCTCAGTCTGTCTGTTATTCTCGCTCTCTCTCTGTTTTTTGTTCTCTGTGACTCTCTTTTTCTCTCTGTGTAACTTGTACTCTCTCTCTCATATTGTCTGTTTCTTTCCCCAGGCATTATGCATCTATAGATAGATAGACAGATATAGGCAGCTTCATAATGAAGACTAATAGTTTTGTCATGGCAGTTTGCTTTTAATTTGATAGAGAAAATAGTTTCTATTTAGCGCAAAAAACGTTTGTGAGTATATCGTTTATATCCAAATTTTTATTTATTGAAGCAGTCTGTGTGCTGAAGGACAAATCCCCCACACACACTTTTTGTTCCCTGTATAATCTCTCTTTCTCTCCCTCTATAATCTTTATTTATCTCTCCTCTTTCTGAATAAAGTTTATTGGAAAAAACAACTCCTTTCTCAGTGTGCTGGGTGCAGAGCCTCAGCCATCTCAGTACTCTGTATACTGCTGATTACCCTGTATATATCAGACAAGCTGGAAGGAAAGCTGCTAGAATACAGCTTATATTCTATATTCACTTAAGGCATCTGAATCCCTATGGTGGACCTCCTTCCAGGCTCCAAGAATACAGCTTGTAATCTATATTTACATAGAATAAGGCATCTGCATCCCTGTGAAGGACCTCCTTCCTGGCTCCTAGAGTACAGCTTGTATTCTATATTTACATAGAATAAGGCATCTGCATCCCTATGATGGACCTCCTTCCAGGCTCCTAGAATACAGCTTGTATTCTATATTTAAATGGAATAAGGCATCTGCATCCCTATGAAGGACCTCCTTCCAGGCTCCTAGAGTATAGCTTGTAGTCTATATTTACATAGAATAAGGCATCTGCATCCCTATGATGGACCTCCTTCCAGGCTCCTAGAGTATAGCTTGTATTTTATATTTACAAAGAATAAGGCGTCTGCATCCCTATGATGGACCTCCTTCCAGGCTCCTAGAGTATAGCTTGTAGTCTATATTTACATAGAATAAGGCATCTGCATCCCTATGATGGACCTCCTTCCAGGCTCCTAGAGTATAGCTTGTATTTTATATTTACAAAGAATAAGGCGTCTGCATCCCTATGATGGACCTCCTTCCAGGCTCCTAGAGAACAGCTTGTATTCTATATTTACATAGAATAAGGCATCTGCATCCCTATGAAGGACCTCCTTCCAGGCTCCTAGAGTACAGCTTGTATTCTATATTTACATAGAATAAGACAACTGCATCCCTATGAAGGACCTACTTTCAGGCTCCTAGAGAACAGCTTGTAGTCTATGTTTACATAGAATAAGGCATCTGCATCCCTATGAAGGACCTCCTTCCAGGCTCCTAGAGTACAGCTTGTATTCTATATTTACATAGACTAAGACATCTGCATCCCTATGAAGGACCTCCTTCCTGGCTCCTAGAGTACAGCTTGTATTCTATATTTATATAGAATAAGACATCTGCATCCCTATGAAGGACCTCCTTCCTGGCTCCTAGAGTACAGCTTGTATTCTATATTTACATAGAATAAGGCATCTGCATCCCTATGATGGACCTCCTTCCTAGCTCCTAGAGTACAGCTTGTATTCTATATTTACATAGAATAAGGCATCTGCATCCCTATGAAGGACCTCCTTCCTGGCTCCTAGAGTACAGCTTGTATTCTATATTTACATAGAATAAGGCATCTGCATATCTATGAAGGACCTCCTTCCAGGCTCCTAGAGTACTGCTTGTATTGTATATTTACATAGAATAAGGCATCTGCATCCCTATGAAGGACCTCCTTCCAGGCTCCTAGAGTACAGCTTGTATTCTATATTTACATACAATAAGGCATCTTCATCCCTATGAAGGACCTCCTTCCAGGCTCCTAGAGTACAGCTTGTATTCCATATTTACATAAGGCGTCTGCTTCCCTATGAAGGACCTCCTTCCAGGCTCCTAGAGTACAGCTTGTATTCCATATTTACATAAGGCGTCTGCATCCCTATGAAGGACCACCTTCCTGGCTCCTAGAGTACAACTTGTATTCTATATTTACATAGAATAAGGCATCTGCATCCCTATGAAGGACCTCCTTCCAGGCTCCTAGAGTACTGCTTGTATTGTATATTTACATAGAATAAGGCATCTGCATCCCTATGAAGGACCTCCTTCCAGGCTCCTAGAGTACAGCTTGTATTCTATATTTACATACAATAAGGCATCTGCATCCCTATGAAGGACCTCCTTCCAGGCTCCTAGAATACTGCTTGAATTTTATATTTACATAAGGCGTCTGCATCCCTATGAAGGACCTCCTTCCAGGCTCTTAGAGTACAGCTTGTATTCTATATTTACATAGAATAAGGCATCTGCATCCCTATGAAGGACCTCCTTCCAGGCTCCTATAATACAGTTTATATTCTATATTTACTTAGAATAAAGCATCTGCATCCCTATGATGGACCTCCTTCCAGGCTCCTAGAGTACAGCCTGTATTTTATATTTACAAAGAATAAGGCGTCTGCATCCCTAGAAGGGACCTCCTTCCAGGCTCCTAGAGTACAGCTTGTATTCTATATTTACATAGAATAAGACATCTGCATCCCTATGAAGGACCTCCTTCCAGGCTCCTAGAGTACAGCTTGTATTCTATATTTACATACAATAAGGCATCTGCATCCCTATGAAGGACCTCCTTCCAGGCTCCTAGAGTACAGCTTGTATTCTATATTTACTTAGAATAAGGCGCATGCATCCCTATGATGGACCTCCTTCCAGGATCCTACAGTACAGCTTGTAGTCTATATTTACATAGAATAAGGCATCTGCATCCCTATGAAGGATCTCCTTCCAGGCTTCTAGAGTACAGCTTGTATTATATATTTACATAGAATAAGGCATCTGCATCCCTATGATAGACCTCCTTCCAGGCTCCTAGAGTACAGCTTGTATTCTATATTTACATAGAATAAGGCATCTGCATCCCTATGATAGACCTCCTTCCAGGCTCCTAGAGTACAGCTTGTATTCTATATTTACATAGAATAAGGCATCTGCATGCCTAAGAAGGACCTCCTTCAAGACTCCTAGATTACAGCTTGTATTCTATATTTACATAGAATAAGGCATCTGCATCCCTATGATGGACCTCCTTCCAGGCTCCTAGAGTACAGCTTGTATTCTATATTTATATAGAATAAGGCATCTGCATCCCTATGAAGGACCTCCTTCCAGGGTCCTAGAGTACAGCTTGTATTTTATATTTACATAGAATAAGGCATCTGCATCCCTATGATAGACCTCCTTCCAGGCTCCTAGAGTACAGCTTGTATTCTATATTTACATAGAATAAGGCATCTGCATCCCTATGATGGACCTCCTTCCAGGCTCCTGGAGTACAGCTTGTATTCTATATTTACATAGAATAAGACATCTGCATCCCTATGAAGGACCTCCTTCAAGACTCCTAGAGTACAGCTTGTATTCTATATTTACGTAGAATAAGACATCTGCATCCCTATGATGGACCTCCTTCCAGGCTCCTAGAGTGCAGCTTGTAGTCTATATTTACATAGAATAAGACATCTGCATCCCTATGAAGGACCTCCTTCCAGTCTCCTAGAGTACAGCTTGTATTCTATATTTACATAGAATAAGGCGTCTGCATCCCTATGAAGGACCTCCTTCAAGACTCCTAGATTACAGCTTGTATTCTATATTTACATAGAATAAGGCATCTGCATCCCTATGATGGACCTCCTTCCAGGCTCCTAGAGTACAGCTTGTATTCTATATTTTCATAGAATAAGACATCTGCATGCCTATGAAGGACCTCCTTCCAGTCTCCTAGTGTACAGCTTGTATTCTATATTTACATAGAATAAGGCATCTGCATCCCTATGAAGGACCTCCTTCCAGGCTCCTAGAGTACAGCTTGTATTGTATATTTGCATAGAATAAGACATCTGCATCCCTATGATGGACCTCCTTCCAGGCTCCTAGAGTACAGCTTGTATTCTATATTTACATAGAGTAAGGCATCTGCATCCCTATGAAGGACCTCCTTCCAGGCTCCTAGAGTACAGCTTGTATTCTATATTTACATAAGGCGACTGCATCCCTTTGAAGGACCTCCTTCCAGGCTCCTGGAATACAGCTTGTATTCCATATTTACATAAGGCGTCTGCATCCCTATGAAGGACCTCCTTCCAGGCTCCTAGAGTACAGCTTGTATTCTATATTTACATAGAATAAGTCATCTGCATCCCTATGAAGGACCTCCTTCCAGGCTCCTATAATACAGTTTATATTCTATATTTACTTAGAATAAAGCATCTGCATCCCTATGATGGACCTCCTTCCAGGCTCCTAGAGTACAGCTTGTATTCTATATTTACATAGAATAAGACATCTGCATCCCTATGAAGGACCTCCTTCCAGGCTCCTAGAGTACAGCTTGTATTCTATATTTACATAAAATCAGGCATCTGCATCCCTATAAAGGACCTCCTTCCTGGCTCCTAGAGTACAGCTTGTATTCTATATTTACATAGAATGAGGCATCTGAATCCCTATGAAGGACCTCCTTCCAGGCTCCTAGTATACAGCTTGTATTCTATATTTACATAGAATGAGGCATCTGCATCCCTATGAAGGACCTCCTTCCTGGCTCCTAGAGTACAGCTTGTATTTTATATTTACATAGAATAAGACATCTGCATCCCTATGATGGACCTCCTTCCAGGCTCTTGGAGTACAGCTTGTATTCTATATTTACATACAATAAGACATCTGCATCCCTATGAAGGACCTCCTTCCAGGGTCCTTGAGTACAGCTTGTATTCTATATTTACATAGAATGAGGCATCTGAATCCCTATGATGGACCTCCTTCCAGGCTCCTAGAATACAGCTTGTATTCTATATTTACATAGAATAAGGCATCTGCATCCCTATGAAGGAAATACTTTCAGGCTCCTAGAGTACAGCTTGTACAGTAGTCTATGGTTACATAGAATAAGACATCTGCATCCCTATGAAGGACCTCCTTCCAGGCTCCTAGAGTACAGCTTGTATTCTATATTTACATAGAATCAGGCATCTGCATCCCTATGAAGGACCTCCTTCCAGGCTCCTAGAGTACAGCTTGTAGTCTATATTTACATAGAATAAGACATCTGCATCCCTATGAAGGACCTCCTTCCAGGGTCCTTGAGTACAGCTTGTATTCTATATTTACATAGAATAAGGCATCTGAATCACTATGATGGACCTCCTTCCAGGCTCCTAGAGTACAGCTTGTATTCTATATTTACATAGAATAAGGCATCTGCATCCCTATGAAGGACCTCCTTCCAGGCTCCTAGAGTACAGCTTGTATTCTATATTTACATAGAATAAGGCATCTGCATCCCTATGAAGGACCTCCTTCCAGGCTCCTAGAGTACAGCTTGTAGTCTATATTTACATAGAATAAGAAATCTGCATCCCTATGAAGGACCTCCTTCCAGGGTCCTTGAGTACAGCTTGTATTCTATATTTACATAGAATAAGGCATCTGAATCCCTATGATGGACCTCCTTCCAGGCTCCTAGAGTACAGCTTGTATTCTATATTTACATAGAATAAGGCATCTGAATCCCTATGAAGGACCTCCTTCCAGGCTCCTAGAGTACAGCTTGTATTCTATATTTACATAAAATAAGACATCTTCATCCCTATGATAGACCTCCTTCCAGGCTCCTAGAGTACAGCTTGTAGTCTATATTTACATAGAATAAGGCATCTGTGTCCCTATGAAGGACCTCCTTCCAGGCTCCTGGAGTACAGCTTGTATTCTATATTTACATAGAATAAGGCATCTGCATCCCTATGATGGACCTCCTTCCAGGCTCCTAGAGTACAGCTTGTATTCTATATTTACATAGAATAAGGCATCTGCATCCCTATGAAGTGCCTCCTTCCAGGCTCCTAGAGTACAGCTTGTATTCTATATTTACATAGAATAAGGCATCTGCATCCCTATGAAGGACCTCCTTCAAGACTCCTAGAGTACAGCTTGTATTCTATATTTACGTAGAATAAGACATCTGCATCCCTATGATGGACCTCCTTCCAGGCTCCTAGAGTGCAGCTTGTAGTCTATATTTACATAGAATAAGGCATCTGCATCCCTATGATGAACCTCCTTCCAGGCTCCTAGAGTACAGCTTGTAGTCTATATTTACATAGAATAAGGCATCTGCATCCCTATGAAGGACCTCCTTCCAGGCTCCTAGAGTACAGCTTGTATTCTATATTTACATAGAATAAGGCATATGCATCCCTACGAAGGACCTCCTTCCAGGCTCCTAGAGTACAGCTTGTAGTCTATATTTACATAGAATAAGGCATCTGCATCCCTATGAAGGACCTCCTTCCAGGCTCCTAGAGTACAGCTTGTATTCTATATTTACATAGAATAAGGCGTCTGCATCCCTACGAAGGACCTCCTTCCAGGCTACTAGAGTACAGCTTGTATTATATATTTACATAGAATAAGGCATATGCATCCCTACGAAGGACCTCCTTCCAGGCTCCTAGAGTACAGCTTGTATTCTATATTTACATAGAATAAGGCATCTCCATCCCTATGATGGACCTCCTTCCAGGCTCCTAGAGTACAGCTTGTATTCTATATTTACTTAGAATAAGGCGCATGCATCCCTATGATGGACCTCCTTCCAGGATCCTACAGTACAGCTTGTATTCTATATTTACATAGAATAAGACATCTGCATCCCTATGAAGGACCTCCTTCCAGGCTCCTAGATAACAGCATGTATTCTATATTTACATAGAATAAGGCATCTGCATCCCTATGAAGGATCTCCTTCCAGGCTTCTAGAGTACAGCTTGTATTATATATTTACATAGAATAAGGCATCTGCATCCCTATGATAGACCTCCTTCCAGGCTCCTAGAGTACAGCTTGTATTCTATATTTACATAGAATAAGGCATCTGCATCCCTATGATAGACCTCCTTCCAGGCTCCTAGAGTACAGCTTGTATTCTATATTTACATAGAATAAGGCATCTGCATCCCTATGATGGACCTCCTTCCAGGCTCCTGGAGTACAGCTTGTATTCTATATTTACATAGAGTAAGGCATCTGCATCCCTATGAAGAACCTCCTTCCAGGCTCCTATAATACAGCTTGTATTCTATATTTACATAAGGCGACTGCATCCCTTTGAAGGACCTCCTTCCAGGCTCCTGGAATAAAGCTTGTATTCCATATTTACATAAGGCGTCTGCATCCCTATGAAGGACCTCCTTCCAGGCTCCTAGAGTACAGCTTGTATTCTATATTTACATAGAATAAGTCATCTGCATACCTATGAAGGACCTCCTTCCAGGCTCCTATAATACAGTTTATATTCTATATTTACTTAGAATAAAGCATCTGCATCCCTATGATGGACCTCCTTCCAGGCTCCTAGAGTACAGCTTGTATTCTCTATTTACATAGAATAAGACATCTGCATCCCTATGAAGGACCTCCTTCCAGGCTCCTAGAGTACAGCTTGTATTCTATATTTACATACAATAAGGCATCTGCATCCCTATGAAGGACCTCCTTCCAGGCTCCTAGAGTACAGCTTGTATTCTATATTTACATACAATAAGGCATCTGCATCCCTATGAAGGACCTCCTTCCAGGCTCCTAGAGTACAGCTTGTATTTTATATTTACAAAGAATAAGGCGTCTGCATCCCTAGGAAGGACCTCCTTCCAGGCTCCTAGAGTACAGCTTGTATTCTATATTTACATAGAATAAGGCATCTGCATCCCTATGAAGGAAATACTTTCAGGCTCCTAGAGTACAGCTTGTACAGTAGTCTATGGTTACATAGAATAAGACATCTGCATCCCTATGAAGGACCTCCTTCCAGGCTCCTGGAGTACAGCTTGTATTCTATATTTACATAAAATCAGGCATCTGCATCCCTATAAAGGACCTCCTTCCTTGCTCCTAGAGTACAGCTTGTATTCTATATTTACATAGAATGAGGCATCTGAATCCCTATGAAGGACCTCCTTCCAGGCTCCTAGTATACAGCTTGTATTCTATATTTACATAGAATGAGGCATCTGCATCCCTATGAAGGACCTCCTTCCTGGCTCCTAGAGTACAGCTTGTATTTTATATTTACATAGAATAAGACATCTGCATCCCTATGATGGACCTCCTTCCAGGCTCTTGGAGTACAGCTTGTATTCTATATTTACATACAATAAGACATCTGCATCCCTATGAAGGACCTCCTTCCAGGGTCCTTGAGTACAGCTTGTATTCTATATTTACATAGAATGAGGCATCTGAATCCCTATGATGGACCTCCTTCCAGGCTCCTAGAGTACAGCTTGTATTCTATATTTACATAGAATAAGGCATCTGCATCCCTATGAAGGAAATACTTTCAGGCTCCTAGAGTACAGCTTGTAGTCTATATTTACATAGAATAAGACATCTGCATCCCTATGAAGGACCTTCTTCCAGGGTCCTTGAGTACAGCTTGTATTCTATATTTACATAGAATAAGGCATCTGAATCGCTATGATGGACCTCCTTCCAGGCTCCTAGAGTACAGCTTGTATTCTATATTTACATAGAATAAGGCATCTGAATCCCTATGAAGTGCCTCCTTCCAGGCTCCTAGAGTACAGCTTGTATTCTATATTTACATAGAATAAGGCATCTGCATCCCTATGAAGGACCTCCTTCAAGACTCCTAGAGTACAGCTTGTATTCTATATTTACATAGAATGAGGCATCTGAATCCCTATGATGGACCTCCTTCCAGGCTCCTAGAGTACAGCTTGTATTCTATATTTACATAGAATAAGGCATCTGCATCCCTATGAAGGAAATACTTTCAGGCTCCTAGAGTACAGCTTGTAGTCTATATTTACATAGAATAAGACATCTGCATCCCTATGAAGGACCTCCTTCCAGGGTCCTTGAGTACAGCTTGTATTCTATATTTACATAGAATAAGGCATCTGAATCGCTATGATGGACCTCCTTCCAGGCTCCTAGAGTATAGCTTGTATTTTATATTTACATAGAATAAGGCATCTGCATCCCTATGAAGGACCTCCTTCAAGACTCCTAGAGTACAGCTTGTATTCTATATTTACGTAGAATAAGACATCTGCATCCCTATGATGGACCTCCTTCCAGGCTCCTAGAGTGCAGCTTGTAGTCTATATTTACATAGAATAAGGCATCTGCATCCCTATGAAGGACCTCCTTCCAGGCTACTAGAGTACAGCTTGTATTATATATTTACATAGAATAAGGCATATGCATCCCTACGAAGGACCTCCTTCCAGGCTCCTAGAGTACAGCTTGTAGTCTATATTTACATAGAATAAGGCATCTGCATCCCTATGAAGGACCTCCTTCCAGGCTCCTAGAGTACAGCTTGTATTCTATATTTACATAGAATAAGGCGTCTGCATCCCTACGAAGGACCTCCTTCCAGGCTACTAGAGTACAGCTTGTATTATATATTTACATAGAATAAGGCATATGCATCCCTACGAAGGACCTCCTTCCAGGCTCCTAGAGTACAGCTTGTATTCTATATTTACATAGAATAAGGCATCTGCATCCCTATGATGGACCTCCTTCCAGGCTCCTAGAGTACAGCTTGTATTCTATATTTACTTAGAATAAGGCGCATGCATCCCTATGATGGACCTCCTTCCAGGATCCTACAGTACAGCTTGTATTCTATATTTACATAGAATAAGACATCTGCATCCCTATGAAGGACCTCCTTCCAGGCTCCTAGATAACAGCATGTATTCTATATTTACATAGAATAAGGCATCTGCATCCCTATGATAGACCTCTTTCCAGGCTCCTAGAGTACAGCTTGTATTCTATATTTACATAGAATAAGGCATCTGCATCCCTATGATGGACCTCCTTCCAGGCTCCTGGAGTACAGCTTGTATTCTATATTTACATAGAATAAGGCATCTGCATGCCTAAGAAGGACCTCCTTCAAGACTCCTAGATTACAGCTTGTATTCTATATTTACATAGAATAAGGCATCTGCATCCCTATGATGGACCTCCTTCCAGGCTCCTAGAGTACAGCTTGTATTCTATATTTATATAGAATAAGGCATCTGCATCCCTATGAAGGACCTCCTTCCAGGGTCCTAGAGTACAGCTTGTATTTGATATTTACATAGAATAAGGCATCTGTGTCCCTATGAATTGCCTCCTTCCAGGCTCCTAGAGTACAGCTTGTATTCTATATTTACATAGAATAAGGCATATGCATCCCTATGAAGGACCTCCTTCCAGGCTCCTAGAGTACAGCTTGTATTCTATATTTACATAGAATAAGACATCTGCATCCCTATGAAGGACCTCCTTCAAGACTCCTAGATTACAGCTTGTATTCTATATTTACATAGAATAAGGCGTCTGCATCCCTATGAAGGACCTCCTTCAAGACTCCTAGAGTACAGCTTGTATTCTATATTTACATAGAATAAGACATCTGCATCCCTATGATGGACCTCCTTCCAGGCTCCTAGAGTACAGCTTGTATTCTATATTTACATACAATAAGACATCTGCATCCCTATGAAGGACCTCCTTCCAGTCTCCTAGAGTACAGCTTGTATTCTATATTTACATAGAATAAGGCGTCTGCATCCCTATGAAGGACCTCCTTCCACGCTCATAGAGTACAGCTTGTATTCTATATTTACATAGAATCAGGCATCTGCATCCCTATAAAGGACCTCCTTCCTGGCTCCTAGAGTACAGCTTGTATTCTATATTTACATAGAATGAGGCATCTGAATCCCTATGAAGGACCTCCTTCCAGGCTCCTAGTATACAGCTTGTATTCTATATTTACATAGAATGAGGCATCTGCATCCCTATGAAGGACCTCCTTCCAGGCTCCTAGAGTACAGCTTGTATTTTATATTTACGTAGAATAAGACATCTGCATCCCTATGATGGACCTCCTTCCAGGCTGTTGGAGTACAGCTTGTATTCTATATTTACATACAATAAGACATCTGCATCCCTATGAAGGACCTCTTTCCAGGGTCCTTGAGTACAGCTTGTATTCTATATTTACATAGAATGAGGCATCTGAATCCCTATGATGGACCTCCTTCCAGGCTCCTAGAGTACAGCTTGTATTCTATATTTACATAGAATAAGGCATCTGCATCCCTATGAAGGAAATACTTTCAGGCTCCTAGAGTACAGCTTGTACAGTAGTCTATGGTTACATAGAATAAGACATCTGCATCCCTATGAAGGACCTCCTTCCAGGCTCCTAGAGTACAGCTTGTACAGTAGTCTATGGTTACATAGAATAAGACATCTGCATCCCTATGAAGGACCTCCTTCCAGGCTCCTAGAGTACAACTTGTAGTCTATATTTACATAGAATAAGACATCTGCATCCCTATGAAGGACCTCCTTCCAGGGTCCTTGAGTACAGCTTGTATTCTATATTTACATAGAATAAGGCATCTGAATCCCTATGATGGACCTCCTTCCAGGCTCCTAGAGTACAGCTTGTATTCTATATTTACATAGAATAAGGCATCTGCATCCCTATGAAGGACCTCCTTCCAGGCTCCTAGAGTACAGCTTGTATTCTATATTTACATAGAATAAGGCATCTGCATCCCTATGAAGGACCTCCTTCCAGGCTCCTAGAGTACAGCTTGTAGTCTATATTTACATAGAATAAGACATCTGCATCCCTATGAAGGACCTCCTTCCAGGGTCCTTGAGTACAGCTTGTATTCTATATTTACATAGAATAAGGCATCTGAATCCCTATGATGGACCTCCTTCCAGGCTCCTAGAGTACAGCTTGTATTCTATATTTACATAGAATAAGGCATCGGAATCCCTATGAAGGACCTCCTTCCAGGCTCCTGGAGTACAGCTTGTATTCTATATTTACATAGAATAAGGCATCTGCATCCCTATGAAGTGCCTCCTTCCAGGCTCCTAGAGTACAGCTTGTATTCTATATTTACATAGAATAAGGCATCTGCATCCCTATGAAGGACCTCCTTCAAGACTCCTAGAGTACAGCTTGTAGTCTATATTTACATAGAATAAGGCATCTGCATCCCTATGAAGGACCTCCTTCCAGGCTACTAGAGTACAGCTTGTATTATATATTTACATAGAATAAGGCATATGCATCCCTACGAAGGACCTCCTTCCAGGCTCCTAGAGTACAGCTTGTAGTCTATATTTACATAGAATAAGGCATCTGCATCCCTATGAAGGACCTCCTTCCAGGCTCCTAGAGTACAGCTTGTATTCTATATTTACATAGAATAAGGCGTCTGCATCCCTACGAAGGACCTCCTTCCAGGCTACTAGAGTACAGCTTGTATTATATATTTACATAGAATAAGGCATATGCATCCCTACGAAGGACCTCCTTCCAGGCTCCTAGAGTACAGCTTGTATTCTATATTTACATAGAATAAGGCATCTCCATCCCTATGATGGACCTCCTTCCAGGCTCCTAGAGTACAGCTTGTATTCTATATTTACTTAGAATAAGGCGCATGCATCCCTATGATGGACCTCCTTCCAGGATCCTACAGTACAGCTTGTATTCTATATTTACATAGAATAAGACATCTGCATCCCTATGAAGGACCTCCTTCCAGGCTCCTAGATAACAGCATGTATTCTATATTTACATAGAATAAGGCATCTGCATCCCTATGAAGGATCTCCTTCCAGGCTTCTAGAGTACAGCTTGTATTATATATTTACATAGAATAAGGCATCTGCATCCCTATGATAGACCTCCTTCCAGGCTCCTAGAGTACAGCTTGTATTCTATATTTACATAGAATAAGGCATCTGCATCCCTATGATAGACCTCCTTCCAGGCTCCTAGAGTACAGCTTGTATTCTATATTTACATAGAATAAGGCATCTGCATCCCTATGATGGACCTCCTTCCAGGCTCCTGGAGTACAGCTTGTATTCTATATTTACATAGAATAAGGCATCTGCATGCCTAAGAAGGACCTCCTTCAAGACTCCTAGATTACAGCTTGTATTCTATATTTACATAGAATAAGGCATCTGCATCCCTATGATGGACCTCCTTCCAGGCTCCTAGAGTACAGCTTGTATTCTATATTTATATAGAATAAGGCATCTACATCCCTATGAAGGACCTCCTTCCAGGGTCCTAGAGTACAGCTTGTATTTGATATTTACATAGAATAAGGCATCTGTGTCCCTATGAATTGCCTCCTTCCAGGCTCCTAGAGTACAGCTTGTATTCTATATTTACATAGAATAAGGCATCTGCATCCCTATGAAGGACCTCCTTCCAGGCTCCTAGAGTACAGTTTGTATTCTATATTTACATAGAATAAGACATCTCCATCCCTATGAAGGACCTCCTTCAAGACTCCTAGATTACAGCTTGTATTCTATATTTACATAGAGTAAGGCATCTGCATCCCTATGAAGGACCTCCTTCAAGACTCCTAGAGTACAGCTTGTATTCTATATTTACATAGAATAAGACATCTGCATCCCTATGAAGGACCTCCTTCCAGTCTCCTAGAGTACAGCTTGTATTCTATATTTACATAGAATAAGGCATCTGCATCCCTATGATGGACCTCCTTCCAGTCTCCTAGTGTACAGCTTGTATTCTATATTTACATAGAATAAGGCATCTGCATCCCTATGAAGGACCTCCTTCCAGGCTCCTAGAGTACAGCTTGTAGTCTATATTTACATAGAATAAGACATCTGCATCCCTATGAAGGACCTCCTTCCAGGGTCCTTGAGTACAGCTTGTATTCTATATTTACATAGAATAAGGCATCTGAATCCCTATGATGGACCTCCTTCCAGGCTCCTAGAGTACAGCTTGTATTCTATATTTACATAGAATAAGGCATCTGAATCCCTATGAAGGACCTCCTTCCAGGCTCCTGGAGTACAGCTTGTATTCTATATTTACATAGAATAAGGCATCTGCATCCCTATGAAGTGCCTCCTTCCAGGCTCCTAGAGTACAGCTTGTATTCTATATTTACATAGAATAAGGCATCTGCATCCCTATGAAGGACCTCCTTCAAGACTCCTAGAGTACAGCTTGTATTCTATATTTACGTAGAATAAGACATCTGCATCCCTATGATGGACCTCCTTCCAGGCTCCTAGAGTGCAGCTTGTAGTCTATATTTACATAGAATAAGGCATCTGCATCCCTATGATGAACCTCCTTCCAGGCTCCTAGAGTACAGCTTGTATTCTATATTTACATAGAATAAGGCATCTGCATCCCTATGAAGGACCTCCTTCCAGGCTACTAGAGTACAGCTTGTATTATATATTTACATAGAATAAGGCATATGCATCCCTACGAAGGACCTCCTTCCAGGCTCCTAGAGTACAGCTTGTAGTCTATATTTACATAGAATAAGGCATCTGCATCCCTATGAAGGACCTCCTTCCAGGCTACTAGAGTACAGCTTGTATTCTATATTTACATAGAATAAGGCATCTACATCCCTATGATGGACCTCCTTCCAGGCTCCTAGAGTACAGCTTGTATTCTATATTTACTTAGAATAAGGCGCATGCATCCCTATGATGGACCTCCTTCCAGGATCCTACAGTACAGCTTGTATTCTATATTTACATAGAATAAGACATCTGCATCCCTATGAAGGACCTCCTTCCAGGCTCCTAGATAACAGCATGTATTCTATATTTACATAGAATAAGGCATCTGCATCCCTATGAAGGACCTCCTTCCATGCTCCTAGAGTACAGCTTGTATTCTATATTTACATAGAATAAGGCATCTGCATCCCTATGAAGGACCTCCTTCAAGACTCCTAGAGTACAGCTTGTATTATATATTTACATAGAATAAGGCATCTGCATCCCTATGATAGACCTCCTTCCAGGCTCCTAGAGTACAGCTTGTATTCTATATTTACATAGAATAAGGCATCTGCATCCCTATGATAGACCTCCTTCCAGGCTCCTAGAGTACAGCTTGTATTCTATATTTACATAGAATAAGGCATCTGCATCCCTATGATGGACCTCCTTCCAGGCTCCTGGAGTACAGCTTGTATTCTATATTTACATAGAATAAGGCATCTGCATGCCTAAGAAGGACCTCCTTCAAGACTCCTAGATTACAGCTTGTATTCTATATTTACATAGAATAAGGCATCTGCATCCCTATAATGGACCTCCTTCCAGGCTCCTAGAGTACAGCTTGTATTCTATATTTATATAGAATAAGGCATCTGCATCCCTATGAAGGACCTCCTTCCAGGGTCCTAGAGTACAGCTTGTATTTGATATTTACATAGAATAAGGCATCTGTGTCCCTATGAATTGCCTCCTTCCAGGCTCCTAGAGTACAGCTTGTATTCTATATTTACATAGAATAAGGCATCTGCATCCCTATGAAGGACCTCCTTCCAGGCTCCTAGAGTACAGCTTGTATTCTATATTTACATAGAATAAGACATCTGCATCCCTATGAAGGACCTCCTTCAAGACTCCTAGATTACAGCTTGTATTCTATATTTACATAGAATAAGGCATCTGCATCCCTATGAAGGACCTCCTTCAAGACTCCTAGAGTACAGCTTGTATTCTATATTTACATAGAATAAGACATCTGCATCCCTATGATGGACCTCCTTCCAGGCTCCGAGAGTACAGCTTGTATTCTATATTTACATAGAATGAGGCATCTGAATCCCTATGAAGGACCTCCTTCCAGGCTCCTAGAGTACAGCTTGTATTCTATATTAACAAAGAATAAGGCGCCTGCATCCCTATGATGGACCTCCTTCCAGGCTCCTAGAGTACAGCTTGTATTCTATATTTACATAGAATGAGGCATCTGCATCCCTATGAAGGACCTCCTTCCTGGCTCCTAGAGTACAGCTTGTATTTTATATTTACATAGAATAAGACATCTGCATCCCTATGATGGACCTCCTTCCTGGCTCCTAGAGTACAGCTTATATCCTATATTTACATAGAATAAGGCATCTGAATCCCTATGATGGACCTCCTTCCAGGCTCCTAGAGTACAGCTTGTATTCTATATTTACATAGAATAAGGCATCTGCATCCCTATGAAGGAAATACTTTCAGGCTCCTAGAGTACAGCTTGTACAGTAGTCTATGGTTACATAGAATACGACATCTGCATCCCTATGAAGGACCTCCTTCCAGGCTCCTAGAGTACAGCTTGTAGTCTATATTTACATAGAATAAGACATCTGCATCCCTATGAAGGACCTCCTTCCAGGGTCCTTGAGTACAGCTTGTATTCTATATTTACATAGAATAAGGCATCTGAATTCCTATGATGGACCTCCTTACAGGCTCCTAGAGTACAGCTTGTATTCTATATTTACATAGAATAAGGCATCTGCATCCCTATGAAGGACCTCCTTCCAGGCTCCTAGAGTACAACTTGTATTCTATATTTACATAGAATAAGGCATCTGCATCCCTATGAAGGACCTCCTTCCAGGCTCCTAGAGTACAGCTTGTAGTCTATATTTACATAGAATAAGACATCTGCATCCCTATGAAGGACCTCCTTCCAGGGTCCTTGAGTACAGCTTGTATTCTATATTTACATAGAATAAGGCATCTGAATCCCTATGATGGACCTCCTTCCAGGCTCCTAGAGTACAGCTTGTATTCTATATTTACATAGAATAAGGCATCTGAATCCCTATGAAGGACCTCCTTCCAGGCTCCTGGAGTACAGCTTGTATTCTATATTTACATAGAATAAGGCATCTGCATCCCTATGAAGTGCCTCCTTCCAGGCTCCTAGAGTACAGCTTGTATTCTATATTTACATAGAATAAGGCATCTGCATCCCTATGAAGGACCTCCTTCAAGACTCCTAGAGTACAGCTTGTATTCTATATTTACGTAGAATAAGACATCTGCATCCCTATGATGGACCTCCTTCCAGGCTCCTAGAGTGCAGCTTGTAGTCTATATTTACATAGAATAAGGCATCTGCATCCCTATGAAGGACCTCCTTCCAGGCTACTAGAGTACAGCTTGTATTATATATTTACATAGAATAAGGCATATGCATCCCTACGAAGGACCTCCTTCCAGGCTCCTAGAGTACAGCTTGTAGTCTATATTTACATAGAATAAGGCATCTGCATCCCTACGAAGGACCTCCTTCCAGGCTCCTAGAGTACAGCTTGTAGTCTATATTTACATAGAATAAGGCATCTGCATCCCTATGAAGGACATCCTTCCAGGCTCCTAGAGTACAGCTTGTATTCTATATTTACATAGAATAAGGCGTCTGCATCCCTACGAAGGACCTCCTTCCAGGCTACTAAAGTACAGCTTGTATTATATATTTACATAGAATAAGGCATTTGCATCCCTACGAAGGACCTCCTTCCAGGCTCCTAGAGTACAGCTTGTATTCTATATTTACATAGAATAAGACATCTCCATCCCTATGATGGACCTCCTTCCAGGCTCCTAGAGTACAGCTTGTATTCTATATTTACTTAGAATAAGGCGCATGCATCCCTATGATGGACCTCCTTCCAGGATCCTACAGTACAGCTTGTAGTCTATATTTACATAGAATAAGGCATCTGCATCCCTATGAAGGATCTCCTTCCAGGCTTCTAGAGTACAGCTTGTATTATATATTTACATAGAATAAGGCATCTGCATCCCTATGATAGAACTCCTTCCAGGCTCCTAGAGTACAGCTTGTATTCTATATTTACATAGAATAAGGCATCTGCATCCCTATGATAGACCTCCTTCCAGGCTCCTAGAGTACAGCTTGTATTCTATATTTACATAGAATAAGGCATCTGCATCCCTATGATGGACCTCCTTCCAGGCTCCTGGAGTACAGCTTGTATTCTATATTTACATAGAATAAGGCATCTGCATGCCTAAGAAGGACCTCCTTCAAGACTCCTAGATTACAGCTTATATTCTATATTTACATAGAATAAGGCATCTGCATCCCTATGATGGACCTCCTTCCAGGCTCCTAGAGTACAGCTTGTATTCTATATTTATATAGAATAAGGCATCTGCATCCCTATGAAGGACCTCCTTCCAGGGTCCTAGAGTACAGCTTGTATTTTATATTTACATAGAATAAGGCATCTGTGTCCCTATGAATTGCCTCCTTCCAGGCTCCTAGAGTACAGCTTGTATTCTATATTTACATAGAATAAGGCATCTGCATCCCTATGAAGGACCTCCTTCCAGGCTCCTAGAGTACAGCTTGTATTCTATATTTACATAGAATAAGACATCTGCATCCCTATGATGGACCTCCTTCCAGGCTCCTAGAGTACAGCTTGTATTCTATATTTACATACAATAAGACATCTGCATCCCTATGAAGGACCTCCTTCCAGTCTCCTAGAGTACAGCTTGTATTCTATATTTACATAGAATAAGGCGTCTGCATCCCTATGAAGGACCTCCTTCAAGACTCCTAGATTACAGCTTGTATTCTATATTTACATAGAATAAGGCGTCTGCATCCCTATGAAGGACCTCCTTCAAGACTCCTAGATTACAACTTGTATTCTATATTTACATAGAATAAGACATCTGCATCCCTATGAAGGACCTCCTTCCAGGCTCCTAGAGTACAGCTTGTATTCTATATTTACATACAATAAGACATCTGCATCCCTATGAAGGACCTCCTTCCAGTCTCCTAGAGTACAGCTTGTATTCTATATTTACATAGAATAAGGCGTCTGCATCCCTATGAAGGACCTCCTTCAAGACTCCTAGATTACAGCTTGTATTCTATATTTACATAGAATGAGGCATCTGCATCCCTATGAAGGACCTCCTTCAAGACTCCTAGAGTACAGCTTGTATTCTATATTTACATAGAATAAGACATCTGCATCCCTATGATGGACCTCCTTCCAGGCTCCTAGAGTACAGCTTGTATTCTATATTTACATACAATAAGACATCTGCATCCCTATGAAGGACCTCCTTCCAGTCTCCTAGAGTACAGCTTGTATTCTATATTTACATAGAATAAGGCGTCTGCATTCCTATGAAGGACCTCCTTCAAGACTCCTAGATTACAGCTTGTATTCTATATTTACATAGAATAAGGCATCTGCATCCCTATGATGGACCTCCTTCCAGGCTCCTAGAGTACAGCTTGTATTTTATATTTACATAGAATAAGGCATCTGCATCCCTATGAAGGACCTCCTTCCAGTCTCCTAGTGTACAGCTTGTATTCTATATTTACATAGAATAAGGCATCTGCATCCCTATGATGGACCTCCTTCCAGGCTCCTAGAGTACAGCTTGTATTCTATATTTACATAGAATAAGGCATCTGCATCCCTATGATAGACCTCCTTCCAGGCTCCTAGAGTACAGCTTGTATTCTATATTTACATAGAATAAGGCATCTGCATCCCTATGATGGACCTCCTTCCAGGCACCTGGAGTACAGCTTGTATTCTATATTTACATAGAATAAGGCATCTGCATGCCTAAGAAGGACCTCCTTCCAGGCTCCTAGAGTACAGCTTGTATTCTATATTTACATAGAATAAGGCATCTGCATCCCTATGAAGGACCTCCTTCCATGCTCCTAGAGTACAGCTTGTATTCTATATTAACAAAGAATAAGGCATCTGCATCCCTATGAAGGACCTCCTTCCAGGCTCCTAGAGTACAGCTTGTATTCTATATTTACATAGAATAAGGCATCTGCATCCCTATGAAGGATCTCCTTCCAGGCTCCTAGAGTACAGCTTGTATTCTATATTTACATAGAATAAGGCATCTGCATCCCTATGATGGACCTCCTTCCAGGCTCCTAGAGTACAGCTTGTATTCTATATTTACATAGAATAAGGCATCTGCATCCCTATGATGGACCTCCTTCCAGGCTCCTAGAGTACAGCTTGTATTCTATATTTACATAGAATAATGCATCTGCATTCATATTAAGGACCTCCTTCCAGGCTCCTAGAGTACAGCTTGTATTATATATTTACATAGAATAAGGCATCTGCATCCCTGTGAAGGACCTCCTTCCAGGATCCTAGAGTACAGCTTGTTTTCTATATTTACATAGAATAAGGCGTCTGCATCCCTATGAAGGACCTCCTTCTAGGCTCCATGAATACAGCTTGTATTCTGTATTTACATAGAATAAGGCATCTGCATCCCTATGATGGACCTCCTTCCAGGCTCCTAGAGTACAGCTTGTATTCTATATTTACCTAGAATAAGGCATCTGCATCCCTATGAAGGACCTCCTTCCAGGCTCCTAGAGTACAGCTTGTATTCTATATTTACATAGAATAAGGCATCTGCATCCCTATGAAGGACCTCCTTCCAGGCTCCTAGAGTACAGCTTGTATTCTATATTTACATAAAATAAGACATCTGCGTCCCTATGATGGACCTCCTTCCTGGCTCCTAAAGTACAGCTTGTATTCTATATTTACATAGAATAAGGCATCTGCATCCCTATGAAGGACCTCCTTCCAGGCTCCTGGAGTACAGCTTGTATTTTATATTAACAAAGAATAAGGCACCTGTATCCCTATGATGGACCTCCTTCCTGGCCCCTAGAGTACAGCTTGTATTCTATATTTACATAGAATAAGGCATCTGCATTCATATGAAGGATCTCCTTCCAGGCTCCTAGAGTACAGCTTGTATTCTATATTTACATAAAATAAGGCATCTGCATTCCTATGAAGGACCTCCTTCAAGACTCCTAGAGTACAGCTTGTATTCTATATTTACATAAAATAAGGCATCTGCATCCCTATGAAGGACCTCCTTCCAGGCTCCTAGAGTACAGCTTGTGTTCTATATTTACATAGAATAAGGCATCTGCATCCCTATGAAGGACCTCCTTCCAGGCTCTTGGAGTACAGCTTGTAGTCTATATTTACATAGAATAAGGCATCTGCATCCCTATGAAGGACCTCCTTCCAGGCTCCTAGAGTACAGCTTGTATTCTATATTTACATAGAATAAGGCATCTGCATCCCTATGAATTGCCTCCTTCCAGGCTCCTAGAGTACAGCTTGTATTCTATATTTACATAGAATAAGGCATCTGCATCCCTATGAAGGACCTCCTTCCAGGCTCCTAGAGTATAGCTTGTATTCTATATTTACGTGGAATAAGACATCTGCATCCCTATGATGGACCTCCTTCCAGGCTCCTAGAGTACAGCTTGTATTCTATATTTACATAGAATAAGACATCTGCATCCCTATGAAGGACCTCCTTCCAGGATCCTAGAGTACAGCTTGTATTCTATATTTACATAGAATAAGGCATCTGCATCCCTATGAAGGACCTCCTTCCAGGCTCCTAGAGTACAGCTTGTAGTCTATATTTACATAGAATAAGGCATCTGTGTCCCTATGAAGGACCTCCTTCCAGGCTCCTAGAGTACAGCTTGTATTCTATATTTACATAGAATAAGGCATCTGTGTCCCTATGAAGGACCTCCTTCCAGGCTCCTAGAGTACAGCTTGTATTCTATATTTACATAGAATAAGGCATCTGCATCCCTACGAAGGACCTCCTTCCAGGCTACTAGAGTACAGCTTGTATTATATATTTACATAGAATAAGGTATATGCATCCCTATGATGGACCTCCTTCCAGACTCCTAGAGTACAGCTTGTAGTCTATATTTACATAGAATAAGACATCTGCATCCCTATGAAGGACCTCCTTCCAGGCTCCTAGAGTACAGCTTGTATTCTATATTTACATAGAATAAGTCATCTCCATCCCTATGATGGACCTCCTTCCAGGCTCCTAGAGTACAGCTTGTATTCTATATTAACAAAGAATAAGGCGCCTGCATCCCTATGATGGACCTCCTTCCAGGCTCCTAGAGTACAGCTTGTATTCTATATTTACATAGAATAAGGCATCTCCATCCCTATGATGGACCTCCTTCCAGGCTCCTAGAGTACAGCTTGTATTCTATATTAACAAAGAATAAGGCGCCTGCATCCCTATGAAGGACCTCCTTCCAGGCTCCTAGAGTACAGCTTGTATTCTATATTTACATAGAATAAGGCATCTCCATCCCTATGATGGACCTCCTTCCAGGCTCCTAGAGTACAGCTTGTATTCTATATTTACATAGAATAAGGCATCTCCATCCCTATGAAGGACCTCCTTCCAGGCTCCTAGAGTACAGCTTGTATTCTATATTTACATAGAATAAGGCATCTCCATCCCTATGATGGACCTCCTTCCAGGCTCCTAGAGTACAGCTTGTATTCTATATTAACAAAGAATAAGGCGCCTGCATCCCTATGAAGGACCTCCTTCCAGGCTCCTGGAGTTCAGCTTGTATTCTATATTAACAAAGAATAAGGCGCCTGCATCCCTATGAAGGACCTCCTTCCAGGCTCCTAGAGTACAGCTTGTATTCTATATTTACATAGAATAAGGCATCTGCATCCCTATGATGGACCTCCTTCCAGGCTCCTAGATACAGCTTGTATTCTATATTTACATAGAATAAGGCATCTGCATCCCTATGATGGACCTCCTTCCAGGCTCCTAGAGTACAGCTTGTATTCTATATTTACATAGAATAAGACATCTGCATCCCTATGAAGGACCTCCTTCCAGGCTCCTAGAGTACAGCTTGTAGTCTATATTTACATAGAATAAGAGCCACAGGGGTGGGGAGACACGCCCTCTTCAGCTTTAAAAAAGGTCTCAAAAACTCAGCTTATACTCGAGTATATACGGTACTTGTTATCGGGCAGTATGATATTGAGAATGTCTTCTATGTGTGTAGCCTAAGTAATGGAAAAAATGCAAAGAATAAATCTCCTTGAGGAAAGTAATATACTTACTGTACATCATATTAAAGATCAATCTTCATTCCAGAGAAGCTCTGATGGTGCTGTTGTGGGACCTGGAACTTAGTTCTTGTAATATAGTTGCTATGTCTGGAATTTTCTTTAATACATATTCTCTTTATGTTTTTCTTATTTATGTGATGAGGTACTAGTTTTGTCTTATAAATAAAGCTAAATACTCTCATTGGGTCCTCTACCTTTATTAATGTTTTCTGCATATAGTTGGATGTCATTTTTAAATATATAACAAAAAACACTCAAAATCTTACAATCCTGAGGAGAGAATTCCTCTAGTAAAAGACACGAGGCTTTGGGGTAAAATCAGACATAACTCTCCTGGGTTGTGACAGAGAATATAAAATAATATTTCAACACTTATCGTATCAGGCAGTACTAATCCCATTATTATACAGAAAGACTTGAGGGGCCATAAAATACATATTCAGATTTTTACCTTGAACTTAACAGTAGAATAATCAATATATTTTTCATTAATTCAGAGCAGGACGGAGTCACACGATGGACACATCTTCCGGAGCATTTTCCTCCCACTCCATGTAAATCACAGTCTACATGAACATGTCTGGTTTGTGGGCAAAAAATGAGGGTGAAACATCAGATAAGAAACAAGGATTTGATGTCCTGATGGTAATCATCACTGGGTGTTGTCACTTGTTTTAGGACATACTCAGTACAGTCCGAATGTTGTTGTGTATTCTGCTTGAAATGCTTGTAAATATATTAATTATTATGTTTTACAAATTAACATCTCAGTGTCTAAGTTCAAATACATTTAACATTAAATATCTTTATCAAACAGTCAGTGTTTTTAATGCCGTTCAGTAAATTACATTTAAACACAATAAAACAGTTAACTGGAAAACACATTTTTGCAGTTTATGTCCCCCCTTAAAGTTTAAAGTTCACTCTGGTTTACATAACAATACCCAAACAAGCACAATGCATTCTAAACCGCAGAGCTTACAATCTAATACCGCGAGACCATTATACACAGACACAATGCATTCCTCATGTTTGTTCCACATCACACTGCAGGCACCATCTATGCCACACAAATTATATTGCCTGTTTTGTGTTAGTATTTCTTATAAATCACATTATTGTTCCAAATGCAGTCTGTACTGCACTGCAGAATATGTTGGTGTCAACTTCCTATCATGTATAGTAGTACAAAAGAGGTCAGGATTGTGTGTAGAAATGTGATATTTTATATCAGGCTCTATCTTACAAAATGTGCGTAATGTACGAGTGTCTAACCCACAGCTTCATTAATATTGTATGACAAGTATTCACTGGGTTATATTCTATAAGGTGAGATGTTTATCACTAGTAACACGAGACCTATATAAATGCTATGTTGTTCTACATAACTTTATCTTTAAACATTTAGATGTCTTTGCACTTTAGCAAAAAGGATCTAGAGAATCACATAGGAACCGGACAAATCTCATTTATCTAATGAAAAACAATCTTTTACCTTAATGAATTGAGTCAGTGTATTAATGAGGGAAAATGAGCTTTGGAGGAGGTATTACGGATGAAGGTTTATCTCACTCAGTACTGAAACATGTATTTATTAAACATTAAGTCACTCACCTCTGTATAATTATTATTGTATATTTATTTTTTATAAAACACAGGAATCACTGAAAAGAGTATAAAAAAGTATTAAAACAGACTCACAATCTGTATTATTACACTTGTAGAATAGGAAATAAACAAGTTATTTATATCAGTCAGATATCTGAAGGTCTGTTAGATAATATATATAATACCCTCTGGTAACACTGGGGATAACTGATTAAATCCTGTCTATGTCCCTCTTCTCCCTCCAGCCCCTGAGTCCAGTCCCTCCCAGTATATCCTTATCTCTATGTACTATATTATATATACTATGTCTCTGGATCCCCGGTGCTGGGCAGTGATCAGTATTTCTAGCTCCTGATTCTGACCCAGCCGTCCCACCATACCCAGAATACAACATGAAGAGGCTCAGTGAAGGTGGCAGTGAAGGTGTGTAAGTGTCTGATCGGGTCACACAGCTCATAAAAGGACAGACGCCCGGCCTCATAGTCCAGGGATATTATGTATCTGTGACAGGAAGGACTGGGAGGTAATGGGGTCTGTACTGAGTTATGTGACACTGAGAGAGCTTTATTATACCAGAAATAACACAAACACCAGGACTTGTTATTACGTCCAATCACGGACTGATCTCCTCTCCTCTTTATACTGGGATAGCACATCCCGACCCTCCATCCCTCTGACTCACTGATCTCCACTTCCCAGTAATGTCGTCCTGAGGAGAAGCTCCTGGTGCTTAAAACCTGATCATCCTGAAATCTCTCTGGTGTTTCTGGTCTCTTTTGGTTTCTTCCTGTCCAGGTTACAGTTTTCAAGTCTCCTGATACAGTTATATTATTAGCAGCCGTGTTTACATCCAGTAATATGTCTGAAGCCTCCTGCACATAGATCCCTCTCTTTACTTTTATATCAGTCACAATATCATCTAACCCTCTGTATAAGGTCACTGAGATCAGACCCTCATCCAAATCCCCCCCAGCAGGGACCTTTTTATCCTCTCTCTGTGTGTCCTCATTATCTCCCTTCTCAGTATCACAGAAGTCATCATTGTGTGATTCCTGATCCTGTAGGACAGGTAATGGATCAGTCATGGTGCTCAGCTCCTCAATGTGACTCATCTTCCTGGACAGCTCGTTCCTCTCTTTTTCCAGCTGCTGGATCAGATCAGAGACTTGGAGTAAAACCTTCTCCTCCTGCCGGGTGACCTCACTCAGGACTCTCTTCTCTAGGACTTCCAGCTGTCTCCTGATGTCTCTAATCAGGGCAGTGACTGTCTCTGTTACACCGGCTGCTCTCTCATGCACTTCTCTCCTGCGCTCCTGCAGTCTCTGGACTCTTCTCAAGGTCTTATCTCTCTTTGAGGTCAGTTTCTCCAGAACATTTCTCAGTTTCTTTTTCTTCTTCTCAGAGGCCTCCTTCAGCATCTCCACCTGGTGTCCCCTGTGGTCTCCGGCCAGGGAGCAGGACACACAGATACAGGCCGCGTCCTCACAGCAGTAATATTCCAGGAGCTTCTTGTGGACGGAGCATTTTCTATCACCCCAGGAAGTGGTGGGTTCAGATAAGACGTGTTCCTCTGACTTGCTGTGTACCCTCACATGGTTATCACACATAGAAGCCTCACACATCAGACATGATTTAGTAGCAGGTACAGGAGAGTGAATACAGTAAGTGCAGAAGATCCCGGTCTCCTCCAGCTCTGGGTGAGTATGAAGGAGAAGTGTCATTATGTTACGTAGCTTCAGGTTCCTCTGCACGGCAGGTCTGGTATTAAATGTTTCTCTGCACTCAGGACAGGTATAAACTCCAGATCCCTCCTGGGTATCCAGCACACTCCCAATACAGACCTGGCAGAAGTTATGTCCACAGGCCAGGATTACAGGATCTGTATAAATGCTCAGGCAGATGGAGCAGTTTAGCTCCTCTCTCAGATCAGACGCCATACTTGGGAGTAACTCCAGGAATAGAAACTGAAAGTCTTACACAGCGCCGCATGTGAACAGTTTATTATGATGACTTTTGTCTCCTGACTGTTAACCCTATGAGATCCAGTATACAATAACCAGAATGTAGTTTCTCTCTTATCTGTTTCCATATTTGCCATCTTCATGCTCAGTCACAGCAGGCCTTATATGTTTGTCAGCTCCTTTTACTCTCTTTGTTGGTGTCACTAGTTTTCTACAAATTTTACTTTGTTTCCCAAACATTTTTTAATCAGTACTCATAAGCCTGTAAGTTACAATTTAAACAGAGCCAATAGTAAATGAGACCGTCATCATGACATCAGTAAAACATGGCGTTTAAACATCAATCAATTAGTGTTTAGACGTCCGATATGCGATCGGGCTCGCAATCCAGCGATTTAAAAATCAATAAAAATGAATGTAGAAACTGTTCTAGACCATGTGGGTGGCCTGATATGTATTAACTTCTTGATTCTCAAGGTTGATATAACATGGAAATTAAATGTTAAAAAAATATATATATTGTAGATTTTCGAGCTTGAGACAGTTGTGCAAATAATTATAATGTCTTACGTCATTTTCCCTGTATTTTAAAGTCCAGTATTTTGTTTTTATTGGCTTTTATAGTGTTAAGAACAGGTGTTTAACCCACTTTTGAGTCCTCTCTAGTACTTGTATAAGTTATAGCTACATTTGCCATTTATGGGTTTAAAGGAGATTGCGGGCGAGTGGAATTGTTGCAATTAAATGTCGATTTGCTTTTTTAGCAATTGTAACATTTGCGGGATTGCAAAATTGTAGCAATTGAATAGCAATTTGTAACATTTGTGGGTTTGAAAAATCAAAGGCTTCAATGGGTCGGAGTTACAATTTTGACAACCGCAGAAATTTTCAGCCTGTAGCTCGCAAATAGATTGCGGGTAGCCAGAGGAGGCCAATTGAATATCAGTACCTTTTGCAGGTTGCATTACGGGCTTTGGTAATTGAGATTTTGACAATTAAATAGGGCCCTAAGTGTCTGTTATTCAGTGTCGGATCTACTGTTGGTGCAGTAGGTGTAAAGCACTGGGCCCACAACTGGTTATGGGCCCCTCTAATGAGGAATTTTTATTATTATTACTGTTTTTTTATAAAGCGTCCACATATTCTGCAGCACTGGGGATTAATGCAAAGAAAAAAATAAATACAATATTAAACAGATTGCAGAAGGTAGGGGGCCATGTCTTTGAGTTTAAAATCTTACTTACATGGTGTGTGTTTTTTTTTTATGTTATCTACAGAAACTTGGTGGAAAGGAAATTCTGTGATAGGCATAGGCTGTAAGGGAGCATGGCCACCAAAGGGCTGACAAGTATAACATGAAGCACATAAATTAGTGACGCCTTGTGATACTCCGGGCTAATAAAAGGTCTGAGTCAGGCATTGGTGAGTGCAGCAATTGCCCTGGCCCCCTGCTAAGGGTCATAGGTAATGGCTAGCAGGGCTTCCTGGCACTGCTTGGTGATGATCAGCTGTCATAGCGTTATCCAAGGCTCCTCATCCCACTGCAGATCTTTCACTTGTCATCCAGTACAACAGATCCCAAATATACCTTTCCCCCTCAGGTCCTATCTCTCCAGCCACAGTCCTGGCACTAACATCCTTTTAAAGCAGGATTCTGCTTTACCTCCTGCTTATACTCACTCAGGAATACCCAAAATCCTAACCTTTCCCAGTTGGCTTCCTAAACATGACTCCAACCTTTTTCACACACTTGCTAAGGGAATTATAGCTGCTGGCCCCCAGCTATCATGATGTCCACCCGGATGGGGTAAGAAACAATCCAGTGTCCATAAAGCCCTCAGTGTCATTGCTGTCCACTGCAATAGGCTGGACATGGTAACTCTGCGAGTAACTAAACATTGGAAATAAAATACTGCTCCTTGGACTAGACCCCAAACTCAGAGCAATGAAAGAACAGGTCTTTCATTGATGCAAGTTTAGTCACCCACTCGCCCACTCACAGGACAGGATTATTATTATTATTATTATTATTATTAACTTTCATTTGTAACAAGCCAACATATTCCGTAGCGCTATACAGGGTATGAAAACAAGAAAAGTACAATGTCAACAAACTGCAGAAAATGGAGAGCCCTGTTTTGAAGTATGAATGGAACCCTTGGGATTTCCTAGGGGGTCAAGCGCACAGTCCAATTTCAGATGCCCCAGTTGTTGTGACCCAAACCTCCAGGCTTCTCCGTTAGTAAGGGGCTGATGGGGCAGTAGTGATGGGCAGGGAGAGAAGAAGAACTATGGTCTGAGTCGCCCTTCTAGTCAGAGTTTTGGTTCATTGCTAAGGGGCTGATGGGGCAGAAGCGGTGTGCCAGGGAGCAAATGAGAACTATTGTCTGAGTCACATCTTTTAGTCAGAGCTGTGGTTCATGCTGGGCTGTTGGACTAGGGAGCACTGGTCTAGGTGGCCTAGCTGGGTGAGACCACTGGATGGGGAAGGCACTCTCATTTCTCCCAGGGTCTCCCTGTACTGGTCCACCAGATGACTAGAATCTTCTGCAATGGTGGGTCATCCATCTTGGACCCAAACTTTTATGGCTGGAGGGCAAAGCTGGAAAGTTTGCTGCAGCATAATAACTTCCTCAGCAGTCTGCACCTGGTGCCCCTTCCACCACCCACCTGATTCAGGACCTGGGAAAGATGGCAGTTACTAAGTGACTCTATCCAAAGCACTAAATAGGAAATGGTTTTAATGCATCATGTTTCCTCACTATATCTCAAGCACACAACAATAATTAGACAAGTATCAGTTATCCATAAGGTTATGATATTGTTCTGCTCCCAGTCCTCTGAGCTCATAAGCTAAACTACACTCATTGCTGCCCTTGCTGCCACAAAGCCACAGCATTTCACTTCAAGATTCTCCCCCCTCAAAGCTGCTGTAACAATAAAATAACCTGTAATAAATTATAATAACCCATTGCTGATGTAGAATGGAAAACAAAAGTGGTGTAAATGTGAAAATCCGGTCAGTGTATTTGTCACCTGTAAAAATAATATATATATATTTATATATATATATATATATATATATATATATATATATATATATATATATATACAGTTGTACTCAAAAGTAGGCTTGCGGCCTGCATCAGCATTGCCACGCTGCAACACTATGCCCCGGGAGTGCCCAGAAGGGCTTGAGGAAGCTTTAGAGGGAGCTACCCTGCTCAGGGGCACTCAGAGCAGCAAATACAGAGCTGCAAGAAATGACAGGTGAGGGCAGAGAGGCCTGTAAAAACGGGCAGACTCCATCTTGGGAGATCCAGAGTGAAGGCCAACAAACACTACTTCCCAGTGCAGACCTCCTCATACCACAACCACACAAGGAAGAGCTCTTCTAGACCCCTTAACCAGCTGGGAGCTGTCTGAACTGTGGCTTGTCTCCAGCACCCTGGGCAATAAAATACATCTATGATCTGGAGCCTACAAGGCTGGAGGACAAATAGAGATACCTCTTACACTATATCACAAGTGAACACTGGCACAGGTCCTTCCAGGGATATATCAGATAGGTCATAATGTGCCAATAATGTTTTCTTATATTGTATTTAAATGTCGTTATCTACTATCTTTACTCCTGACAGGAATTTGCCGAGAGGTATCTAGGATGAACACAATTGACATTAACAGTGCTTTCCTAAGGGGCATATTCCACCAATGATTCCCTACATGACTGTGCTATGGAATGACAAGGTCAGCCTATATGTTATACACTAGCCTTGACTCCGCTGCCTGTTAGCCAGGGATTCCACCTTTTTTATAAAATGGGATTGGGCAGCGATTAACTATAGTCATAGCTACATGTCAGTTAATGTGTCCTTATTCTGACCCCCCTAATTCAGGACGACTTACCTAGCCAGATGATTTAAAGTATTTCCCCAGACTGCAGAAAGTAAACTATGCTGTCTACTGCTTTGCACCTCTCCTCGTCAAGACTTTTCAATACTCTCAAACAGGCCCTTGCTATACTAGAAGTAGAGGACCCCAAAGTCCAGGACGCCTCAAATTCTTATTCTGGAGATAGCAATAGTCAACCCTATATAATTGCAGAACCCATACAAGTGAATAGGCTGGACCTCTTACCTCTAACCACCATTCACTACCCCTTATAAAAAAACAATCTTCCTAGTCTCTGGTTATCTGGTTAAAATATATTGAGTTACTTATCTTTAACTTGTCTACTATATTCTGTTTATTTGTTTTGATTATGCTGTCTCCTCATGGTTCCTATGGAGCCTGCTCATGGGGAAAGGGGGGAGACAAAGTTACTTGCATTTAAGCCTTGCCAGTTGGTATTTATTCCTAGTCACTGTTCATCTAATTGATTTGGGGCAAGTTTTTGAAGCCCTAGAACCAAATACCTCTATTCTCCCTAGAACATCTATAATAAATTGGTAATGTTTTCGCTTTTCTTAATTCTTCCAAGAGTGTGCAACTGCCCAGAAAACGTTGTCATGATTTTCATGTGGGAATCTCCTTCCTTCTCTACCCTCTTTTATCTTATTTTCTTTTTTGTTTTTGATTTATTACACAGCGTTTTCTCCAACTTGTGCTGGCCTTCATTGGCTGCAACCAGGCCTGATTTCCCAGCGGAACATCCTCTCCTCCTCCTTCTCTCCCCGTCAACTCCCCGCCACTCCACCTACATTTGTAACCCACAACACTAAAGGCGTTAATTCTCCATTTAAGTCAAGGAAGGCTTTTACCTACTACAAAAATATCAAACCTTCTGTGATATTCCTTCAGGAAACACACTTTGCTAAAAACAAAGCCCCTACTAATCTCCATAGGGACTACCCTAGCTTTTATCATATGACCCAAAAGGCTAAGAAAGAGGGAGCCGCTATACTCCTCCACAAGGACTTCCCTTTCAATTGGAAAGCAAAATGATAGATCCAATGGGCTCTTATATTGTTCTAAAAGGTACTGTGCTGGGGATTAAAGTTTCACTAATTTCTACCTACTCTCTTACTACCTCTCTGCATTCTTCGTTGATCAAACTCCTGAAGTTCCTTTAGGGGGGGGGGGCTGTGAGAAGCTTATTATAGATGGGGACTTAAACTTGGCTCTTAATACGGTTCTAGATAGATTCAGGGACTCAGGGGGTGGTCGCTTCTCCAGCAAACGACGACAAATTAAAAAACTATTCCACAGTCTAGGATTGGTAGATGCTTGGAGGAGCCACCATCTGCAGGATAAAGAGTTCACTTTCTATTCCTCTAACCTCAATTTCTACTCATGGATAGACACCCTCTTTATCAGCTCTTCTTTCTTTCATAGCTCATTTGGAGCTATCATCCATCCCTTTTCCTGGTCATATCACGCGGCGGTATCTTTGAACCTAAATTTAGGCTTTCTGTCATAAAAAACAGACCAGTCAAAAAGATCAGGAGTTGACTAAAACCCTTGCCTCATTAGAATAACAAAAATCACATCACCCTCTCCCCCTCCCTGAGCTGTAGGATTGAAAAAGTTAAGCTAGAACTCGATGGCCTTTTGAACATCAAAACCGAAAAAGCAATTACACGAACAGGTCACATTTTTTATTCAAAAGCAAATAAGCCTGACAAATTATTAGCCAGAACTCTTCAAACTAAATACTCCCGTACTAAAATCTCTCAGATTAGAGCTCCTACAGGGCAAATTACAGTAAGCCAAAATGAGATCCAAAATACCTTCCAAAAATGTTTTTAAAAAATATATTAAGCTCAACCCCAAGTACCAAATATCACTCTATCCTCATATCTAAATTCACTTGACCTCCCCTTGATTACCCCTATAGACCTCTAAAATCTAAACAGAAATTGGACATGTGAGGAAATCCAGGAGACGATCAAGGGCTTAAAACTTGGGAAATGCCCTGGCCCTGACAGTATTACCAATTTATATTACAAAAAAATCTCTGAGATTCTCATACCCCACCTTTGAAATTTTTTTAACTCCATTCTTAGGGGAGAACTTGTACCCCCAGGGCTCAATCAAGCAGACCTGACAGTATTCCCAAAAGAAGGCAGAGACCCGCTTGAAACAAAAAACTATAGACCTATATCGCTCTTAAACAGAGATATTAAGATATTGGCCAATATGGTTGCGGGGAGCATCTCACACTTCCTACCTGACTTTGTTCACAAAGATCAGTCTGGCTTCATACAACATAGGCAAAGTGGGGATAATATCAGGAGAATCTTGAATGTTATTAATTTGGCTCGAAATTCTAAGACTCCACTCTGCCTGCTTGCCCTAGATGTTGAAAAGGTATTCGATTCAATAGAATGGGCTTTTCTTTTCGCAACTTTAAATACATTTGGGTTTTCAGGGCGCTTTATTAATCTATTACATACATATTATAACTCCCCCCAGGCTAACTTAAAGCTCCCTGGATTGCAGAAGGCTAGCAGAAACCAGACAGGGTTGTTCCTTATCACCCCTGCTTTTTTCATTGGCCATCGAGCCACTTGCTCAAGCTATCAGATCTATCTCAGCAATGGAGGGCTTCAAGGTAGGGCATCAGCATTTAAAATGCTCACTTTTATTTTGCGGATGATCTTTTTTTCTCTCTTACAAACCCAGAGCATTCTCTGAAAGCTTTAATGTAAACAATTAATCAATTTAGCGCTCTTTCTGGGTTACAACTCAATTTAGAGAAAACAGAAGCTCTTAGTATAGGCCTTTCCTCCAAGATTGTAAACCAATTACAGACATTTTACAATTTGACATCTTACAAACACTTGGCTAACAATGATTTGACAACGTTTACCTCTGTCTAAAGGGGTCTAGGATCGCTGTATGGCATATTTAACACCCCTTCAGTGTTGCAAAAACCTTACTTCATGATTAAATGGGAAACAGATTTGGGACATCAATAAATGGAAAGAGGCCTGCTCTAACCTTGTCAAATGATCTATAAGTTATAGCCTCCTGTAAAAAATTATAAAAATTCTATACCCATGTCATTACCTGAATGTGTCTCTGTAACTTTTTAATCTTATAGAGAGTAGGAGTAAGAAAACAAATGAGGAGCGGAGCGTTGCCCTTGGCGGGAAGACAGAGTGCGGAGGTGTGGACCTGGGACAGTTCACTATGCCATAACTTTTGAAACTATATATTTTTATTTTTGTTATATTTTTATTTTCTTTATCCTCCTCTATTGATGCTCTGATGAGAGAAAGCATAAGTTGGATACTTACTGGAGAGAATGAGCCATTCTATTAATCTCTTTGCTTTTTCTTTAAAACCTATATATCACAGAAAAATATTGAAACTTGAAGGTTTATACTTGGTAAATCACTGTGCATGTACTGCAACTTTGCCTTACTAGACATAGAGTAACTTTCTCTATGCAAGTTTATGCTTTGTTAAATATGATGATGTTACTGTAAAGATATATTTGTGTTGTTACTATTATCTTCTACTGTAAAATTATTTTTACGATCGTTCTTAATAAAAATAATTGAAAAAAGAAAATAAAAGTTTGCATAACCTGGCAGAAATTGTGAAATTTTGGCACTTATTTTGAAAATATGACTGATCATGCAAAAACAATATATATATATTTTATTGAAGGATAGTGATCATATGAAGAAATGTATTATCACATATTTGTTTGGCTCTTTTTTAAATCATAATGATAACAGAAATCACCCAAATGGCCCTGAACAAAAGTTTACATACCCTTGTAAGTTTGGCCTTGTTACAGACACACAAGGTGACACACACAGATTAAAATGGCAATTAAAGGTTAATTTCCCACACCTGTGGCTTTTTAAATTGCAATTAGTGTCTGTGAACAAAAATGAGCTGCATGGTCGAGTTGCCAGAATGAAGCCTTAACTGCGCCAATGCAACAAAAAATCCCGGTTACGATATGCCGACAACACTTTGACATGCCTCACATCTACTGGCACATTGTAATTTGGAGTGATGAGACAAAAATACAGCTTTATGGTCACAACCATAAGCGCTATGTTTGGAGAGGAGTCAACAAGGCCTTTAGTGAAAAGAATACCATCCCCATTGTAAAGCATGGTGGTGGCTCACTGATGTTTTGGGGGGGTGAGCTCAAAAGGCACGGGGAATCTTGTGAAAATTGATGGCAAGATGAATGCAGCATGTTATCAGATAATACTGGCAGACAATTTGCATTCTTCTGCATGAAGGCTGCTCATGGGACGCTCTTGGACTTTACAGCATGACAATGACAATAAGCACTAGGCCATGTTGACCCTCCAGTGGTTACAGCAGAAAAAGGTGAACGTTGTGGAGCGGCCATCATAGTCTTCTGACCTTATTATCAGCGAGCCACTCTGGGGAGATCTCAACCGTGCGGTTCATGCAAGACGACCAAAGACTTTGCATGACCTGGAGGCACAACAACCTGCAAGAATTAGGGGCCTCATAGACAACTAGTACTGAACGTTAATAAGAACCATAACAAGTGGATACAAATGGTCATGCTGGCAACCAAAAGCCACATTGCAAAGAATTGGAAATCACCCCATTTAGACGGCCAAGAGGTTATAAAAAAATTAAACCACATCATGATTTATGAAAAAATGACGCATTCAATAAACAACTCCCTCTCCACTTTTAGTCAAATTTGGGACAGATGGGTGGAGTCGGACAAAGCTATTTTAATTTAACAAAAACTTGATTTAGAGTGGAAATTAGTACACTAGGAAGGGAAGGCGTAATTGGATGAGGCAGAGACACCAGGCCGGGGTGACGGGTGTCTTGGGCGTTGACAACTACTGGCGAATTGAGTAAACTGAAGAAGATAGACAAGAAGAAAGAGGAAAAAAAAAAAAAGCAAGGAAGATACAGGTAATAAGTTCATTGACTTGTTTATTCATTGTTTGTTCGATGTTATACTTCCCATATACTAGGTGAATAATGTAATTCTCGAGCTATGCAAAATTGAACATCTATATATATCTACATGGAAAGACAACAAGTTAGCTGACATGTAAGAATTTGACAAGTTTAGTATTGAGAAGTCAATTGCTAGGGAAGGAATAGCTAGCAGGCGTTTCCTGCAAAGTTGAGAAAACGGAAAAAGGTTATGATGGACACATAAAGCAGACACCCAAAAATGTCAGGACAGGATAATCATTATTGACAACAAAGTTGTACAAGATATCTAAAACGATGTTAAAAAATCCTGTTTATGCAAAATTGTGTTGGACCTGCGAGTCCAACAATATTGTGTTATTGAGCACTGCTTATGTGTCAATAAAAAGATTTGGAAAAAAAAAAATAGACAACTAGTACAAAAGACTGCACGCTGTCATTGATGCTAAAGGGGGCAAAACATAGTATTAAGAACTAAGGGTATGCAAACTTTTGAACAGGGTCATTTATTTTTTTCTTTGTTGCCATGTTTTGCTTTATGATTGTGCCATTCTGTTATAACCTACAGTTGAATATGAATCCCTTAAGAAATAAAAGAAAGTGTTTTGCCTGCTCACTCATGTTTTCTTTAAAAATGGGACATATATCACCAATTTGCCAAGGGTATGCAAACTTTTAAGCACAACTGTATATATATAGAGAGAGATAAAACAAAATAGTACATTTGTGTTCACATTTGAACTTAATATGAGTTAAAAATGTATTTCCTGCCCACAATTCAAGGAAATACAATTATTGCACTGCCATCTGGGAACCTGGGCAGGGACATGCAAAAGCTACACTCTTTTAATCCAATACAATTTTAAACATTGCTCCTTTTAAGTACATGCTTGCTTTATTACACAGATTTAAGCAAAGCCCAGAATGGATTATGCACAAGTCGGGAAACCTACCCACAGACAGCTGTTTTGAGGTTAATGCCTCTCATCAGTGTGGGTAAAATAACAGATAGTGGTTGTATATTGAGTGTTAAGTATTAACAATAATAAACCAAAGAAATACTGTCTTCTAAGCAGCATGGAATTAGTCACATCCTCCAAATCCAAGAAAGCAAAGAGGGAACCAGCCAAAACAATAACTGAACCTCTCAGCCAAGGCTCCCCTCTACGTCCTACCACAGGTAATATCTACTGTCCAGACTATGAAGGAAATGATAGTCCGAGGGGAGTATTGTATGTTGAGCGTGAATCTGGTAGAGCCATGTGCTGAGAGCTGCTAGTGCCAATGTATACAGGGAGGTGAATCTATTGGCTACTGCTAGGAAAGGAAAACAGCTGCAGTTTAACCAATTACTATCTAGGGTTAGATGGGATATTGGTGTGAAATTACAGCCAACCTATATATATTTACTTTTGTGCCTTTTATGGATTCTAGGGAAATGTCAGAAGACATACATCGGGAAGTGGCTCCATGTTTCTCTCCTCATGTGAGTATAGAGTCCATCTACAGTCTAAACACACATGATTTTTACTTTAAATAATATATGTAATATATCACTCACCATTAAACACCCAGGAGTTTTGTCCTAAGTGTCATTTTGTTTCAGACTGTAAATATCATATAGAAGACATTATGTGAGCTTGGTCTATATTAATCTGCATAATCTCCTACATTTGCCTGATCTATGGTAAAAATGAGTGTGGTGACTTCTAAACCTTATTGTGTTAGGTAGTATACTCCACTCAACCCACTCCAGTATCTTTAGCATGCAAGCCTTGTGGAACAGCACAGGCAGAGAACTAGCTAAATGTGCTGCAGTCCATAAGGTCACAGAGAGTAGGACACGACTGAAGGACTGAACAACAAATAATAAAATGTTATATATATATATATGTGATGTGGTGGTCTATTTTGGCCGATATTTCTTTTCCCAATGTAGAGGTGATAAGCGAGATCTATATGCAATGATATTAACATTTCAGGGTCCACATTAGAGCCTCTGTGTGTGAGAGAGGGTTAATATGGCAGGCAGTTTCATGTTTTTGTGTTGCTATTTTATCAGGTAGTATATCTTTAATTGCTTTATGAATGTTGCAGCATGGCTTTTCATATTGGCATATGCATGACCATTCCAACATATGATAAAAAATAGTTTTTTGAGTTTCTAATGTTTTCATTATTTATTTATTTTTTGAGTTTGGAGGGTTACGCGCTTGATACAATGTTGGCTGTTAATTTAGCAAACTGCATTCCTCGCGATCAGCAGCAAAGTGCTACGTTTTTTGCCATCTATCGCGTCCATCGACATGAGCGCCTTCTGTGCTCATGTCTGTTGTGTTTTAAAGTCCTGCATGCCTCGCGGTGAGCGGCTGCGGCGCTCATTGCGGCCTAAGTAGTAAGCCGCTGGCGATGAGCGCCTGCGGCGCTCATCACAAGCCCTGCAATGAGCGCCAAAGGCCTGCGCCGCTGGAGATTAACTCTTACGAAGCTCATCGCAAGACCTGCAATGAGCACATTTGGTGCTTATTGCAGCCTAAATCCCGCGTGCCTCAACTGCTTGTCTCGCTTTACGAGGCTCGAAGTTGGAGTTGCGTGGCGCGAGGTCTGCGAGTGCATGAGCAACATCGCAAACGTTCCCCACACTGACAACTATATATGTGATTGGACTTTGCATGTGTATTAACTCTTTATTATTATATACTAGCGACTTGCCCATCAACAAATGACGGCAATAAGATTGTAAGGCAGGTAATGGTGTTTGGTTGAGACATTAATTTTGTTGGTGTTCCGAGATCCTTCAGCGCTCATTGCGAGGCTGTTGGTTGTTTGTGTGCTATGAGCAGCGTTGGCGGATGTTTTTTGTATGCTAATGAAATAATTCATAAATTACTAAATGAATATACTTTACCTATTTTAAAGTAATATATGCAGGAAGCATTGTGTTGAAGAGCTGACAATCTGTTTTGATGTTGCTGCAGCATTAGTGCTGTGCAGCTGCTGTGTAAGTGTCAGCAATGTGTGCAGTGTGTAGTGTAAATAGGCTGCGTGCGCGAGGAAAATCCGTTAGGGTAGCTGTGTACTTCCGCATTGTGTAAGTTAGTGTTGTAAAATGGCGGCTAAAGTGTATGTTGTACGTGGCTGTGGATGATTTAGCGTCCTTGCTAATAGTGTATCTTGGACCTCGTATGGCTTTTTTGGAAAATCTGTATGTGCTTGGGGGTGTTTTGCGTGTTTAGCCTCTTTTTCGTTTTTTTCGGCAGGCATTTTCTCTCGCTAAGGGGATTTTCCTGTGTCTAAACTCTTGAATTTGGACTTAAATTGAGATGTAACTTCACTTGCAGAGGACCAGGGTGCCCCTCCTTGCTGTGGGTAAGCTTTTATGTGTTTATTGTGTGTATTTATTGTGTTTTTAATGTTTTTCATGTGCGCAGGGTTCGGGCGCTAAGGTCGTAAATTCACGCGGCTCGTATTTGTTGTTGCTAAGTCCGTAAATTTTGCGGTCGACGTGGGAGCCTCTACCTTTGCGAGGGTCCGCATTTGCGAGCCTAAAGTCCGCAGTTGTTGGCAAGGAGCGCCTTCGGCAGTGTGCACATCCGTACATGCAGTCTCTTTTGAAAGTCAAATCAATCTTGATCTAATTGTGAATTATACTCAGAATCAGTTTTAACTGCAGGTATTGTACAGACATTTAATTGATAACAATTATGATAATGATATGTTTGCTACCAGGATTTACATATTTACATGGTTATTGTTGACTCATATATCTTTAGTCATAACCATAGGGCTTACAGTGCTATTGTGTGTCAGCTATCTATGTGTGTGGGCAAGGGTGTAGGAGCCAGAATAATTCTAGGGGGATACAGCTCATTGCCATAAAAAAAGCTTAATTATACATATATACAAGCATATTAATATCTGCAGGGAATTTATGAAATAAATACTGTATAAGGATAAAGCAATATAATATATACGTGTATGTGAATGAGGTAAAACAAGTATGTGTGTATTATGTGTATTATAGTAAATGTATGAGGGTTAGGGGGTAGGTGGGGGTATGGGAGAGAAGATGTGCTGTGGCCTACCGCTCTGTATAGCTATGTTTACCTAATTGCAGGGAAATATTGATATCAGTAATTATGTGTGTTGTAAATTAATGGTTAATATATCTTAGTGGTCAAAATGATAACTCACAAAACAGCTCCTTCTCTCTCTCTCTCTCTCTTTCCAAAGCTCAGAAGCCCACCAATGCCAAGACCTGTGTGTACATTTGCTCAGCTGCAACACAGTCAATGATTTATGGTTTACGCGCCCTTTAAAACCCCTTTCTGCTGCGTTAATTGCTGTTCCCCGCTTTCTATTGGCTCAGAGACCTGCGTCGCACTCCTTGATTACGGGTTTGTATTGGAAATGCGGCCCGCATTTATTCCAGCCCCCTAACAGCTTGTGGCCACTGGAAGGGTTTACGGGCTTGAAGCTCTGGCCCGTTGGTTGCGGCCTTGTTCAATTTAACTACTTTACCCCTGTAACAGAGGATGAAGTCTCCATCCTAATATCATCCTCTCACCTCACTACCTGTCCTTTGGATCCTATTCCATCTCAGCTCATCCCTCTCCTCTCTACTACACTAATCCAGCTCTCACACACATCTTCAACCTTTCCCTAAACACTGGCACATTTCCATCATTCCTAAAACAGGCCATAATTACACCCACTCTCAAGAAACCCTCATCCGATTCTGACGTTGCATCTAACTATCGCCCCATCTCTCTACTTCCTCTGGCTTCCAAACTGCTGGAGCGGCTCGTCTATAACCGACTTACCAGTTTCATCTCTTCTAACTCTCTTCTGAAACCTTCCAATCCGGCTTCCGGCCCCAACACTCCACTGAGACAGCCCTCATAAAAGTCACCAAT
Source organism: Discoglossus pictus (assembly GCA_027410445.1). NCBI lineage: Eukaryota > Metazoa > Chordata > Amphibia > Anura > Alytidae > Discoglossus > Discoglossus pictus. The sequence continues at coordinate 24,169,948 of CM050172.1, read as the reverse complement.
GACCTGCTCACTGCCAAGTCTAAAGGACACTTTTCCATTCTGCTTCTTCTGGATCTCTCTGCCGCCTTTGACCATCTGCTTATACTCCACATTCTCTCCTCCCTCGGCATTCGAGACACTGCTCTCTCGTGGTTCTCATAATACCTCCAAGAATGATCATTTAGCGTCTCCTTCTCCGGCACCTCTTCTTCTCCTCACCCCCTGTCTATTGGTGTACCCCAAGGATCAGTCCTAGGCCCCCTCCTCTTCTCCATCTACACATCCTTACTCGGCACCCTAATAAACTCTTTTGGGTTCCATACCATCTCTATGTAGATGACACTCAAATCTACCTCTCAGCACCAGATCTATCCCCTTCTCGTCTAGCACACGTCTTGACTGCCTCTCTAGTATATCCTCTTGGATGTCCGCCCCCTATCTCAAACTCAACATGTCTAAAACTGAAGTCTTAATCTTCCCACCCTCGACTACAGCACCAATTCCTTACATCTCTCTCTCTGTCAACAATGCCATCATCACTCCCACCTCCCAAGCCCGTTGTCTTTGGGTTCTACTGGATCCTGCCCTCTCTTTCATCCCACACATACAGTCTCTAACCAAATCCTGTCTTTTCCATCTAAAAAACATCTCCAAAATACACCATTACCTTACACAAGACACTACTAAGATTCTAATACACTCTCTCATCATTTCTCGTCTTGGCTATTGCAACTCGCTCCTTGTTGGCCTGCCCACCACTCACCTCTCTCCACTTCAATCCATAATGAATGCCTCCGCCAGACTCACCTTCCAAACACATTGTTCAGTGTTGGCAGCTCCTCTTTGTCAATCACTCCACTGGCTTTCCTTAGCCTCCAGAATAAAATTTAAAATCTTGACCCTAACTTATAAAGCCCTCAACAACAGCTCACCCCCATACATCTCTGCTCTCATCTCCAAATACTCCCCCACACGGTTTGCAAGAAAGTCATTGGGGTGGTTAACTTGTCACCAGATCTGATCGGCATAGATGGTGGAAATAGCAGCAAATTTGAAAAAGCATGTGAAATCTATGCAGTCTCAGTCCAAGACAACAAGTGCTGGAGAAAGGAGTCCAGGCAGAGTTATGAAGAGCCCAGGGATCAGCCCACTGAACTTATTTGTCTGTTAAATAGTTCACATAGCTAAAAGAAAATAGTATGTGAAAAGGCTTTCAATCTTAAATTAATTGGACAAAAGAGTGAAAGTAGCCCTCCACCTTACAAAGTACAGCAGCAAGATGGTACATTTGTGATTATATTTGCATATATTTGCATATTTGTCTAAAAACAAGTCACAAGATAGATTTTCTCGGTATTACACTTGAAAGAATATATATATATATATAGTAAATAAAAGTACATCTGTGTTCGCATTTGAATGTCTAAAGCAAGTTAAAAAACCTGCTTCCCGCTCAGAGTTCCGAGAAAAACAGTTATTACACTGCATTCTGGGAAGTTGAGCTGGGACACACAAATATGCCCACAAATGCCTCGCTCTTCATTCCGTAGCCATCATCAAACATGGCTTCCTTTAAGCTTATGCATGCTGTATTACACAGCTTTAATGCAAAGCCAAGGTTGGAATAAACACAGGCTGAGTATCCTATCCATGTACAGCTGTTTCAAGCTTACTGGCTATCATCAGCATGGAGCGGGATCTTAGCCTGTGTTGTGGAAATCATAAGTAGGTAGTTCATATATATATTCTATTTTCCTTTTTCTCCATGTACCCTTGTGCATTTTGATTTTCAAAACAGAGCCGCATGTCTAAATATTATGACATTAATTTGTTTTCCCTCGAAAAAATAGCCACTATTTGATTAGCACCACCTAGTGTTGAAAGTAGTGTTACTCCTTAATTTTGCCTGTAAGGATACAAATGCAACAAAACACATGAAATTCAGGTTTTAGATATTGTACAGATGCCCAATGAGCAGGGGAATTAGACAGAAAGGAGACACTGTCTGAATTTTGCAGCACGCCAGTCACATTTGTCAGCCACTGCCTCTCTGAGCTCCCTCAAGCTCATTCCCATTGCTTTAACAACCTCGTCTGTCAATCTCTACTGCTGCCGTCCCCTTCTTTGTGTGCCTTCAATCTTTTTCAGCATCAGAGTCTTCTCTACGGAATCTTGTCTTCACATGATATGGCCAAAATATTTTAGCCTCATGATCAAACCTTCCAGTGAACCGGTTGTCTTGATTTCCTGAAGTATTGATTTATTGGATCTTCTTGCAGTCCAAGGGATTCTAAACAGATTTCTCCAACACCACAATTCGCAGGCATCAATTCTACGGCGCTTAGACTTCTTTATAACCCAGTTCTCACATCAGTATGTTAATACTGGGGATACCATAGTTCTAACTATCCAGAGCTTTGTTGACAGTGATATATCTTTACTTTTTACTAATTTGTCCTAGCTTGCCATAGCTACCAGTGATGAAGGGGCACAATATATAATATATAGTGATACTTTTGGACAAACATTAATTTTAATTACAAGCTTTTGAGAGGTGCATTACTGATTATATTGTATAAATAAGACCTTAAAAAATTGGAAGAGCTTGGTGTATGATTAATGTAGTCATGTTATACTGGGACAATGGGGGCTCTCTCCTTCTGGATGGCTACCTTGTTGTAGTGAAAGGGCTTGTGTACTTCAATAAAGCTGTGAGCTATACCATTTATGGTCACCCAAGACCGGCAAGTCATAGCAGAGAGGTCCACTGGAAAAGGAACTGGCAACCCACTCCAGTATCTTTGCCAAGAAAACCTTATGGATAAGCATGACAAGGCGCAAGATGTGCCTGGCATGCTGTGGACCATAGGGTCACGGAGAGTCAGACACAACTGAATGACTTAACAATAACACAACATCATGGGAGTGTGCAATACCTGCAAGGTAACTAAACAATGGACTACCTAGCCATGTTGTTTGGACACTGATTGCCTCCTACTGATAGAGCTAGACTCGGAGGAGCAGGTAATTACAAGTATCCCTCGTTATACAAGTGAGCGACAGGTTTTTTGGTGTTCAATGGAGCCATCAAAGTGTCCCTCCTCGGCTCTTATGTGACCTCAGATTCAGGACACATCCTACAGGGATGTATTGATCATTAAAGGCTTATAAAGGATCTCTAAAGAATATTTAGGTAGAGACTGATAAGGAAAAAAAAACATTATTAAATGTTTACTGTGCTTGAATAGGTTTTTCAATGATCCCCCAGGCTGTATATGCTCCAGATATTTCCACTCCCTATATGATGTATGTCTGAAACACATGTTAGTAGCTCTGACAAGTGTAGCTTAAACTGCTAGCCATACACACACACACATACCCTCTAGCCACCACCTACTATATTACTGCAGGTGTGGTATGCCAATTTTAGATAGCCCCCCACAGGTGACTCCACTTCATTTAGAGTGTGGAGAGATCAGGAGATTATACAGCCTGTGGTCATAATTATTTAAATTGCACAGTAAAAGTTTAATAAAGGTCTTTTCTTATCACATTTCTCAGACATAAAGTGGCCCTCTAAAGGATCACTGACAAAACCATGGACATTGAACCAAAATTAGTGAAATATATGAAATATGTTGCACTTACTTTATTTTGCCACTCTTTTTGCACAGTTTCTCCTTCGCATTCTCCCTGACTGGTATCACCCACCATCTTTTTTAGCTTGAGATTGCAAGAGAATATGCACAGATGAAATCCATGTTGGGGTTGGAACCATTTACACAGCTGGGCAGGCTCTACTTACAGATTCATCCCCAATCAGGAATAGAGGTCTAGTGTTCTTTTTGCTGTACAATAATATATATTACACTATATTTGCTTCATAAAGTCCAGCTTTCCTGCTAGGGGGATAAACCACACCAACAGCTCATCTTGTAAGTGGGCCCTGCCCAGCTGTGTGGATGGCTCCTCCTCCACCAGAGACATCTCTTCAGCTAAACAAGATGGCGGGATATCAGTTAGGGAGAATGTCCGGGGCAAAAACGCAGCTCTTATACTGAGCAATATGAGTGGCAAAATAAAGGAAGTAAGCCTAAAATATTACATTTATTTCACTGAAATCATTATAAAAGTAAAGATGTTCATTTTGTTAAAAAAAATTCCAGAGTACAGTAGTCCTCTAAAAAATGTCATTACAGGTCAGGGCTGATAACATGGGGCTCAGTGGCAATTTTATTTTTGTTATACAAGATTTCACTTAATGAGCGGTGTGACGAGACCAATCTTGCCACTGTACATTGGAGGAGCCTGGTTGCCCGCCTGGTGCCTTTTGACTATGGACCGGCATTTAAATACTTTATTTTCCTATGCCGAAAGACTTTGGTTCCATGGCCATTGAACTGTATGTATGTGGTCTGAGCGCCATTCAGTAATAATGTGTGCTCAGACCTAAGCTATCTGCAGATATGTTCTGGGTTATAATATGTTGTGGTTATATCTGTAAAAATATTGTATTGTGTGGTATGCAGTCAAATATCTTTGGTCTCATACACTTGGTCAGGAGTTGCCCATCTGCCACTTAATCCTATCTGCTAAAATATAGCAGAACAAAAGGGTTTTAGCAGACAAGATGGCACCATGAACAATGGCGGTAAGGACTCTTGAATAATGAGATGTCCTGGGGTTTCCCCATACTCCCAGCAGGGAAGTAAGTGAGCTAGAGATGTTACTCTCTCCACCGCCAGAGGTAGAATGAGCAGTTAGCCACGCCTAGTGGGCGGCTCCTGGGGGAGGGGACTCCTGGCTCCCACACCTTAACCCTGTCTGATTGGCCAGAGGTAATTAGGGGTTGACCAAAGGTAGTCACCGCCCCTACTGTGTATGTTAAGGGTTTAAAAATGTATGTTGTTTCAATAAAGAAGAGAGTTTACTGCTTGACCCTAAAACACAGAGCTTATGTCTCGTTCTTGGGGGGATTCATGGTATGCTGTTACAGACTGACTGCCAGGAGTGTAAGCATCTTGGGGTGCTTTTCCTGTTCAGCTGCTAGCAGCTATTCGTGAGGTTCCAGTTCAAGGCTTGGAGCATTTTCCCCTTGGATCCAGTTTGAGGGAATGGGTGTCCTGCAGTAGCTGTCCCTATATCACTGGACGCCCCCTTATATGTGTGGGGGTACCGTAACAAGCGGCTTTCATGAAACAAATCAAGCTTGAATAATGATGGATACATGCACTTCCAATTATTCATGAGAGATTAAGACGAACACAGTTCCTGATTTGTTCTCAACCTATAAAACTCTACAATTCACTGGATGTGTGTTTCAGTAGCCATTTTGAACCTCTATTGAATTGAGTCCTTTTGTTCTATGTTTACGTAAGTTTCCTGCTTTTATCTTCAAGTTCATATCCAGTTCTGATTGCAGACACTAAGAGCCTCATTCAATTGCAAGCCCGCATCTCGCTACAATGCTACAATTACGAAGCGTTTCAATTGAACAAACCCGCAAGTTACGGGCTGAAAGCTGAAACCGTAAACCATGCAATCGTATGTAGAATTTCAGAGCATGAACATAATCAAATAAGCAAGGCCTTAACTACCATTTACCATCATTACGGCAGTATAAGATGGAGGTTACATGTCAATCAAATAGCGTTTAGAGGTCCCATAGGCGTTCGGACTCGTAAACCCGCAAAATACAAAATAATAAAAATGAATGCCAATATTGTCCTAGTCCAAATGGGTGGCCTGATATGAATTAACTCATTGATAACCGAGATCCATATAACCCCAAAATTAAACATAAAAACAATTAATTTTTTCTTGCCGATTTGCAAACTTGTTGTGCAATTAATTCTACTGTATTTAATCTCTTCCCCTATCATTTACAGTGGTACAGACATGTTGTGAACCTCTTTGCGGGTCCATTCTGGTACCCGTAGGATTTTCTTCTACATTTGCTGTTTACTGGTGTGAAAACATTTGCGGGCTTGTGGAACTGTAGCATTGAATAACGATTTGTAACTCTTGAAGTGAACAATCAAAGGATTACGGTTGTAACAACCGCGGGGATTTTCAGCCCGTAGACCACTTGCGGCTCGCAAAAAAATGCCAATTGAACAGCAAATTAGCTTACGGGCTCCAGTAACTTACAATTGCTAAATTGAACGAGGCCCTAAGTATTGTTTGTGATCTCGAGCCAAGGTCATAGGCTTAGACTTCCTTCTGGACCTACATGTTGACCTAATCAACTCTCCCCTAGCTCAGTGCACTGAATCTAACAAGGTGAACCAAGGATTTATCAATGGCTCCAGTTCCACTCCATTAAACCTGTGATATCTCAGTATTCATCACTTACATGTATGGTTGGCACACTCATCTGATAAGCTCACCAGTCATTCCTTTAAAAAGAAAAAATGATCTGGAAAGCGGAGTCCTCTGATCCTATGAAATGTCCACACAGAAGTCCTAATTATGGTAGGATAGTAAAGTTCCAATCAAAATATCAGTATTTGAACTTGGAAGTTATTAAAATATGCCATTTAGTTATAGAAAATGTTTGGGTCATGAACTAAAGGTCTATGAGCTGTGAAAAAATATAGTAGCACACAAATATAGTAGCACACAAAGACACACTTGGTCAGGAGTTGCCCATCTGCCACTTAATCCTATCTGCTAAAATATAGCAGAACAAAAGGGTTTTAGCAGACAAGATGGCACCATGAACAATGGCGGTAAGGACTCTTGAATAATGAGATGTCCTGGGGTTTCCCCATACTCCCAGCAGGGAAGTAAGTGAGCTAGAGATGTTACTCTCTCCACCGCCAGAGGTAGAATGAGCAGTTAGCCACGCCTAGTGGGCGGCTCCTGGGGGAGGGGACTCCTGGCTCCCACACCTTAACCCTGTCTGATTGGCCAGAGGTAATTAGGGGTTGACCAAAGGTAGTCACCGCCCCTACTGTGTATGTTAAGGGTTTAAAAATGTATGTTGTTTCAATAAAGAAGAGAGTTTACTGCTTGACCCTAAAACACAGAGCTTATGTCTCGTTCTTGGGGGGATTCATGGTATGCTGTTACAGACTGACTGCCAGGAGTGTAAGCATCTTGGGGTGCTTTTCCTGTTCAGCTGCTAGCAGCTATTCGTGAGGTTCCAGTTCAAGGCTTGGAGCATTTTCCCCTTGGATCCAGTTTGAGGGAATGGGTGTCCTGCAGTAGCTGTCCCTATATCACTGGACGCCCCCTTATATGTGTGGGGGTACCGTAACAAGCGGCTTTCATGAAACAAATCAAGCTTGAATAATGATGGATACATGCACTTCCAATTATTCATGAGAGATTAAGACGAACACAGTTCCTGATTTGTTCTCAACCTATAAAACTCTACAATTCACTGGATGTGTGTTTCAGTAGCCATTTTGAACCTCTATTGAATTGAGTCCTTTTGTTCTATGTTTACGTAAGTTTCCTGCTTTTATCTTCAAGTTCATATCCAGTTCTGATTGCAGACACTAAGAGCCTCATTCAATTGCAAGCCCGCATCTCGCTACAATGCTACAATTACGAAGCGTTTCAATTGAACAAACCCGCAAGTTACGGGCTGAAAGCTGAAACCGTAAACCATGCAATCGTATGTAGAATTTCAGAGCATGAACATAATCAAATAAGCAAGGCCTTAACTACCATTTACCATCATTACGGCAGTATAAGATGGAGGTTACATGTCAATCAAATAGCGTTTAGAGGTCCCATAGGCGTTCGGACTCGTAAACCCGCAAAATACAAAATAATAAAAATGAATGCCAATATTGTCCTAGTCCAAATGGGTGGCCTGATATGAATTAACTCATTGATAACCGAGATCCATATAACCCCAAAATTAAACATAAAAACAATTAATTTTTTCTTGCCGATTTGCAAACTTGTTGTGCAATTAATTCTACTGTATTTAATCTCTTCCCCTATCATTTACAGTGGTACAGACATGTTGTGAACCTCTTTGCGGGTCCATTCTGGTACCCGTAGGATTTTCTTCTACATTTGCTGTTTACTGGTGTGAAAACATTTGCGGGCTTGTGGAACTGTAGCATTGAATAACGATTTGTAACTCTTGAAGTGAACAATCAAAGGATTACGGTTGTAACAACCGCGGGGATTTTCAGCCCGTAGACCACTTGCGGCTCGCAAAAAAATGCCAATTGAACAGCAAATTAGCTTACGGGCTCCAGTAACTTACAATTGCTAAATTGAACGAGGCCCTAAGTATTGTTTGTGATCTCGAGCCAAGGTCATAGGCTTAGACTTCCTTCTGGACCTACATGTTGACCTAATCAACTCTCCCCTAGCTCAGTGCACTGAATCTAACAAGGTGAACCAAGGATTTATCAATGGCTCCAGTTCCACTCCATTAAACCTGTGATATCTCAGTATTCATCACTTACATGTATGGTTGGCACACTCATCTGATAAGCTCACCAGTCATTCCTTTAAAAAGAAAAAATGATCTGGAAAGCGGAGTCCTCTGATCCTATGAAATGTCCACACAGAAGTCCTAATTATGGTAGGATAGTAAAGTTCCAATCAAAATATCAGTATTTGAACTTGGAAGTTATTAAAATATGCCATTTAGTTATAGAAAAATGTTTGGGTCATGAACTAAAGGTCTATGAGCTGTGAAAAAATATAGTAGCACACAAATATAGTAGCACACAAAGACACACTTGGTCAGGAGTTGCCCATCTGCCACTTAATCCTATCTGCTAAAATATAGCAGAACAAAAGGGTTTTAGCAGACAAGATGGCACCATGAACAATGGCGGTAAGGACTCTTGCATAATGAGATGTCCTGGGGTTTCCCCATACTCCCAGCAGGGAAGTAAGTGAGCTAGAGATGTTACTCTCTCCACCGCCAGAGGTAGAATGAGCAGTTAGCCACGCCTAGTGGGCGGCTCCTGGGGGAGGGGACTCCTGGCTCCCACACCTTTACCCTGTCTGATTGGCCAGAGGTAATTAGGGGTTGACCAAAGGTAGTCACCGCCCCTACTGTGTATGTTAAGGGTTTAAAAATGTATGTTGTTTCAATAAAGAAGAGAGTTTACTGCTTGACCCTAAAACACAGAGCTTATGTCTCGTTCTTGGGGGGATTCATGGTATGCTGTTACAGACTGACTGCCAGGAGTGTAAGCATCTTGGGGTGCTTTTCCTGTTCAGCTGCTAGCAGCTATTCGTGAGGTTCCAGTTCAAGGCTTGGAGCATTTTCCCCTTGGATCCAGTTTGAGGGAATGGGTGTCCTGCAGTAGCTGTCCCTATATCACTGGACGCCCCCTTATATGTGTGGGGGTACCGTAACAAGCGGCTTTCATGAAACAAATCAAGCTTGAATAATGATGGATACATGCACTTCCAATTATTCATGAGAGATTAAGACGAACACAGTTCCTGATTTGTTCTCAACCTATAAAACTCTACAATTCACTGGATGTGTGTTTCAGTAGCCATTTTGAACCTCTATTGAATTGAGTCCTTTTGTTCTATGTTTACGTAAGTTTCCTGCTTTTATCTTCAAGTTCATATCCAGTTCTGATTGCAGACACTAAGAGCCTCATTCAATTGCAAGCCCGCATCTCGCTACAATGCTACAATTACGAAGCGTTTCAATTGAACAAACCCGCAAGTTACGGGCTGAAAGCTGAAACCGTAAACCATGCAATCGTATGTAGAATTTCAGAGCATGAACATAATCAAATAAGCAAGGCCTTAACTACCATTTACCATCATTACGGCAGTATAAGATGGAGGTTACATGTCAATCAAATAGCGTTTAGAGGTCCCATAGGCGTTCGGACTCGTAAACCCGCAAAATACAAAATAATAAAAATGAATGCCAATATTGTCCTAGTCCAAATGGGTGGCCTGATATGAATTAACTCATTGATAACCGAGATCCATATAACCCCAAAATTAAACATAAAAACAATTAATTTTTTCTTGCCGATTTGCAAACTTGTTGTGCAATTAATTCTACTGTATTTAATCTCTTCCCCTATCATTTACAGTGGTACAGACATGTTGTGAACCTCTTTGCGGGTCCATTCTGGTACCCGTAGGATTTTCTTCTACATTTGCTGTTTACTGGTGTGAAAACATTTGCGGGCTTGTGGAACTGTAGCATTGAATAACGATTTGTAACTCTTGAAGTGAACAATCAAAGGATTACGGTTGTAACAACCGCGGGGATTTTCAGCCCGTAGACCACTTGCGGCTCGCAAAAAAATGCCAATTGAACAGCAAATTAGCTTACGGGCTCCAGTAACTTACAATTGCTAAATTGAACGAGGCCCTAAGTATTGTTTGTGATCTCGAGCCAAGGTCATAGGCTTAGACTTCCTTCTGGACCTACATGTTGACCTAATCAACTCTCCCCTAGCTCAGTGCACTGAATCTAACAAGGTGAACCAAGGATTTATCAATGGCTCCAGTTCCACTCCATTAAACCTGTGATATCTCAGTATTCATCACTTACATGTATGGTTGGCACACTCATCTGATAAGCTCACCAGTCATTCCTTTAAAAAGAAAAAATGATCTGGAAAGCGGAGTCCTCTGATCCTATGAAATGTCCACACAGAAGTCCTAATTATGGTAGGATAGTAAAGTTCCAATCAAAATATCAGTATTTGAACTTGGAAGTTATTAAAATATGCCATTTAGTTATAGAAAATGTTTGGGTCATGAACTAAAGGTCTATGAGCTGTGAAAAAATATAGTAGCACACAAATATAGTAGCACACAAAGACACACTTGGTCAGGAGTTGCCCATCTGCCACTTAATCCTATCTGCTAAAATATAGCAGAACAAAAGGGTTTTAGCAGACAAGATGGCACCATGAACAATGGCGGTAAGGACTCTTGAATAATGAGATGTCCTGGGGTTTCCCCATACTCCCAGCAGGGAAGTAAGTGAGCTAGAGATGTTACTCTCTCCACCGCCAGAGGTAGAATGAGCAGTTAGCCACGCCTAGTGGGCGGCTCCTGGGGGAGGGGACTCCTGGCTCCCACACCTTAACCCTGTCTGATTGGCCAGAGGTAATTAGGGGTTGACCAAAGGTAGTCACCGCCCCTACTGTGTATGTTAAGGGTTTAAAAATGTATGTTGTTTCAATAAAGAAGAGAGTTTACTGCTTGACCCTAAAACACAGAGCTTATGTCTCGTTCTTGGGGGGATTCATGGTATGCTGTTACAGACTGACTGCCAGGAGTGTAAGCATCTTGGGGTGCTTTTCCTGTTCAGCTGCTAGCAGCTATTCGTGAGGTTCCAGTTCAAGGCTTGGAGCATTTTCCCCTTGGATCCAGTTTGAGGGAATGGGTGTCCTGCAGTAGCTGTCCCTATATCACTGGACGCCCCCTTATATGTGTGGGGGTACCGTAACAAGCGGCTTTCATGAAACAAATCAAGCTTGAATAATGATGGATACATGCACTTCCAATTATTCATGAGAGATTAAGACGAACACAGTTCCTGATTTGTTCTCAACCTATAAAACTCTACAATTCACTGGATGTGTGTTTCAGTAGCCATTTTGAACCTCTATTGAATTGAGTCCTTTTGTTCTATGTTTACGTAAGTTTCCTGCTTTTATCTTCAAGTTCATATCCAGTTCTGATTGCAGACACTAAGAGCCTCATTCAATTGCAAGCCCGCATCTCGCTACAATGCTACAATTACGAAGCGTTTCAATTGAACAAACCCGCAAGTTACGGGCTGAAAGCTGAAACCGTAAACCATGCAATCGTATGTAGAATTTCAGAGCATGAACATAATCAAATAAGCAAGGCCTTAACTACCATTTACCATCATTACGGCAGTATAAGATGGAGGTTACATGTCAATCAAATAGCGTTTAGAGGTCCCATAGGCGTTCGGACTCGTAAACCCGCAAAATACAAAATAATAAAAATGAATGCCAATATTGTCCTAGTCCAAATGGGTGGCCTGATATGAATTAACTCATTGATAACCGAGATCCATATAACCCCAAAATTAAACATAAAAACAATTAATTTTTTCTTGCCGATTTGCAAACTTGTTGTGCAATTAATTCTACTGTATTTAATCTCTTCCCCTATCATTTACAGTGGTACAGACATGTTGTGAACCTCTTTGCGGGTCCATTCTGGTACCCGTAGGATTTTCTTCTACATTTGCTGTTTACTGGTGTGAAAACATTTGCGGGCTTGTGGAACTGTAGCATTGAATAACGATTTGTAACTCTTGAAGTGAACAATCAAAGGATTACGGTTGTAACAACCGCGGGGATTTTCAGCCCGTAGACCACTTGCGGCTCGCAAAAAAATGCCAATTGAACAGCAAATTAGCTTACGGGCTCCAGTAACTTACAATTGCTAAATTGAACGAGGCCCTAAGTATTGTTTGTGATCTCGAGCCAAGGTCATAGGCTTAGACTTCCTTCTGGACCTACATGTTGACCTAATCAACTCTCCCCTAGCTCAGTGCACTGAATCTAACAAGGTGAACCAAGGATTTATCAATGGCTCCAGTTCCACTCCATTAAACCTGTGATATCTCAGTATTCATCACTTACATGTATGGTTGGCACACTCATCTGATAAGCTCACCAGTCATTCCTTTAAAAAGAAAAAATGATCTGGAAAGCGGAGTCCTCTGATCCTATGAAATGTCCACACAGAAGTCCTAATTATGGTAGGATAGTAAAGTTCCAATCAAAATATCAGTATTTGAACTTGGAAGTTATTAAAATATGCCATTTAGTTATAGAAAAATGTTTGGGTCATGAACTAAAGGTCTATGAGCTGTGAAAAAATATAGTAGCACACAAATATAGTAGCACACAAAGACACACTTGGTCAGGAGTTGCCCATCTGCCACTTAATCCTATCTGCTAAAATATAGCAGAACAAAAGGGTTTTAGCAGACAAGATGGCACCATGAACAATGGCGGTAAGGACTCTTGCATAATGAGATGTCCTGGGGTTTCCCCATACTCCCAGCAGGGAAGTAAGTGAGCTAGAGATGTTACTCTCTCCACCGCCAGAGGTAGAATGAGCAGTTAGCCACGCCTAGTGGGCGGCTCCTGGGGGAGGGGACTCCTGGCTCCCACACCTTTACCCTGTCTGATTGGCCAGAGGTAATTAGGGGTTGACCAAAGGTAGTCACCGCCCCTACTGTGTATGTTAAGGGTTTAAAAATGTATGTTGTTTCAATAAAGAAGAGAGTTTACTGCTTGACCCTAAAACACAGAGCTTATGTCTCGTTCTTGGGGGGATTCATGGTATGCTGTTACAGACTGACTGCCAGGAGTGTAAGCATCTTGGGGTGCTTTTCCTGTTCAGCTGCTAGCAGCTATTCGTGAGGTTCCAGTTCAAGGCTTGGAGCATTTTCCCCTTGGATCCAGTTTGAGGGAATGGGTGTCCTGCAGTAGCTGTCCCTATATCACTGGACGCCCCCTTATATGTGTGGGGGTACCGTAACAAGCGGCTTTCATGAAACAAATCAAGCTTGAATAATGATGGATACATGCACTTCCAATTATTCATGAGAGATTAAGACGAACACAGTTCCTGATTTGTTCTCAACCTATAAAACTCTACAATTCACTGGATGTGTGTTTCAGTAGCCATTTTGAACCTCTATTGAATTGAGTCCTTTTGTTCTATGTTTACGTAAGTTTCCTGCTTTTATCTTCAAGTTCATATCCAGTTCTGATTGCAGACACTAAGAGCCTCATTCAATTGCAAGCCCGCATCTCGCTACAATGCTACAATTACGAAGCGTTTCAATTGAACAAACCCGCAAGTTACGGGCTGAAAGCTGAAACCGTAAACCATGCAATCGTATGTAGAATTTCAGAGCATGAACATAATCAAATAAGCAAGGCCTTAACTACCATTTACCATCATTACGGCAGTATAAGATGGAGGTTACATGTCAATCAAATAGCGTTTAGAGGTCCCATAGGCGTTCGGACTCGTAAACCCGCAAAATACAAAATAATAAAAATGAATGCCAATATTGTCCTAGTCCAAATGGGTGGCCTGATATGAATTAACTCATTGATAACCGAGATCCATATAACCCCAAAATTAAACATAAAAACAATTAATTTTTTCTTGCCGATTTGCAAACTTGTTGTGCAATTAATTCTACTGTATTTAATCTCTTCCCCTATCATTTACAGTGGTACAGACATGTTGTGAACCTCTTTGCGGGTCCATTCTGGTACCCGTAGGATTTTCTTCTACATTTGCTGTTTACTGGTGTGAAAACATTTGCGGGCTTGTGGAACTGTAGCATTGAATAACGATTTGTAACTCTTGAAGTGAACAATCAAAGGATTACGGTTGTAACAACCGCTGGGATTTTCAGCCCGTAGACCACTTGCGGCTCGCAAAAAAATGCCAATTGAACAGCAAATTAGCTTACGGGCTCCAGTAACTTACAATTGCTAAATTGAACGAGGCCCTAAGTATTGTTTGTGATCTCGAGCCAAGGTCATAGGCTTAGACTTCCTTCTGGACCTACATGTTGACCTAATCAACTCTCCCCTAGCTCAGTGCACTGAATCTAACAAGGTGAACCAAGGATTTATCAATGGCTCCAGTTCCACTCCATTAAACCTGTGATATCTCAGTATTCATCACTTACATGTATGGTTGGCACACTCATCTGATAAGCTCACCAGTCATTCCTTTAAAAAGAAAAAATGATCTGGAAAGCGGAGTCCTCTGATCCTATGAAATGTCCACACAGAAGTCCTAATTATGGAAGGATAGTAAAGTTCCAATCAAAATATCAGTATTTGAACTTGGAAGTTATTAAAATATGCCATTTAGTTATAGAAAAATGTTTGGGTCATGAACTAAAGGTCTATGAGCTGTGAAAAAATATAGTAGCACACAAAGACTCCCTCCCTAGGTAGTAATAAATAAGGATAATACAATAAAAACATGTCCACTTACTATTAAAGGCCCACTCTAATGCTCCACTACATTACATAAAGATAAAACAACTTTACAATATACTTTGTGTTTGAAAAACTGCAATTTCCTAAAGGAAACCTGCATGTAAAAATTATTTTTTTCAACTTATCAGCTCCTCCCTAGCAAATTTGTTGTTAGTGTATGAAAATATATTTTGCACAATTCTATATGTAGTCACATTTCATTTCCAAACATCTATTCCATGTAATTAATAAGAATATGGCCTTCATGTAAACATGTTGATCTTGAGTTGCAGTGTCACTGTGTTAATATTTGACACAAACCTGTACTTCAATCTTTGGCCCAATCCCATGGTATTTAGCCAGTGGCCAATAACGCCTGCGGATTCAGTCAGTACGTTATTATGGCAGAAAATTGTGGGGATGTTCACCTATTTGTAAAACCTCCCTACAGAAAAATATCTAACTCTACTGATGGTCATCTAGCTGTCCCTCTGGCAGATTGTGATTGAAGAATTGAGACAATACCCTGCACACGGTAGGGTGTGACCCTTCCACTTGAGCCCTGCTCACTTATACTATGGGGAGAATAGTGGAACAACCTGTTTTGCTGGAAAGGTCTCATATGCGGATCCTGAGTAGGTAAAATGGCCTCACAGGGCTTTAAATCTTTTTTTTATTTTACCCAAAGCAAAAGGGTGAAATCACCATAGGACGCTGTGACAGCAGATTCAATAAATAACTTTAAAAAGGGGTTGTATATATTTTTTAATAAAACAGGCATTCAGGGTTATTTTGGATGACTAGAGAAGGAGTATTGATCCAGGGAGGAATCTGATTGCCAGTATTTGGGGTCAGGAAGGAATTTTACAATTAATAATGTTTCAATATTTTTTTTTTCTGTTTGCCTTCATCTGGATCAATTAACTATTTTAGACGTATTACAAGGATCAGATAAGATCTAAAAAGGTTGAACTTGATGGACTAGGAGTATTTTTTCCATCTCAATTACTATGTAGAATGGCAGCAACATAAAGCCCCCAGGCGCCTATTGCCCACCACTGATATCAGACTCCGGTGGACCAAAAAAGTTTCTGACCTCTCTGCTATGACCTGCCCATCTTGGGTGAACCTACATGTTATAGCTCCAAGCTTCATTGAGGTACACAAGCCACTTCACCAAGCAAAGTAGCGATCCAAAAAGGGGTGATCAGAATACATTTCTGTAAAAAGGACTTGCTTTTGTGCCCTAATAAACTTATTCCCTCTTTAATTCAGAACCTACTATGTTGTAGGCCATACCATTGGCCGGGACACAATCTTGTGTCCGTCCAAGTCAGAGTTGCTCCCAATCTGAGCTGTTCCCACTCCTCCATGGCGTCTATAAAGGACAGAGACAAGCAGACCAACTTGAGTTTTACAACCACAATTTGTCTGACCTCTCTGCTATGACCTGCCCATCTTGGGTGACCCTACATGGTATAGCACACAACTTCATTGAGATATAAAAGCCATGACAAGGTAGCGATCCAAAAGGGGGGAATGGTATTAGACTCTAAATTACGCAATGACTTTGTTGAGTTTTTCAATCCTAACAAGCCATAAAAAATAGCAGATATTAAGAATACTGAGGCAGTGAGCTATACTATGTTGGGTTACCCAAGATTGGCAGGTCAGAGCAGAGAGGTCAGACAAATCACAGTCCACTGGAGAAGGAACTGGTAACCCACACCAGTATCTATGGAAACCTTATCGATTAACACACCCAGACACAAGATCTGCCTGGTGCGCTGCAGTCCATAGGGTCACGTAGTGACCCTAAGGGTGACTTGGCTGACCCAACATATTCTTGTCTGTAGACATCTACTTAGTATACACTGGTCCTATCCAAGGGGAACCATTTTAATATGCCTCTAGCCAATCAAAAGCTTCTGTACCTGGCAACCCACTCCAGTATCATTGCCAAGAAAACCATATGGATGAGCACAACTAGACACATTTATATATTGTATTCTATATTTACATCGAATAAGGCATATGCATCCCTATGAAGGACCTTCTTCCAGGCTCCTACAGTACAGCTTGTATTCTATATTTACATAGAATAAGGCATCTGCATCCCTACGAAGGACCTCCTTCCAGGCTCCTAGAGTACAACTTGTATTCTATATTTACATAGAATAAGGCATCTGCATCCCTATGATGGACCTCCTTCCAGACTCCTAGAGTACAGCTTGTATTCTATATTTACATAGAATAAGGCATCTGCATCCCTACGAAGGACCTTCTTCCAGGCTCCTAGAGTACAGCTTGTATTCTATATTTACATAGAATAAGGCATCTGCATCACTATGAAGGACCTCCTTCCAGGCTCCTAGAGTACAACTTGTAGTCTATATTTACATAGAATAAGGCATCTGCATCCCTATGAAGGATCTCCTTGCAGGCTCCTAGAGTACAGCTTGTATTATGTATTTACATAGAATAAGGCATCTGCATCCTTATGATGGACCTCCTTCCAGTCTCCTAGAGTACAGCTTGTATTATATATTTACATAGAATAAGGCATCTGCATCCCTATGATGGACCTCCTTCCAGGCTCCTAGAGTACAGCTTGTATTCTATATTTACATAGAATAAGACATCTGCATCACTATGAAGGACCTCCTTCCAGGCTCCTAGAGTACAGCTTGTATTCTATATTTACATAGAATAAGGCATCTGAATCCCTATGAAGGACCTCCTTCCAGGCTCCTACAGTACAGCTTGTATTCTATATTTACATATAATAAGGCAT